>CAJGYO010000008.1:15472736-16059117 GCA_904845875.1 Miscanthus lutarioriparius
CACATAAACGAACCGGCAACGATATGAACAAGCCAACCAAACAGGCTTCCCCCGCCACTGGCTGGAATTCGGTCAAGTTGCATAGGTGTTGAGTCAACGCTGGCCCGCCCATCACTCGCCAATCGCCATCGCCGTCGCCCGTCACTCTATGCCCTAATCGTTTGCTCTTGCGTGGCTGATAAGCTATGGCCGAAAGTACCGTTGGCTGATTTGGTGTGAGAGAAAAATACTGTTCGTTAGCTGAAAAAGTACAGCTTATGAGCTAAATAAGCCTAAACGAACATGACCCTAGCTAGTAAACACCTCAAGCACCGTGTGTTCTTCCCCCAACTTTTCCTAATTGCGGCGCGCACTAGTGTCGCGATGATGCGACTAAACTAGCCGTGCCTCTGGCCGAAAGGTAGTCAAAGGCACTACATTAGAGGGAGCGCACATTTTTCCTGTCCCGTCGTTAACATAACAACATACGCTGAGATTACCTTGATTTACTAGCTTTTTCACACCTTGGCATCCTACGGTTGTATAATATAAATATTAAAAATTACATAAAACCTTAAGTAATGACGATTCTTAGGTTAAAAATCCGACTAATATATACCGAATCGATACGAAAAAACTATGAGGGGAGTGAAGATACTTTGCCCTCGAAATCTACGGATCATATCAAAGTTTCCAAATTCCAATATGCCGATTCGTGAGGTAGGGCGAAGTGGGGAGACAAAAAAAACCGAGAGGGAGAAGAAAGAAGAGGAAGAAGGCTCGGGCAGAAAGGTTAGGGGCGGGTTAAAACACCACCTCGGCGTCATAGATATTGGCGCCAAGCTCAGCGCCAGGATCTACGGCGTCAGGATCTACGGCACCAAGCTGCCTGTCAAGTCACCGCCACGTCTGCGTCGAGCCCAAGACTTAGACGCCAGAATCTATGGCGCCGAGACGTGTAAGATCGGCGTCACCAACAATAGCGCTGAGCTAAGGGTACAGATTTTGAAATCATACCTCTACAGACATATTTGTGAAAATGTTTCAAAAAAAAAAGACTAAAAAATAAACAAGTTGGCACTGATCTGAGACCGACCGATCTGACAACGGGGTAACACGTCCGCTGCCGCTGCGCCCCGGGCCCGACGCATGCGTCTGCTTGCACCACTCACTCCAGGCGTGCCAGTTGATAATGGAAGGGTTCCCGCAAATCTCTCTCTTTCGTCTCGTTGCGTATTTGGTTTCTTGCGCCAGTTTGTACTAATCGCCTTGTCCTACTATCGACAGTAAGATTCTTTCGAATAGGATACAGAGATTCTTAGGCCCTGTTGGTTTCTAAGGGCTCTCCTAAAATTTATATCACATCGAATATTTAGATACATACATGAAGTATTAAATGTAGACTAATTACGAAACTAATTACACAACTTACGACTAATTTGCGAGATGAATCTTTTAAGTCTAATTAGTCCATGATTTGACAACGTTGTGCTACAGTAACATGTGCTAATGAAGATTAATTAGGCTTAAAAAATTATCTCGCAAATTAGCCTCCATCGATGTAATTGGTTTTGTAATTAATTTATATTTAATGCTCTTTATTAGTATCTAAACATTCGATGTGATATGAATTTTAGGAGCGACTAAAGAACCAAACACCCCCTTATACTTATTTTAATTTCCAGCAAGAAGTGACGACTTGTTGGACGAAAACAAACTTGCACCGAATTTAGAGGGTGTTTGGATCCACCTCCTAAACTTTAGTCGCTGTTCCATCGGATATTTGGACACATGTATGGAGTATTAAATATAGACTAATTACGAAACTAAATGCATAGATTGAAACTATTTCGCGAGACAAATTTTTTAAGCCTAATTAGTCCATGATTTGACAATATGGTGCTACAGTACATGTGCTAATGATGTATTAATTAGGCTTTATAAATTCGTCTTGCGGATTACTGACGAATTCTGTAATTTATTTTTTTATTAATATCAAAACATCCTATGTAACATCATAATATAATACCTTCTAAACTTTAGTCATTGGATGCAAACACCCACGCCCATTACACGCGCAGACAAACACATATATTCGGCAGCCAAGAATCTCCAACAGAAGCGTGCTCTCGAGCCTAGTAAATTAGGAAAGCCCTCCAATCGCACGTCAACTGGGTTTCGACCGAGCAATCAATTGCTAGAAGTTTGGCCGTTTGGGCTTGTGTCCTTTACGAGCAACTTTTATAATACATCGTTTCAAACGCAAGTTCATGTACGACGGTCAGTACTGGTCTCCTTTTGCTATACATGCTTACATCATGCTACCTCTGTGCTACCTAACGATCTAACGTAGGTCTTGAGAGGTGCTAGTTAGGAGTGGACTAGCTCGAGCATTCAATTTTGGGAGCGATGTTAGGCTTAAGTTCGGGATGCTGACGAGCCAGCTCACTGATAGATTCCTGTTCAATGAAGATGGTTAGTTTCATACTCGTCATAGTGTTTAATTTCTCTGCACACCAAGATCAAAGTATAGGAAAAAAAATAGAGAGGAAAACAACAATAGATTTATAGCCAAAGTTAGGTCACATGTTCTCAGAGATTATACGTATAATCTTGTCGAGAGAGAGAGAGAGTACCGATCACTGAAGCTGCGTGCATTGCCTCACCCCTCACGTCAGATCGATCAGTAGCTGCAGGATACAACTTTTATCCTTAGTCACCCTTGTGCAGTTGTGCTACTTGCTTTCACGGTCCAGGCGAGGTGGTGCAAGCGCAAGCGCAAGTGCAAGTGCGAACACGGTCCAGGTGAGGTGGTGCGAGTGCAAGTGCGAACAGGATAGACGCCACGTTGCATTGCATCCAAGTGGAGTTCCGCGAAAAACCACAGTGCTGCCACCACTTACCTTATCACTCACCGCAGCGGTACATCAATAATGGGCAACTGGCTAGCTAGTGCACTTGTCCAGTTCCAGTTGCATATACACACTACTAGCTAGCAGCATGTGCACGCACGATCAAGTTCACTTGGCGTTGGCGACACAAATTGCACAGCATGCATGCATATTGGTACACTCAATTTCGGTCCGATTCAATTCGTTGAGTGCATCGGAGGCGATATGTACCTCCTCAAAGATGGTACGTAGGACCGGGTGGTTGATGACTCTCCTTCCTATCCTTTACAGCCAGCCAGCCGAAATGATGGCCAGCAGGCCAGGGCCCTGCTGAAGACGGCGAAAAATGTTGCCATTGTGTGAGTGCGCGCGAGCGATAAGCGTCAGTGGAGTGGATCATTCGTTTCTCCACCAGACCACCACACAACGCCGGCAAGGCACGCATGCAACTTTTGGCGCTCCGGGCGGGGAACGCGGAGCATTTGTGTTGTGCCTGTGCCCCGACCGGCCGGCTATGCGCCGCACCCGTAGTGGCGACTGGCGAGGCATGCCATCGCGTCGCAGGCGCGCAGGCGCAGCCGCGCGGCGTGGCCGGATCAGATCTGACGACGCACGCGCTCGCCACGACTTTCCTCCCGGCCCGTCGTCGCGCGCGTCCACAAGCTCATGCCATCACGACAACATGTGGTGGTGCCACTGAGGAATGAGTAGAATGAACTATCCAAGGCAGCTTCTTCGGTTGGCGGCGCTTAATGATCAGAGTTGGTAGGTGGATCTCGCTTACGAGCACTGATCTAGTGATCTGGTTAGCTTTGGTTGGCTTACTGGTGACTTGGTGAGTGGTGACGGGACTGGACTGTTTCTTATCAACTTTGGCTTGCTAATGCTGTGGCCGGAACTCGAGATTCGGTTAACGATCCGCTAGTTGACCGCCCGCACGAGGCACGACCCCTGTTTCGTTGTTCCAATATGCCGTGAATTGTATATTGCCGGCCGGTGCTTCCATTTGACCGATTCTGTGGCTGACTCGACTTCTTTCGCATCAGTACACTTCTTTTGGTCGCTTTTTTGAACATCAATTTTTTTTTAACATCTTCTTTTGGTCGCTGGACAGGAAGGTACATGTGGTAAGTAGAATACTTACCAATTACCATCGGGACAGTTACGCGGCTGATAACGCCATACTGCGTCGTTCCCAGACGTAACTAACACGTACTCGGATTCTTCTCGCTCAGCCTGCCAAATTATACCGTACTCTCGCAGTCTTCGGAAGGCAAATCTTTTCGAGACAGATTGACGTATATAGCGATACCTTAACTAATGCAACATGGCTCCCTCCATGTTTAGACTAATAATTAGCCACGCTTTCCTTTCGGCCGTCTTCGTCCCAGCTTTCAATTCTGCCAACACCACGGCTCGCCACGCTCCGCCCAACCGCCAACAAGACCCGCATCTACCAAAACGAACGGCCACGTATCAGAATTCAGAAAAGCCATCGAAATGGCACAAATTCTGCCATCCACAGGCCTACTAGCCCGTCACCATCGCCCTCTTCAACACTGTAGTTGCGTGCGGTTCCATGCGCATTGCGCAAGCAAATCCACTTCGACGCCAACCAGCGAGAGCCGCTAGTCGCGCCAGCCACCTGCGGAAGCGATGCCCAGCCCAGAGCCCACCCCTTGGATTACAGTCCAAGCACTAAAGTTTAGCTCTAAAATTTAGTCTCTAAACTTTAATTCTACTTGACTATTTGGAACTATGGACTAAACTTTATCAATAACAATGACTGATTTATCCTTATTTAATTATCAATGCACAACCATGCATGCGAGCGACGATGGGATATAGGACGTCCAGCGTCCCCCGAGGAGTTTAGCCCACTTTAGAGTCTCTTTGGGAGCAAAAGATTTTAATTCAAACTTTTAGTCATTTGCTTACTTTTAACCTCCTGTTTGGATCTCATGAAAACAAAAACTAAAAACGTCCAGGGCTAAAGTTTAGCCATGTATAAAAAAAAATCAGATTGCTCCTCGGGAGTTTGCTAATTAATCCAACCGTCGCGACTGACCCGCCCTGCCGCCCACCCGTTCGGCGCTACAAATACCCGCGAAACGGCGTGCGCAAAGCAGCCAGCAGCCAGCAGCCCGCAGGGAAAGGCGAGCGAAGCGAAGCGCGCGCCACAAGGACAACAAGCCTGCCTTCCAAGAACAGAGCAAGGAGAGACGGCGAGGAGAGGGCGGGCGAGGCGATGGGGATGAGCCTTGCGCAGGCGGTGGCGGCGCTGGTGGGCACGTGCGCGCGGCGGCTGTCGCGGGCGGCGCGGCGGCTGCACCACCTGCGCCCGCCGCGGGACGGGATCGCGGCGTCCTTCTCGTCCCGCGCCATCGTGCCGTTCCTCAGCGGCGGCGGCAGCGAGGGCGTCAAGAAGGCGCTCTCCTCCTCCTCGTCGAAGTCGAAGAGGAGGAAGGCGGCGGCAAAGGAGGAGGCGGGGGAAGCGGTGTGGAGGAAGGAGATCATGATGGGGGAGCGCTGCCAGCCGCTGGACTTCCCCGGAGTCATCTACTACGACGCCGACGGCCGCCGCCTCGCCCAGGCGCCGCCGCCGCGCTCGCCGATGCGCAGCCCGCTCCCGGCCTCCATGAAGCTCGCCGCCAACGCCGGCACCGCGTACTAGCTAGGGAGTCCCTCTGTTTTCTTTTCTGCTACTAGTGTACATGGTTTTCTTGCCGCTGCTCTGTCTGCTCTTTATCGTTGGTACTTGCTATTAATAATAGGTTTTCCTTGTCCTTTGTCTTGTGTAGTGATTAGTGAGGGCCTCTCCTAAAGTTTCGAGATGCTTAGCATGCTTTTGCCGATATGTTTGAGCTTCGCCCTCATCACATACGCTGTTCTCTTCAACCGCTCAACATGTCTTTTACGATGTTGTTTTTCCCTTGTTTTCTCGTTTTAAAGGTCCTATTTAACATATCAGTCTTGCTACTAATCCAATTCCAATGAAACATCACCTACAGAGTAGTATGTTTTAAGCGCTTCTTTCAACAGACCATCTGATCAACTTTTATTTAAGCTGTTGGATGATAGCCCAAATTTTAATGCAGAGGGCTGCGTTATCCTGAATGGAATCGCAGGACCTCACAAACCAGCCGTTCTTGAGTCAACTTGAGTCTCCTCCTCACCACCATCTTCCTTTTTCGTCCCAAAAGAGAGGAGCTTAACTTAAACGGGAAGAGAGTTGGTTGACAGAACAACTTAACAGGTGGAACTACCAATGCATTCTGAATGTTCATTCGTTGTAGTTCACTAGGCTCAACCGGTCACAAAGCTATCCAACTTTCGCGACCTCAAATTATGAGCACACTGCCACTACATTTCCCCGCCATTCCTTGGTCAGCTAGAAGTTGCCGAGAGCTAACTACTCCTTCCACTCCAAATTATAAGTCAATCCATGAATCTTGAAGAGTTAAAACATCTCAAGTTTGACCAAATTTATATAATAAAATAATAATATTTATGATATCAACTAAGTATTATTAGATTCCTCATTAATTATATTTTTATAGTAATACTTATTGATGTCATAAATCTTTATAATTTTCTCTATATGTTATTTAATTTGGAATGGAGGAAGTAATAATATTTCGATTTCAATACGCCGGTGACGTTACCAGGATTCCTATTTGGCAGGGCAGGGCACACACCTCCCATTTTCGTTTTCATCTCTAGATTTGACACGAAAGAAAGTTCAAGGTTTAGTTTTTGAAATAAGTAGTAGTCGCAAAAAAAAAATGTAGGATAAATTGATTAAAAATTCCACATCATTAAAGATGAGCAAAGATGGAATATCCATACATGCCTTTCTTTGTGGTAACCAATCTTGCTATCATTAACTCGAGGCACCCAACAAATCATTTCCACTAATATCTATGAGACACGCTAAAACAAGATAAACCACAGAAATTGAAATGAAAAATAGAAATACTTGATTATCAATTCAGTAGATTCTAATCACCGTTAAGAATAATAGCATAAAAATATTTTCCTACAAATAGTGATGTTTTCCTATTATAAAAAGCACAAAGTAACGCTACAAATATGTATTTAAATTATCTATCTATACCATTATCAAAGATAATCTAAAGTAACCACTTAAATCTGCATCTAAATTACACATCTAGGCCATTATGAAACATAATATAAGGTAAAACATAAGTCAGCATCCAAATTACCTTGGGGAAGCATTATGCCTTTTATAGTTTTATCCGGCTAGCTTCGACCGATGTTGCGCTACCTATGTACTAACTACATCTCAACTACTGTATTGCCTTGTTGATTATACATGAGTGCACATTTTGCGAGGTTAACACAATTTATATACCTCGATTTCATCTCCATTTGGCTCTTTGACCGCAAGACATGTGATTGGATAAAAAAATATTCTATCAAAACTATCTATTAGGAACATAGTTTTTTATATGTAATGTCTACATAAGTTAATAGGTATAGAAACTATCAGCCTGTTCGCTTTGCGTTTTCAGTCCTGCCAGGGCTTATCAGTCCATGGTACAATATTTTCCTCTCACAACAAACCAACATCAACCGGCCTTATCAGCCTAGAACCAACCAGCTAGGGTTCCGGCGAGGAGCTTGTTGGCGTCGGAGACGAGGAATTCGCAGTGTTAAGGTTCCGGTGAGGTAAGATCTCTATCTCTGACGGGTTTAGAAGAGATTTGGGGGGGGGGGAGGGTGGCTGGCCAAACGGTGGGGACGATTGGAGGGCGACGTTAGGGTTCCAGCGACGGAGGTAGCGGCCGGGCCAGGTCGGGATGGAAGCGACGATGGCCATGGCGACGACGGTAGGGGGAGGGAAGAGGAGAGGTCACAGTAGGCGCGGTAGGGTCTCGCCGGGCCGCGGCCGCAGCCGCGGAGCTTCGATGAGACCCTACCACGCCGCAGCGGGACGGTGGGCAGCAGCGGGGGCAACAACAAGGGCAGGGGCGGAAGGTGGGCGGCGGGCGATGACGCTACCGCTGGCCAAGGGCGACGGGGTGGAGGGGTGCCGTCAATGGAGAAGAAGGTGGGGGGGGCGCGCTGCGGAGAGACCGGTCGCACGCTTGTCCATAGTGACGGGTCACACACTAGCTGCGTCCTTTTAATAAAGTTTGTAAAAATAATAAAAGGGTGCAGTAGAACATATAATTTGTCAGAGAAGGGCCTGAATTTCGAAGAATTTGAAAGATGCGCACTTTATATTCTTTGGACGGAGCGCAAGACCATTGCGGCTCAGAAGTCGCCCTCTTCTGCAGTTCTGCCCTTATATGAGTGGAATAACACTACGTCACACACAATAGCCGCCCTTTTAACCTCAATACAGTCCAAGTTGACTTAAGTTGCCTCCTCCATCGTAGCCGCCTTGCTTTTCTCCATCACAAAAGCGAGAGTCCTTAACTTAAACGGGACGAATCGGTTGACAGAACAAATTCTCATCAGGTGGAACTACCTCATGCATTCTGAATGTTTGTTGTGACTAATGAGCATGCAGGTTCAAGCAAGCTGTCCAACGTCCAGGACCTGAAATTATTAGCACACTGCGACGACTTTTGCCCCGACACGCTTCAGCTACAATAATACTCCTACTGTAGTAATGATTTCCTGAGAGCAAACCCAAATTATGCGTAGCCAAGTTAGATTCTACTCCAAGAATTTTTTTGAAAAATTGAATTTCCAAGAAAATCCATTGCGCTCTTCATCTCCGATGGAGAGAAACACCAAACCCTCATTATGCCTACAGCTGTTCTTTGGAGTAGAGTAGTAGACATTGCGAAAGCTTGAAATCACAGGTAGTTCGATAGGACGCACTGACCAGTGAAGAGTGGCCGTATATCTGGTCATTTTGGCAGCAGGGAAAATGGCCAAGGAGCAAATAATTCGGAAGAAAATGATGGCGCCCCTACCCTACCCAGAAGGATCTCACATGGGATGAGGGACATGGCGCAATCGCCAACCGTCTCACTGTCATGGCAGTCTCCCGGCCCAGTACGGCCGCCTGAGCCCAAGGTCATGTTCGCTCGGGCTTAACAGGCGGAATCAGTCCATACTTTTTAACTATAATAATATTTTTCTCTCATAACAAATTAACACTGTAAATCAGCCACAACAATAATAAATTCTATCGAACAGGGCCCATACCTTCCTTGTTGCTACTGGCTGCTGCTGGGGCTTCCAGGTCGCAGCCTGCAGGCAAGATGTCAGGAGCCAGAGCCGTACTCCCTCCGTTCCGTTATTATACCGTCTCCAACAACCGCGACCCAAAATCAAGACACATTCGCCATTTGGATAGCGCT
The DNA here is from genome assembly GCA_904845875.1 of Miscanthus lutarioriparius. Lineage (NCBI taxonomy): Eukaryota > Viridiplantae > Streptophyta > Magnoliopsida > Poales > Poaceae > Miscanthus > Miscanthus lutarioriparius. The sequence goes on from CAJGYO010000008.1 coordinate 15,481,948, forward strand.
ACAGGCAAATGGTTCAATACATATTTTTGATCTTCTCCAACAACAAGACCTAAAAGACAACACTTTTTGTAAATGGATCTCCAATAGAGAGGATATTCAGATTTTGGTTATGCCTCTTCTGTCACCCAAAATAGGTCTTCCATATAGATACTCTGTTGGAGGCTATAAGTATTGTGTTAGAGACTCATTTTGGGTTTGAGTTCCGCAATGGGTCTCCTGTTGAAGACAGCCTTAGTGTCGTTCTAGCGTCCGGCCGCAGTCCCACAAAGAGTGTCGTTGTAGCTACGACATGGGTCCCATACATAGTAAAGCAGCCGACGCAGCCTATGCCTTTTGCGGTAATAATTAAAAAAACGACCCAGCCGTATCCTCTCGGCCTCTTCCCATCCGCTCGTGGTCGTCGCCCCTCTGCTCCACCTCCTCCAGTCGGCATGCGGCGTCGCCCCTCCGCTCTCCTCCTCCTCCTCCTCCTCCAGTCCGCATGCGGCATCGGCCCTTCGCTCCGCTTCCTCCTATAGTCCGCGTGCGGCGGCATGTCGATCTGGATCTGGTCGGCCCATAGGCTCATGAGCGGCCGCCACCCAGCTCGCCTCCTTCGGCGCGCCACCTCCGCCCGCATCCTCCGAGGCCCCTCGTCCCTCGCATCTTCGTCCGTGGCTAAGGGAGCTGCCCCGATCTGCGGCTGCTTCCCCTTCCCTGTCAAGCACCGCCGGCCTGTCCCCTCCACTGGGTATGGGTGGAGGCTTCCCCTTCCCTGTCTGGACCCGCCGATGCCAGCCAGCCCCCTGCACTAGCGCACAGGCGTTGCCTCCGCCTCTCCTATGAAGGTTTGCTGTCACGCACATTCATTTGAGAACGTTTCAATCAATTTAGGTTTTTACCTTGTTTGGTCGTGCTTATTAGTATAGACATGCATACTCCTTTCAATCTAGAATTACTTTATTTATGAACTCATGTAAGCATGCTCAGAAACATTAATTCATCACACATGATTTTTTTCGTAGGACTTTAGCAAAGATGATTTTTAATTTCGTTAAACCACCACGGTGGTCTATATTTAATTTTGAAATTTTTATAGGTTCTTACATTAGCGGGCTTCCAGTGCTTCAATCGGGCGTCCAATGGTGGGTGGCAAGGGGGCACACGGGACTAGCAGGTTCATCCGTCGCTTGCGGATCCAATCCAGCCGTGAGATGCGTCCTGCCAGTCGCACGCGTGGCCGGGATCGTCGTCGCGGAACGTTGTGGGATCGAGAAAAGCACTGTGTCGCCATAGAAAGCCGGGATTTTGCCCAAGACACACAAGAAGGTGGCGCGGACCGATTTGAGTTGATCCCAGATTCTGATGAAGATGGAGGTGATAATGGTCCATCCTTAATTGGCGGCGATGATGAGTTCATGCCTGAGACGGAACCACTGGACATTGTTGCGGTGAGCAAAGCTCATCCTCATTTTGGGTAAGCCATCTTATATTTCCCATCAATTTTGTTTTCATTCTAGTAAAGTCAATAATTTTCAGAAATCCTATGTATTATTTGCAGTACCATGCTTCAAGAATGGCGGCAAATCATATATTGAGAAGATTTGTACCGTTCGCACAAAAGGCCAAGTGCCTAGCTTCCCATCGAAATAACATCTACCTTCATCATCGAATCTTGGTCTCCCAACAGCAGAAAAAAAAATGATTTTATGAATTGCATTCTTGTTGCACACTGTCCTATGTGGGTCTTCTTCATCGGGATGCATGTAAATCGTTCTGTCTTTCTTTGACCCATTAAACTATTTCTCATCTGTATGGATAATATTTTCCATATTAAGGAACTTGGGATTATTTGGCAAAGTGCTTGGATCTAGCATAGATACACATCAGCGCAACCTATCCTTTTTGTTTGCTTCTTTTAAATAGGGCCTAATTGCACTAGAGTGTCGTCTGAGCAATCCTTCTTTTAACCACCTATGTAGAGTGGTTTTCTTTACACCAAGAGCATTTGCTAATGACCTTATGGTACCTCTTCTATTTAAGGGAATATCAGCAACCCTTGATAGGTCTACTTCAAATTTTTACGACCACAATTCTTAGGTTTTAGTGATTTGACATCTACTGGTATACCTTGTGCCTTGCATTTTTTTGCTCTCTGCCATATACGTTGTACTGTACGCAGTTGCACATTGAACTTTGCAGCAACATGTGTTGTGTCTGTCCTTTTTAATTTACCATTCTTGCTTCTCTGAAGCAAATCTTCATATATGTCTTGCCTTTGTCTTCCCGTCAAATTCTTGGTTGCATTTGATGCTTCGTCTTGGTGTGTTTCCTGAAATTCTTCGTCATCTGAGTCGGTCAACTCTTCTTCATCAAATATGATGTTCACAACATCTGTGTATACATGCCAAATTCTTGTATGAGATCGTCCATGGCATCTTGTGCATCTTGTAAGCCAATATCGTCATTGCCTACCAAAATAATTTAGATGGTGCATGCATTTGTCAGTACATGGATAATGACACTTTGTATCATACAAAACTAATATTGGTAACATGTCTTGGAAATGATGCAAATAATACCTCCATGTAGGTTTTCTTGTTCTTCTTGTGGATCATTTAAATCAAATGGAAGGTCAGCATCATGTGATATCCTCCCCTATGAATTATCCTGTTCGGTTCGTACATATTTTTTTTCTACTAGAAGCTAAAAATGCATCTATTGTGCACATGTGCTTACATTCATGAACTTGTTGTTGTTCATCAATTTCATCAGGATAAGACCCCAATGATGCCCTCAATCATTGTCACCTTCACCCACTTCATCGGTCTGACCTGCAGCTTGAAAGATGAGGATAGGTAAAAGATCAATTCCATTAACATCACCTACACCCAATACTTGCAATGGATCATGGATATTTTCTTGTTCAGCAGATTGGCTTGTTCAGATCAGGCAACTCCTGTCCTTCTATATTGTTGGTGTTTTTGGACCACCGACGAGTAAATTTGTATTTACGCATCTGGCTCGGATGGTGTGCTCGGAGGACACAAGAGTTTATACTGGTTTGGGCAAAATGTCCCTACGTCCAGTTCCCTGTTGCTCGTGTTACCGGCACTTGGTTTGCAGTAGGGGTTACAAATAGGCGAGAGAGGGAGAGGATCCCAAGTCTCTGGTGGAAGGAGTGAACGGATGCTGAGAGCTTGCTTGTCGCTCAACCGTGTACTCGTGTCGTACTCTTGTGTCAAGATCCCCCCGATCTCCCCCCTCATGGGACGCCCTGCTTCCCCTTTTATAGACGAAGGAAAAGCGCGGGTTATAGAGGAGGAAAAGGAGAAGAACGAGAGATAGAAGAAAACTTTCAGAGTTGTCGGGTCCTTCTTCTTCTTCATGCGGGTCCCGCCAATCCTGTAGATGTCAACAGGGACGGCTCCATGTCACGACCCTGTTCGTCACTGGCGCCATGCGCAAGTGTCATCTGCCGGTCATGGCGTTCCACTCTGTCCCGACGGACATCGTGGTGAACTGACGCGCCTGTCAGCGTCCGTACAAGGATTAGGCAGAACAACACCGACACGCCCGACACTGTTCTTGATGTGAATCCCCAGGTATGGCCCGTTATAGTCACGGGTTACATCGAGGCCTGCCAGCCTCTTCCCTGGCATCAGAGTTTTGACCCAGGCCCATACACTTAGACCTAGAGTGGTTGGCGGTGGTATGGGTCCCCGTCGGACGAGACAGAACCCGCGTCCTCGAGGTCGGGCGAGACGGAGCCTACAACCTTGGGCAAGACGGAAACCGCGTCCTTGGGGTCGGGCGAGACGGAGCCCGCGGCCTTGGGCGAGACAGAACCCGCATCCTTGGGGTCGAGTGAGACAGAGCCCACGACCTTAGACAAGACAAAAACCGCGTCCTTGGGGTCAGGCAAGACGGAGCCCGCACCCAAGGGGTCGGGCGAGATGGAGCCCGCGGCCTCGAGGTCGGAAGAGACCTTTTAACACGTCTCGAGCCATCCGGGGAAGTCAACATGGACACTAACTTCCTTGCTTTGGGTATCCCTAATATCGATACCCGACATGTATTTTGCGTTTTCTATAGCCATGTAATCCTAAGAACTTGTACCTTTCAGTTTTCTAGTATCTGAACTTGTATTTATGTAAATGAAACTCCCTGAACACATAGTATTTGAGTTATGATTTTTGCTCTCGAGTCTCAACTCTACACGCTAATTTACAAGTTCCGCATTTGATTAAAAGTAGTTGCTCAGTAAATTATGCATTTCTGCTGTAAATATTTTCGTGTGAGATTCTATTAGAAATCAAATCGATTTAAAGGGATGCATGTGTCTTTAAAACTTTTGATGTCAACTAATTGGATACTCATTCAAATGAACTTGTATACTGGGATTTCCTCATTGAGCAATGATGAGCATGTGGTGGAAAACTTGAACGAACATGGTTTTGTGCAAGGTGAAAGTGCTACATGATCATCATCTAGAAAAAAAAGTGCAGCAATAGAGTTGTAGGTTAATCAGATGAGACGCAATGCACCTTAAGAATTTTTAAAATTTGCTGAGTCTCAGATCAAGAAGTGTTAAGGCATAGACTTTTTTGACACAAATCCAGGAAAGAAGTCTAGTTGCAAACTGGAGAGATGAAGCTGCATGGTATGTTTAACTAACTCATGTGTTCCATGTTTTGTGTTTTGTATATAGCTGCTATAATATAGTAATGATGTTCAACCTAACAATTAGTTTTTCTTTGTATTTTTCTCTTATACCCATCTAATGAATTTGCTCTCAGTTTTGTGTTTTCTATGGCTGCAGGTGCATAATAAAAAGAGGAAGAACACATTGGAACAAGAAAACCTATCATAAACTTACAGGCCATGAAGATAAGAATCTGAGCACACTCATTTTAGGAGATTGTTGATGCGGGACCCACAGGATACCCCGCAAGAGAGATAAAAGATCTAGTTCAACTAGGATTCTTCCCATGTAATCTTAATAGTAGAACTATTAAGTAATCCTACTAGGAAATCTCATTGTAAACCGACTAGGACTCTGATCTCCTGACAATATAAAGGAGGGCAGGGCTCCTGAAAGAGAGGATAATTGTACAACATAACACTTCATAATCAATCCAACGCAAAAGGCAAACGCCGACTGGACGTAGGGTCGTTACTCGATCTACGATCGAGGGCTGAACCAGATAAATCGATCGTCTCTTTGCGTTTACCATCGAGTTCAAGATACTGCCGAAGCGAACAACACCGCCGGGTACCCGAGGCGGGCTATCGGTGGTGAAACACCGACAGCTGGCGCGCCAGGTAGGGGCTTTCGGCGACTTTGCCTCCGAGAGCTCGATGGACCTCGATAACATGATCTTCCCGACGGGATCGATTTTCATTTTCGGCTCATGGATCTGCGAGGCGCACAACTACGGCAAGCTTCAAAGCCATCTCCTCAAAGATCCGGATCATCATGAAGAATTTCCTATTTCGACAACTACGATAGATCAGCTCACCGAAAGATTCGCGCAAGACCCATAATACCCGATTCAATAAGATTCCACGGCTACACGCATCCAACTCGAATTCAAGCTCCGTATCCGAGATGAAGTCTTATTCGAGTGCTTTCAAGAAATCGAGTTCTTTTTTGGCAAGATTCCAGAGCACAACCCAAAACAACTCGGATTATCCTCAGAGTTCTTTCAAAAGGCCGAGTTCTTTTCCATTTGGGCTCGACAACACGACAAAATCCTATTAGGGACAGTTCGAAAGGTCTTTCAATCCAACACTTGGGATACCACTGATAGGAGCTCAGGAGGGTCTCGTACTAACGATAACATCGCAAGATCAGATCATCCATCGCCGAGATCCGTTCCTGAGGATAGCGGAACCCAACTAGTCGGCACAACAACAACAGCTATTCTACCTTACCAAGAAGGAGACTCAATCTACGACGTCGAGGCGCATACTGAAGTCATCAACAACTCCGGCAAAGATGAAAACTAACACCAATAACGGAACGGCTCACGCACGGGAGGTGCTCATGGTTCGGCGTCCTCGGTCACCATTAAATCCCCGAAGCACCCGATGTCGGTCATCGATGAATCGAGTCCAACATATCACCCTTTGCCTGGGCTACGATGGAGAAACCGAGAGTCGAGACGAAGCTAGAGAAAGGAAAAACAAGTTGAAGCAAGGGCACCAACACGCGCTCGGCGACAAATAGAGAAGCTCTGGACCAGATCTGAGTCGAGTTGGTGAATACGACAAAAGAAAATCACAACAAGAAGCCAAGAAAGACGCGCATGAATACGCCTTACGATAAGATTCGAGAAGCATTAGAAGAACTCGGGGCAACTTCACATCACGGAGAGAAGTACGAACAACTCCGGGACTTGCTCCGGTCGACGATCCCAAGAACGCATGAAGAGAGAGCCCGATCAAGACTACCCGCCAGATCAACAACCCGCAGAGCAAGAAGATCAAAATCAAAGGAAGTCCGCTTTTGAAAGACTTGGGCGGTGGAAGCCATAACGGAGAAAGTAGGAGGGAACATAGTCGAGACCACCAATTTGAACAACCAAGGAAGACCAGGAGTAGAGTGCCTACCCGCACAGACCTCGCAGACTTATTCCCATCAAAACAACACTTGGCGGAAAGAAGGAGCCGAATCCGAATTCAAGGAAGCCGGAACGCATGATGATTCCCTGCTTTTGCAAACAGGTTGGCATCGATCGATTACCTCACAAATTCAAACCGTCTAACCACTCCAAGTATGATGGCAAAACCGAACCAAGACAATGGCTCGAATATATTCACAATCAATTGAACTAGCGGAGGAGACGATGATATCAAAACCTTGTTCTTTCCCATGGCATTTGAAGCGATGCCCTCCAATGGTTCGATAAATTGAACCCGGGATCGATCGAAACTTGGGAAGACTTGCAAAGAGCTTTCAGAAAATTTCGTGGGTATCATCACACACCCGATCACTCATGCGAATCCCGAAAGGACTCAAGCAAAAGGGGGCGAAAGTCTCGAAATTACTATCGATGATTCGCTTGAATCAGGCTCAAGTGCATGACATCACCGAACGAGAAGTAATTGAAGCTTTCTCTCACGGAATCATGGCTAGGTGGCAATTTCAAGACTTCGCAAAGAAAATCCGAGAAACAATGAAGAATTCAGATTAACAGTGAAAAAAATGATTACTGCAGAAGAAAAAACACGAGAAAGGTTCCTGGATAGAAGCAACCAAGACAACCCGGATAGGCAAAATCATCGAAATAGCGACATCAAGAAAGAAAGCGTGAGACCGGACAATACCGTGGCAATGGCCGACAAATCAAAGAAGTTTTCCAAACCCAAGATATGATGACATTGAAAACATCGTTGCCCATTACACCCTAACGGGAGACACACCATCGAAACTGCTACACTTTCAATGATCGATACACAAGAAAAGATAGTAAGGAGAACACCAAAGAGGACAATCACAAGAAAGATGAAGACAACCACGAGGACAAAGGATTTCAAAAACCCGAGGGAAGTAGCGATGATGATCTTCTCGGGGCTCCAGTTGCACAAGCAAACGCGTCAAGAAAAACTAGCACTACTGGACTATCATGATGGCGAGAACGGCTACACCAAGATATCTCAATTGGTCACAATATCCAATCCAATTTTCAAGAGAAGACCAATGGACTAGCGTAGGGAACGCAGGCAATTACCCACTAGTTTTAGACCCAACTATTGCCGGTATGACTGTCACCAAAGTACTAATCGACGGGGGAGCTGGACTCAACATCATCTTTTCAGAAACACTAAGGAAGATGGGACTACAACTCGCTAGGATGATTACACCAACAAGCACTCCTTTTTACGGAATAGTACCCGGCAAAGCAGCCATGCCACTTTCGGACAAGTTACTTTACCCGTCACTTTTGGAACTCCTTCAACTATCGAGCGAGTTTATCAAATTTGAGGTTGTAGACTTCGATTCGTCATATCATGCGATCCTCGGACGCCCAGCACTGGCAAAATTCATGGCAATACCACATTATCCGTACTTATTGCTTAAGATGCCAGGACCCAACGGTACCCTTTCTCTTCGAAGCGATTTGAAGCGTGCTTTTGACCGCGACGTTCAGTAATCCAAATTGCGGCCAAAGTACAAGCCGACAATGGAAGAAAAGAAATAGCCACAATTGTTTGCGGAGATGAGCCAAGAAGAATTAGAAATCTTGGCTAAAAAGCCCAAAGACATCATCACACCACCAAAAAGAAGCCGACGTCAAGCAAATCGATTTGGGCACCGCGATGCCTCCAAGACAACAACCATCGGTGCTCACCTCTCGGCAAAATAGGAACTCGCGCTCACCAACTTTCTTGGGACAACAAAGATATCTTCGCTTGGAAGCCGGCCGACATGCCGGTGTCCCAAGAGAGTTGGTGAAAGCACTGAAATTGATGTTAATGAAAACTCTAAGCCTATAAAGCAACGGCTACGGCGATTCTCACCCGACAAAAAGGCAGAATTAAAAAAGAAATCACAAAACTGATGGCAGGCGGATTCATCGGAGAAATCCTTCATCCGGATGACGCTAGCAAACCCGGTCCTTGTGAAGAAGAAGAACACGAGACGAGTGGCGTAAAAGCGTCGACTACGGATCTCAACAAACATTGCCCAAAAGATCCGTTCGGGCTACCACGCATTGACCGGATAGTCGACTCAACAAATGAGGTCTCCGCACTATTATCCTTTCTCGATTGCTATTCGAGGTATCACCAGATCGCATTAAAAGAACAAGACCAGAGCAAGACATCTTTTATTACTCCGTTCGGTGCTTACTTTTACAAAGACCATGTCGTTTGGACTAAAGAACGCCGGTGCCACATACCAAAGAGCTATCCAAACTTGCCTTGGGGATCAAATCGGTAAGAATGTGGAGGCATACGTGGATGATGTAGTGGTGAAAACAAAGAACCCGGACACTATGATTGAAGATTTAGAGCAAACATTTGAAAACTTGAAGAGATGGAGATGGAAATTGAACCCAAATAAATGTGTATTCGGAGTTCCTTGAGGGCAACTACTCGGATTTTTGGTCGGTCGGTAACATGGATTGAAGCCAACACCAAGCAAATTCGAGCTATAACGAAAATGGGGCAACCTAGAAGTATCAAAGATGTACGAAAACTAACAGGATGCATGGCGGCCCTCAACCGTTTCATATCAAGACTCGTGAAAAGGGGTTACCCTTCTTTAAACTACTAAAGAAGATGACAAGTTTGAATGGACAAAGGAGGCCGACGAAGCTTTCAAGAAACTTAAGGCATATCTCACATCCTCACCAATTCTCACACCCCCAAGGAAAAAGACGAAGACATGATGCTATACATTGCGGCGACTACTATCAGAAGTCGACACGACAATAGTCGTGAAAGAGAAGAAGAAGGATGTGTGTATAAAGTACAACGACCCGTGTACTACATCAAATAAGTATTATCTCGAATAAAAATCCGGTACCGCGCATGTACAAAAACTACTCTCGCCCTACTTATCACCTCACGCAGCTTCGCCACTATTTCGAAAGCCACAAGATTACCGTGGTGACAGACTTCCCGCTGGAGACATATTACACAACAGAGATGCGACGGGGCGCATATCAAAGTGGGCGATTGAACTTGGAGCTCTTAACATCGACTTCACCCCATGGAAAGCAATCAAATCTCAAGCCCTTGCCGATTTTGTGGCCGAGTGACAGAGATTCAAAGAGACTTTTATCGAGATACAATCCTTGACCAATTGGAAGATGTACTTTGATGGGTCACTCAAACTAGGCGGAGCCGGTGCAGGTGCGTTCTCCTCATTTCTCCGGAAGGAAAACAACTCAAATACGTCCTTCGATATTATGGCAAGGTACAAATAACGAAGCGAATATGAAGCCCTCATCCACAGACTCGAGTGGCAATTACCCTCGGAATAAAGAGATTACTCGTATATGGTGATTCAAAGATAGTCATCAACCAAGTAAACAAAGATTGGGATTGCACAAAAGAAAACATGGGTGCTTCTTGTCTTTGAGATACGGAAACTTGAAAAACATTTCCAAGGATTAGAAATTTTACACGCCTCACGCGATTCCAACATTGCACGAGATGTCCTTGCCAAGCTCGGATCGAAGACGAGCAAAGGTTCCACCCAAGCGTGATTTATAGAAGAGCTATCGGTTCCTCTATCAAACAACCCGGTGAGACAACCCACGAAATTCAAAGCTAAAGGCGTTCAGATCTTGGTAATCAACACCTCATGGAGCCAAGTTTTCATCGACTATATCAAAGAAAATAAATTACCAGGCAGAGATAAAGCGAAGCCACCCAAGTTGTTCGCGAAGCAAAAACTACGTTTTAGTAGGAGATAGACTTTCCGAAGAGCAAGGATCATCAGGAGTACTCCTGAAATGTGTTTCATTTGAAGAAGGCAAAGAGATCCTAGACGAGATACACTCAGGTTGCTGCGGAAATCATGCCGCTTCAAGGACACTGGTTGGAAAAGCATTTCGCACCGGATTCTACTGGCCAACCGCTTTGAAAGACGCAAAAGAACTTGTCAGAAAATGCAAAGGTTGCCAAATGTTTGCAAGACAAGCCCATGTGCCAGCTCACAATCTTATCTGCATCCCACCCGCTTGGCCTTTTTCCTGCTGGGGGCTGGATCAAGTGGGACCCCTGAAGAAAGCAAAGGGCGGTTTCGAGTACATCTTTGTAGCAATCGACAAGTTCACCAAGTGGATTGAATACAAACCACTCGTGGATCTGGTATGACCAAAACAAAGCAATCAATTCATCCAAGAAATTACGCACCGCTTTGGCATGCCCAATCGAATCATCACAGATCTAGGCTCCCCTTCACAGCTACAAAATTCAGAAGCTGGGCACAAGACTATGGTTTCAGTATAGACTATGGCTTTGGTTTGCACATCCGAAGCCAACGGACAAGTAGAAAGGGCCAATGGACTCATACTAGCTGGATTAAAACCAAGGTTATCTGAAAGAACTAGTGGACTATGGGTCCAAATGGATTGAAGAATTACCAAAAAGTAGTATGGGGCTATGAACTCAAATAAGCGAGAAAGCAGGCCACTCACCCTTCTTCCTAGTTTACGGGTCGAGGTCGTCTTCGCCTTTGCCGACTTGATCTGGACATCACCAAAGATAGAACAATACGATGAAGGAGAAGTAGAACACACAAGAAAGATTAGAACTTCGACGGCTTCGGAAGAAGTCGAGAGTAAATGCTACCCTCAATCACCCGAGATACCTACAAGGTTTAAAACGGCACTACAACAAGAGTACCCATCCTCGATCACTACAAGTTGGAGACTTAGTGCTAAGAAGGATACAAAAAAGACCGACGACGACGACATAAGCTTCTCAGGTCCATGGGAAGGTCCGTTCATTGTCACAAAATTCACCGGACCGAGCACATACAAGTTAATAACCGAAGATGAAAAAGAAGTCGGCAATACATGGCACATCAACCAGCTAAGAAGATTCTACGCGTGAAAACAACTCAAGATAAAACAGATATGCAAGCCACAAGGGACCAACATTCACAATCGACGAAAGACGATATTCTTCGACAACATATGTATTAGTTCATATTCATGATCAATAAAGATGATATTCATCCACAAAGATGTCTTGTCATGACTTCCAACGAGTTGTTTTCCCGAAACAAAAAGCAAAATGGCTGAAAACATGCCTGAGCATTCCGGCCGAGAGCAAAATAGCTGAAAACACACTTGAGCCCACCGATGAGGGTAGCTAAAAGCTAACACCAAACGAAAAGCAAAATGGTGAAAACATGCACGAGCATTCCGGTAGAGAGCAAAATAGCTAAAAACACGCTTGAGCTCACCGATGAGGGTAGCTAAAAGCTAACACCAAACAAAAAGCAAAATGGCTGAAAACATGCCTGAGCATCCCGGCCGAGAGCAAAATAGCTGAAAACACGCTTGAGCCCGCCGATGAGGGTAGCTAAAAGCTAACACCCAAAACGAAAAGCAAAATGGCTGAAAACATGCCTGAGCATCCCGGCCAAGAGCAAAATAGTGAAAAGACGCTTGAGCCATGCCGATGAGGGTAGCTAAAAGCTAACACCCAAAACTAGTCAACCGAATTGAACTTCAAAAGACCCTCTAGCTCTTCGTTCCGAAAAGCAAGAGGCTCGGGGGCTACATCCAGATAGGAATACCTTTTCCTCGAGAAAAGTACAAGCGCCACTCAAAAAGGCAACATTCTATGCCGAGCCGAGTCATTTTTCATAGCGCGGTGTCAACACAAAGATTTACATCTAGCAAGTCACAGCAGTGGACAAAGCACTCAACGGATCACAAAAGAGGAAGAAAAGAAAAGTACTCGACAAATCGAGGGGTCTCGTCGAGGATAACACACGAGTTGTTTTATGGAGCGAGAAAAGAAAAGCGGGACAAAATACTCAAAGAAGTCAAGTAACTTCCGACCACACCCGGGCAAAGAATACATCAACGAAAACAAAGAATCTTCATTCAAAGAGGAGTGTAATATTACAAGAAGTGGTCAATCGGATCGAGCATTGTCATCGAGAAGGAAATGTCAATATTTAGACTATCTACAACCCCTCTTGGCTAAACCTTCGACCTCGGGCTCCATCCTCTCAACGGCATCAAGGTATTCTTGGCTTTCAACTTCCTCTGCTATCTTGGACAGAGGCGCCTCTGGAGCAAGGACCCGGACCTGGGCTAGCACATTCTTGGTACATACTTGGGCACACTTCTTCGCGAACTCTTGGAAACGAGTCGAAATCCGGGGAATGAACTGCGCCCAAGATTGCCCATCATCTGCTTGAGTCCGGAGAACATCGACTCTCGAACGAAAAGATTTCCACAAAACGTTCCAATTTTCGATGAGCCGTCGCCAGACTTCCCCTGACAAGCCTTCAATAGTTTTTTGGGCTGCACACAAGATCTCTGTCGACTCACGCGCCTAATCAGCTTAGCAAGGGCGAGTTCTTCCTCAGCATGAGTAATTACCTCCTCAGCCTTATTATGACTAGAGCGGACAAGAGCCTTCATTTCATCGATACTCTCCGAGAGCTTCGCTTCTCGGCTTTCGGAGAACTAGACAAGACACCCAAGAACAAGTCAAAAAAAAGAGAAGTCAAAATACAAGAAAAAAGGCGTAACTCCATGACACCTTTGCATTCATTCTTCGCAGACTCCACCATGTCTCCGTCTCCACTACCCGGACACGAAGGGTCTTCTCCTCCTTTTGGTGCATTTGACGCTCTGTCTCCAACTCAGCCCAGAGAAGGTCGAGATCGGCTTTCAGGCGTCCACCTCGAAGACAACTTTCTCTCATTTTCGGATGAGAAAAAAGAAGCGAGAATGATCACGAGAGAAAGACCGAGCCAAAAGAGGCAAAGAAAAACAAGGCGTAAGGACGAAGAAAAAAGCGAGCATGCAAAAGAGGAATGGCGATAAAACCTACACGGAGCTTTTCACCAAAAGAAGTCACGAGGGTCGACAAGCTCCCCGAGTGCAGTCAACTCCGACAATCGATGGGTGGCATCGAACTGCTGCACCACGTCATCGGAAAAAGAAGGACCGCGGATGCAAGAAAGGGAAGGAGAGGCGAATGGGGGCGAAGAAGGAACGACCAAAGAAACCTCCGAGGAAGCCGAGTCAAACCCTCGAAGGGATCCGGAGCGCGGCAGCAGATCACCTCCGGAGCAGCCAAGACCGCATAACCGCCAGTAGCTCTCTGAAGCCCCACACAAGAATCTTCATCAACGAATGCTTTGTGAGTCCCGAGGCTTGGGACTCGTTGGCACGGCGGGAGGCGGAGAAGAAGTCGATGAAGGAATGAGAGAAGACGAAACACTGAAAAGTGATAAAAGGAAGCACCGATAAGAACCAGAGGAAGGAAAATAGAAGCCAAAAAGATAAAGCTAGAATCTACTCACCCAACCACTTTCTTCTTCACGAAGCCAAGAGAAGGCCTCGCAGGAGGAACCATGACGGTGAAAACGTCCCCGCCACCCGGCGACGAGAGCGGAATAGCCGACAACGGAGCCACGGAAGGAGTCGGGGCTGGAGACGCGGAAGAACTCCGTACTAGAGGAGCGGTAGAGCTCGGTACCGGGGCTACCAAAGAACTCGACACCGGAGCTTCAGAAGAAGTCGGCACGGGAACCTCGGGAGAACTCACACCCGGCCTCCGATTACTTCAAAAAGTTCAAGACTAAAAGTCAAGACAAAGAAGAGAAATTCAATGCAACAGGAATATGAAAAGCAACTCACCGCCGCATGATGAGGGGTACTTCATCATCTTCTTCCTCCTCGGCCGAAACCAGAGCACCTAAAAAGAGGATAAAAAGTACTCGGATCATGAGAAAGCAGAAATAAAAGAACAAATAGTATCAAATGTGCTCACCTAAGAGCATGCTAGCAACAAATGGAGTACACGAGAGAGTACTTGGTTTGCGAGGCTTCTTGGAGACAGGCAGGCGAGATGAAGACCCATCCGTTCGCCCCTCTTGGGGACACCTGCGAGGACCGCGAGGACTAGACGAGGAACATATTCTTCATATACATCAACAAATCCGGAAGAAACCCGGAAGGGCGGTAGAGGTTTGGGACTTACTAATTGCGAAGTTCCAAAGCAAGTCTATCTCAGATCTCCATACAGCGGGAAAAACATCGGGAGAGACCGGATTAAACAAAGTTCCGCCCAAGCTCATGCGAAAAAGGATAAAACACCGAGACAAAGAAAAGCTAAGCAAGAACGGATGCACTAAAGTGCATAAAGTACTCAAACAAAAAGATAGACAACTCACACCGGGGCGGGTTGTTGGTGAGAACTTCGGTGACAGCCCAGGAGGAATGACGCTCACTCCTTTTCGAATCTTCTGAGACGCTCGAGTACCTCCTCACCGGTCAGCTCAAGAGCTAGGACCATGCGTGAAGGATCCTCGGCCCCGAGAATACTCAAAGCCAAGATGCTCCCGCTCTTTCAAAGGCTGAACCCGCGACGAAAGAAAGCTCGAAACAATACCAAAGCCGGTCAAACCTGCATTGTTTCAAAGATGCTAATCCTATCAAGGAGTGGTGAATCACTTGAATCTCAAAGCGGCGATTCAAGCTTCTTGTCCCATCGGTCATTCACCATAGGACCAGATCCGGGATGAATGGCAAGGAAGGAATCAAATTGGCAACGTAAAAACCACTTCGGCACGCCAATCTTTTACAGAAATCGACCAGGTCATAGTCAAAAACTTAATTTTGAGACCACGACGAAATCGAATCCCATAACCGCCAAGAACGATGGTTTCTTCACGACGGGTTGAGGTTTCGAATTTAAAGAAAAGCGAAAAAGAGAGAGAAGGAGGATTCAAGGAAAGCTTCGCAAAAAGATGAACGAAAACAGAAAAAGATGGAGAATGGCATTGGGGGTTAGGTGGTTCAGACTAATCCCGAAATAACCAAGAAACCCGATGAAGGAAAGCGAAGCGAGAAGGCAAAATCCGCGCGGACAAAGGAAACGAAGAGGACAATCTCACCAGACCGGAGCTGGAACCCGATGCTCGCCTGAACTCTCCATTCAAATGACGACTTTGCTTTGAATCAAGCCATCGCTAACGAGCTCACGCAGCTGGTCTTCGCTTGTTGTTGGAGCCGGCCAAACCTTCTGAGCAGCCCTCATAGCCACGAACTCCTGGTTTTCGATGAAAGAAAGGGATGACTCCTCGTCTACGAAGGTCGCCTGAGACTTGCTTGCGGTTTTCTTCTTTCCCATGAACTGGCGGAAGCAAAAGAGGCGCTAAGGAAAATGTAGGATGATGGTGCTCGGGTTACGGCGACGGTGACGGCGGCGGATTTCTGAAAGCTAGGGTTTAAAGGCAAGAGTTGGGCAGCAAGGGTCTTTAAATAGATTTCTCAGCGATACAAACGGCCCACAAGGCCCGATAAAACACAGTGTGGGAACGCGACGGTCCATTTACCAACGCAGCTAAAACGATGGAGGGCACAGATCCACACACCAGTACAAACCAACGGGCAGACTTCAGACTTATCCGTCCAGCACCACGGCAGGGGTATCAGATCGCTACAAGAACAACTCGTCAAAACAAGAAGAAAGAAAGAAGAAAGAAAAGGCTACCTCACAAGGAACAAAAGAACCCGATTATTTGAGAAAGAACCCGGTAATCTCATGAACAACAGGGATCGCAACAGAAAAGTAAAAGACAACTCAGAAGACAAGATTCGTTACATTACAAGCGACTTCAAAAATAGAAGATTACAAATCTTAAAGACAAGATTCGTTACATTACAAGCGACTTCAAAAATAGAAGATTATAAATCTTACAAGACCCAACGAACTCGGCACCACGAAAAGCAAGGTAGCAAAGAAGAACACGGACACGGCTAGGCTCTGGAACGACTACGTGTCCCAAATTGCTACTCGGAAGGACAAACCGCCATCAGCTACACTGTTTTCTTCAAAGGACGGACGCAGTGCACTCAAGGCGGAAATCGGCAGCACGGCAAGACAACATGGAGTAGAGAAGGCCGGCGGGCATCTGTCTACCCAAGACCGATGTGATACTGCATATGGTGTTGATCTGCACCGGACAGTCTCAAGACAGGTGACGAGGATCAACCTAGAACTGCCAGATGAAGAAACGAAGCCCACATCACAAGACTTCCTCCAACTACCACCACATACATCCTGGCACAATGCTGTCGCGGGATTAGCCTACCTCTAATCCCTATCACAAGACTTCCTCCAGCTACGACAAGACACACAGGAACTACAAAATATGCCCGGGGGCTGCTCTACTTCACAAACTACCATGTTCATGACCACGAAGGTTTCAACGGAATATCCAATAGATGAAAACAAGCACTCCGAGACAGTATTTATAGACCAAAGGAGCGGCGCACATGGACCAGGAGTACCAACGAAATAAGCCTAAGAAAGGGCACAGTGAAAGGACAGGACTCAATGATGGATGACTCAGGAGAGAGAAAACAGTACTCGAAGACGGGCATATTCGGAAGAATATACCAGCACAGTACAACCCGTGAACAAAAGTCATTTACACTCAACCACCACCATACAACTACATCTGACAGCAGCAGACTATCAAAGAGTATGCCAAGACCTCGCATCCGAGTTCTTCCTGAACAAAACAACACGGATATACGCTCGGGGGCTCAGAACCAAAGACAAAAGACAAAAAGTACAAGAAACTCAAGACTACAACGACGACGACGCATCAAGACTCTTCATCCGACTTCTTTTCCAAAAGAAAAGAACTCGAAGAAAGCACGAGGCTGCGGGATACATAGCCCTAGAATTTTTTGAAGACAGGAATCTGGACCCTCCAACTTTTGCAAGCAAAAGCAAGAGGCTCGGGGGCTACACTCAGTGAGTGCAATTTTCATGAAAAATTGCACCCACCAAAAAGAACCCGGACATAGGCTCGGAGGCTGCACGCCGCGAAACTACTCGGATGATGGTTTAATCCAAGACTAAAGGGCTGCTTCGGAAAGATACCACAGAAACTACTCGGATGATGGTTTAATCCAAGACTAAAGGGCCGCTTCGGAAAGATACCACAAAAACTACTCGGATGATGACAAAATTCAAGTCTTGGGGACTACTTCAGAACACATATTTTCAAACAACATAAAGGATCAAGACCCTCCAACTTTTTGTTCCAAATAGCAAGAGGCTCGGGGGCTACACTCAGTGAGTGCACTTTTTCTTTGAAAAAGCGCACGTCACCAAAAGACTTCCTCAACGCAGACCACTTCAAGACATTGCGACAAAAAGAACCCGGAACGAGCCATATTCGAGTTCTTTTTGACAAAACTTCAGCGAACAATCAGAGCAACTTCAAGAAAAGATCCTCCAGCTCCTTGTTCCAAATAGCAAGAGGCTCGGGGGCTACAACCAGATGGATGTACTTTTTCTTCACAAAACACTCACCACTCGAAGGTCCCAAGAAGCGCTACAAGGTTTCACTCCGAGAAAGCACTCAGATAACATTTTGTTCCTACCTAACAAGACACTGAAGGAGCAAAGCGAGACTTTCGAGCTCAACCATGAAGTGCTCGGGGGGCTTGTCGATCACGAGACCCACAGGATACCCCGCAAGAGAGATAAAAGATCTAGTTCAACTAGGATTCTTCCCATGTAATCTTAATAGTAGAACTATTAAGTAATCCTACTAGAAAATCTCATTGTAAACCGACTAGGACTCTGACCTCCTGACAATATAAAGGAGGGCGGGGCTCTGAAAGAGAGGATAATTGTACAACATAACACTTCATAATCAATCCAACGCAAAAGGCAAACACCGATTTGGGCGTAGGGTTAGCGTTACTCGATCTCACGATCGAGGGCTGAACTCCAGATAAATCGATTGTCTCTTTTTGTGTTTTGTATATCGAGTTCATATAGATGATGTTCAACCTAACAATTAGTTTTTCTTTATATTTTTCTCTTAACATCTAATGCTCTCAGTTTTGTGTTTTCTATGGCTGCAGTGCAAAATAAAAGAGGAAGAACATTGAACAAGAAAACCTGAAAGACAAGAATCAGCAGAGATGCAAGAGAAAAAATGAGAATCTGAGCACTCTCATTTTAGGAGAGATAGAAGACAGGTAAATAGAACAAGTACAATCATTTTGGGAGGCGGGCAAATGTGCTAACCATGATGAAGTTCATGTTGTTCCTCAGTTTCTTCAGGATTGAGACCCAAGTGATGCCCTCCTACGCTTCTCCCACCATCCACTTCATCATGGTCTTCGGCAGGTGGCTTGTTCAGATCGAAGAACTAGTCTTTCTTCCTCACCTGGTGTGTTTAAGTCAAGTATGACGATGGAGGTGAATGGAAGGAGGAGAAGGTAAATGCTTCTATGGCCATGGAGGGCAAGGGCTCAGGTGGATGGTAAATGGTGGAAGCAGAAGCTACTACGGGCGGTGACTTAACTGGACAAAAGTGAAAAAGGCGCCTGATTCAAAATTAGGATTTCAATTATGAAGCTTTGCCTTTTGTGTGTAAAGAAAGTGTGCCACCTGTTTTGGCGCTAAAAATTTTATGCTGGGAAAGCTGATTTTCAGTGCTTGCTGATTCGTTTGAGCGGTAAAAAGTTGGTGTGGATTTGTTTAAGTGCTGAATAGTGGGTGTCGTGGCAGGTTTTTATAAGATGAATGCATCTGTAGAAATGATAAGGCGTGTGCATATTTAATGAAGCATGTTGCAGCATCTCACTTGAAATGATAGGGATATAGGGGTACGTATGTCTTTATGCTTCCTGCTTGGTACACTCGTCGATGTATGGAACGACACTAATAATGGGATGGAGGCTGCCCATCACTCAGCTCCTCGTCCTTCCTCCTCTCTCCGATCGTCAACTATGGTACGCGATTCTGATCTCGACACTCAAAAGCGACACGCAACTAGCGAACTGCTCGTGAAACGGAAACCTTGTGATTTCTTAAACCACAACAAGATGAATTTCTCAACAAGAGAAATTTGCGAGTCACACACAGGAAATGAAAATGACTGTACAGAGACAAGAGATCCGCTCATTGCACGCACGCACGCACGCAAGCACCAAACTACGCACGCATGGATACATATACATCGTCAGGCTTTGAAGCAAAGAGGGAGCTACAGCTACTGTACAAGCTGCAGGTTTTTACGCGGAGGCATGCACAAAACCATGCGTGGTTTGCAATGCATCGTCACGGCCAGAACCTGCAGCACACGGGCTTGCCGCCGCCGTGGTGCCGCTTCTTGCCGCCGCCGCCCTTCCGCTTGGGCACGGTCACCGTGAGCACCCCCGTCCGCCATGGCCGCGCGCACCTCGTCCGCGGCCGCGTCGTCCGGCAGCCGGAACTGCGTCTCGAACGCGCGCGCGCCTGCCCTCTCCCTGCAGTGCCACCTCACGGTCACGGCGCCGTCGGTGCCCCCGTCCTCTTCCTTCGCTTCCCCGTGGCCCGCCGCCGCGCCGCCGCCCTTATTGGCGTCGTCGTCGTCGTCCTGCTTGCCGCCGCGGACGCGGAGGATACGGCCGTCCACCAGCTCGACGGCCACCTGCTCCCTGGTCAGGCCCGGGACGTCCATCATGAACACGTGCGCGTCCCGAGTCTCCTTCCAGTCCGTCGGTGGCCGCGTCTCGCCGACGCCGCCGGCGTCGGGGAAGAACCTGTCGAGCAGCATGCGAGACAGCGCCAGCGACATCCTACTAGTCTTCGTCTTCTCTAGCCGGGGTTGTTGCCTTGTTGGATTGGCTGACAAGTGTCGATCAAGCTCGGTTAACAAGTTGCTTAGTCCTGGTACTTTGTCTCGTAAAATTTACAGAGTACTTGTTTTATAGGCGCCAGCGCGGTGGCGGGAATTTGCGAGAAACATGCAGAACGCGCGCACCGGCTTCTCATTCTGGCCAGAGGAGTCGTCTGGTTGTGTCTAGAACTCTACTAGCACTAGTCAGTGCAAGTCGCCGCAGGGCACAGGCGCGCAACCCGCCCTACGCTGCGAGTTCGAGTTCCTTCGGTAAGCATCTCATTCAGCCGGTTAAGCTCATAATAATTTTCTCTCACAAAAATTTAGCACAAATCATGCTTATCAGCCCAGAAGTTAGGAGTGGTGGACTCTGCCCGAAAGTGGAAGGAGAGCCCGTGCGGGCATTGTTTGGTCAACCTTCCTTGGACAGTTGGACTCGGGCCTCTCAACGCACGCGCTCTTCTTCATTTGATCAATTCGTTTCAAATTATTTGACGTTTTGACTTTTCTAAATTTATAGATTTTGCTAAACACCTAAATATATATTATATATCTAGATATATAATAAAAACAATAAATTTAGAAATGACAAAACGTCTTATAATCTTAGGCGCGGCGCGGGAAGTACATCCCGCTCTTTCCCTCCGCCCGCTGGATACCGGCTAGCATAAAGCACAGTCCAATAGGATCGTCCATGAGATTAGTTCATTGCCTATGCATCCTTCCATTAAATGTTGCACCCTGAACCCTGGAGCCAGTTCCTTACCCCTCTGTGTCTTTGAAGTTGAGCTTGGACTTTGGATAGAGTTTATGGTTAGGAAGTTGCTGGGTCCACTTGTCGTCTGTTCTTGCTGGAAGGAAGCCTGGAACTTGCCACATGGCTCGTGTGAACGCCTGTGCTGGTGTCACTGGTTGGGGTAGCACTCGGTGCCTAGGGCCATTTTGGCGTAGAAACTTGTTATATCACGGTGAAATAAGGATTATTCGTATGAATTATTATTACTCTTTCCATTTTAGGTTAAGGATTTATGCGTTGATGATTTTTATTCTCTCCTGGGAAGCATCCCTGCACTGTACATACCTTAAATAACCAATCAACTCAAATAATATAAAAGCTGCCGGTTACTATAGCTTAACTATTGCCTATTGGTCCACTTAACTAATATGGGATATCCAATGGTTGTGGTTTGTTATTAGGGGCCCATGGATTAAGGGTGGGACATACCCTTTTGTTATTCCCTTTTGCTTCTAAAGTATTTTTCTTCTCCCGAGTATCTTTTTTAAAATAGAAGTATTATTTTTAGTTTGGTTACATCTACCTGTCCTTCTAGTGCCACTATCTTTTGAGAATAAATTAATCAAACTCCATCATAGATTCATTATTACAGTTTTGAAAATTTTCCTTTGGAACAGGTTAGTGTCGACCATGGACATTTAGGAGTTCGCTCAGTCCACATATTTGACACTATGAGAGGGTGGTGATCGTAAGGAATAGATCTAAGACTCTGGATAAGCCACTGCTTGGCGCTGGTTTCATAATCCGTTCCACACATGCGAGCTGCCTACTTATGACTTGCCAACCACTACTTAAAAAAAAGATTTATAGCAACGTCTTAATTTTTTTAGGCGGCGGAGATTGGAGCATTCTAGCCTGGAGATGCGTGCTCGGGACCCACGAGATCAACCGCCCCCTCAAATGGCATAGTAGGCGGTGGTGAGACCAACCGCCTACAAATGGTCGATAGTAGGGCGGCTCACTCACCAGCCGTCCCCGGTGTTGCGATTTATAGGGGCGGTTCAATCATCAGCCGCCCCTACAAATACCCTACATATAAAACCCTGCAGCCCTTTCTTCCTCCTCGGATCACTCACTCCAACCTGTGAAAAAAAGGTAGAGAGGTCTTGGGCACCTCCCAAAAATTGCTCTACTAAGGGTGGGAGGTTTTGATCTCAAATACTTTGGTGAAGAGGTTGTAGAAGGTAAGAAAATGTTATTCCACATTTTTTTTGAAATTTTAATGGTTGGTTAGTGAGTAATTAGAGTTCTATTTTTCTCTCTCTTCTATGGTGCTTGAGCTATTTATGAAGCAAATTAGACCCAAGTTTTAAATGTACTATGGTAAATTAGGTAGGGAAACAAGATCATACCCTTATTTAGTTCATGTTTCTTGATTTTAGTGAACAATTAGTTAGTTTTATGGATGTTTCATGTGCATGTAGATCTATATCTAGATCTAGGGTTTAATTTTTTTATTAATTTTATTTTTGTAAATTTATGTTTGATAAAATTGGACTAGGGTTTGCATGAAAGATATTGGGTAAATTATTAATTGTTGCTAATTATTGTCTTTGAAATTGTTCATTATAATCAACAAATATGTATTTTAATTATTTATGGATAAATAGACCATTAATTAATTTTTCTCTACCATGGTATGTTTGTATGCTTCATGTAATTATATTTGATTTATATTCATATATATCTAAAGTATATAAAATTATTCTCAAGTAATTATTAATTTGATTTATTTTTATATATATCTGAATAAGTAGTCCTTTAATGTTTGTTTTGTTGTTGTTGTAAAAGATGGAGTACATGAACTCTTGGATGTATGGTTCATTAAGGTTTAAGGCAAGTTTCTATGAAGAGGTGGATAAATTTATTGAAGCCGTAGAGAAGCATGCAATGACGTTGACAGAGAATAAGGATACTTTAGTACTCCATTACATGGCTATCAAAAGCATTACTTAACATTTTCATATGCAAAACACATAGTGCCCCAAACAGAAGTCTAAGAGTGTACATTATGGATACTATGCATATTCTATGATGAGTAACACCGGTGCCTACAGGAGACACCCCTTAAGGGTAAGTTTGAACCTCTTCATCCGTAGTATAAAAACTTCACACATGATATAAAATACTAAACCGAAACTTGTTCTCTTGTAGTGGAAACAAGAGAAAAAAAAAAAAAAGAGACCCATATAAGGATGACCAACTCTTAGAGCTCGTCGACAACCTTTACAACTTCATATTAGACCAGATTGTACACATCAAAGGCACCTACCATGATCGAGATTCTGACTTAGGTAGAAATCATTAGTACCAACACCTTCGTGAGACTGAAATGCTAACTCTAGGTCGTTGATAACAATGTGTATGGAATTTGACATTGGTCTTACCTTGTGGGACGGTTTGAACTTGTGGAACGAATTAGACTTGTGAATTATATCTATTTAATGATGGATTGTATATATTCTTGTAAATTGAACTTGTAATTGTAGTTTATATAATGCTCTTGTGCTTGTGGTCAGATTTGAATTATATATATATATATATATATATATATATATATATATGTGTGTGTGTGTGTGTTCTGATTGAATTTGAATTGTAAATGTGATTTTTTTTACGAAAAATATACTGTAGGGGTGGTTCTAGACTGAACCACCCCTACAAAGAAGTATTATAGGGGTGGTTGATACTACGGCCGTCTCTACAAATCAATTTTATAAAGATGGCTGGTGTTACCAGTCGCCCCTACAAATCGATTTATAGGGACGGTCTGGGAACCACCCCTACAAATACATGATTTGTAGAGACGGTATGGTAGGAGACGGCTGGCCGAGCCGCCTCTACAAACCATCACTAGCCGCCCCTATAAATGCTTATTGTAGTAGTGAACATGTCCTAAAATTTTTTGATCACATATTATGTGTCAGATTCATCGAAAATCAGTCAGGACATGATGTTAAGGTAGTATACGAGAACAAAATGATTAATCTTGCGATAATTGAAGTTTAGGATTGAGAGAGAGAATATCCAACTTTGTAGTTTGGTGATGCAGAAAATGTATCAACCAAAACTACAGTTGTTTTGTTGGGACATATTTTTTTGCACGAGCCTGAAGTTGTTCTTAATTTGTATCCCGGAGTTTCTTCTAGAGTAACATCGTACGCTTTCTTGTAGTTTGTCTAAATTATAGTAATATGCACAACATTTACACTAATGTTTTTTATTTATTTCAAAGTGCACTAGTGCAGGATCATGGACGGGCATGAAAGATGTTGTTTTTACATGTCAGGCCGTACCTGGTTGCTTATGATCTCCTCTAATGTTGGCCAATGAAGTTATTGGGGTCATGTATTGTGATCTCATACATATTTTGCATCCTAAATCTAGCGAAACTGTCAACAATGTATTAAAATCTTAACTCCAAATTACACTTGATGTGAGTTGTTCTTGAAGCTAACTATTAGTGTTTTTTAGGCTACACACTACAAAGATAATGATAGATATGATTCAAATATGCTAAGTCCTTCGTTGGCCTTGATATGTGCAAAATTGTCTTTAGAATTATTTGTCCTGTTATTTTTATCTTTTTATTTGATTTGTATAAACTCAATGACCGCGAACACTCAATGACCGCGGACATTGCGGGTGTTCTGGAGTATAAGAACTGATATGTGCAAGAAGTTTAGTTTCTTCTATAGTGGCTGCGGGTGTTAGGAAATCTAGCAAAACGAATTTGTGTTACGTTGAAGATAATTTGTCTGGCATGTACAGGGACTAGCAGAACCTAAAAAATGTTTTTTGTCCTGATGCTTTGTTGAGGGAGTGATTTAGATAACGTTGTTATTTCTGATTTTCTTAGTTTGATTGGCTTCACTCTATTATGCGAGCTTGTGAGCCGCATTTCTCTAAATGTGTTTTAGGCATGCACGCATCCGCCTGGGCACAGATATCACCATGATGAAATTATATATGTCACAAAACTTATGTGGATCCCTAGAAAGATAGAGAGAGATAGCAAAACACCACACATCCATTAGAGAGAGGTGACTCATATATATAGTCACAAGGACTTCAGTACAATTACACTTAGACCCCTAGATATATACATATGAAATTGTTCCTCCGATGTTTCTAGGTATGCACCTCCGTTCTGAATTGTAGATAATACTCAAGCAACTAGGGAGCTCCTACACATGCTAGTATGCAAAGCGCACAAAGACCAAACTCATTAGCACTACTCAATAGCAAGGCTACACAAGCCAAACTAGAGACCTCAACAATTACTTAACTACACAAACTAAGCATTGTAACTAGCAAGGCTACACAAGCCAACTAGTTACTCACGGGAGCTACAACTGTGCTACACAAGCAAGCTAGCTCCACAAGAGCAACAACACAAGCATAATATATGAAAGAGTAAATACAAGCTTGTGTTGGGAGCAAGCAAACCAATGTGATAAACAAGTTGCACAATGTTTGTTGATATTTATTAACTTGTCACTTGTTTTAATAACCACCTATTATAAACCTATATCTTCTAACATTACTTTACTAGGTTGTCATCCCTAGTGATGATGTCAGAGATACTTGTTGGTACTACATAGCATTACTAATAGAATAATACTAAGCAATTCTTTATTAATTTATGTTACTAGGAAGAATAGATATGAATATATATATATATATATGAAAGAAATCTGCAAGCTCACAGATAATATATCATTGTAGCACTTCACCCGAGAGTATTCTAGGTATCGTTATTTATATTTTTATCACAGAGAAGGTCTGGCACGGACATGTATTGATAACTTATACTATTGATGGAGAAATAAACCATAACCAATGATCTACTCATAACAGGGGTAAGTTATAGGATAAGATATATGATAAGTATTGATTAATAATAATGATAAATCACTCAAAGTACTCCTTTCTATGGCATTAGCATGGTCAGGTAGAATATTAGAAGAATAATTCCTAAGTCATTCTTAATTACAAGTCAAAGCATATATTGATTAGTGTAATTATACCTAGTAATCATTGTTAAGATCATTATCATATCTACACATAAGGAATATTACTAAGAAAGATTAAGAACAGAGCTTGTTCTTCCTTCGTAACCGGACCCTACGTGCACCTATATTTGGGCAGTGGATTACAAAGGACACAACGGGAGTGTCACATCCACGAACTACCACATGACCCGGAATATAGGGTGTATCCGCAGGTAAATAATGTATAAGCACCACGCTTACACAATGTCGACCACCCACCCATGGATCCTTAGAGTGAGCGCTATACGAACTTATGCATGAACATAATAATAATCCAACTATACTAAGCATATAATCAAAGTAGACCATGAACATTATAATGAAGAACATGAATAAGATAAATACTAATATTGTCATAACAATTGTAGCTAGCATATAAAATTAATGGAGATACAAAAGAGAGGGGTACAAAGATTATACCAAACCACGCTCTTGACACGATCGAGAATCCAAGCGAATCCGCTTGCCTCCCTCTAGACCTAGCCTAATTAGTTATGTCCTAGAATATGATGGAGCTCTGAGGATGATTAGGGTTTCTATCTTCTCAAATGACTTGATGACTGGGGTTCTACCTAGGGGTGACAGGGGTTGTTATATATAGGCCAAAAAGTTCAACGTGAGTCCTTGGATTAAACCAATTTAAAGGACAGTGTAGATGCAACCTAGGAGGCGGTGGAGAACCGACATTGCAATGCGGAGGCTAACAGTGGGCCCCACCTGGCCACCTCCGCCTCGACACAAGTCCTCTTGAGTCTTCTAGAGTCTTCTGGTGTCCGTTTCGTTGTGGATAAGCGTGATTAAATCTGACATGTAGGCCCCCCATGATGGTTTTCTGAATAAACTCTGCAGAAAATACAAATTCACCAAAACTCATGAAATTTGTTAGTTTAAACCCCTAGACCTTCGTTTGTGATTATATTTATACCCTTATGCATGTTATATTGACGGTTTATAATAGTTGTTAACTACCGTCAACAATGTTTATCCCGAGGTTCAGTGGCTTGCCAACCACCTACTCCCTCGTTGAGGCAAGCTCAAGGTTGTTGTTGGTCCTCTTGCTATGGTGACCCTCAAGTCACACTATCCCATGTGGAGTGCGCACCACGAGCTCTAGCACTTGACCTGACCGGACCACTTGATGCTCTTCACACTTCGGTTCTACTAGAGTTGCTCTTCGCGTCTCCCGCGGGGCGAGCAAACACCCCTCATAAGCTTTTCTCCGGAGCCACACACACAAGCTTCTTGTGGGCTTCATGATGGAGACCACAACCACCAAGCCCTTTGAGGTGGCAACCTATAAGAGTAACAAGCACCACCAGCTTGCAACTCGACAACCTAGTGCCACACTTTGCAATCTCTCAATGTAATGCACTAGCGATCACTCACTCGCAATCAGATGCACTCTTGCAAGCATAAGTGAGTTAGAGGGCTTCCAAGCACTCTCAAGCATGGACACTAAGTCCCCCAAAGTGCTCAACCTTAGTTAAGGCTGAGACACCCTCTATTTATAGCCACCAAAGGCTAAAGAGCCATTGCTCAAAACCAGTCACCAAGGACTGTCGGACCGGACCCTGCATGTGACCGTCGGACCTGAACAGTGACGGTCCAATGCTCCGACTTGGCCACATGTACTAGCCATTTGAAGATGCCCGTTGGAGTCCAACGACTATCTCTACGCGTGCTCAGAACATTAGAGTCTGACATGTGTCAGACCTTCTGACCTCCATGGTTCGGCGCCTCTCAAAACCCACAACGAGAGTTCCTAAGAGCTCCATAAGCCATCGGACCTGGTCTGACACCAACCGTCGGACCGACCATCAGACCACAACACAGAGTCCGACACCCCTCATAGAGCCTCCATAGCGTGCCATGTGTTCACGCCAAGTGAACAGTGCGAGCAGTCGGTCCGACACCATTTACAACGCGGGTCCGACGCTCCTACACCCTTCTCTGCTGGTTATGGTAGCCCGTCGAACCCCAATGCCACTGGTCCGATGCCACTCTGAAACAGGGTCCAACGCCCTAGTTTTAGCCCAAACAACTTCTTCATCTTCTTTTCAAATGTGCCAACACCATCAAGAGTACCACCACCTTGTGTATGTGTGTTAGCTTTTTACAAACATTTTTCAAAGGATTTTCAGTCCTCTTTTCACGCCACTCGATCCTAGCATCGCATGCAAAGCTAGATCGTTCAAGTGGCACTAGATGACCGATATGCAAACAAGTTTGCCTCTCTTAATAGAACGGCCATCAATCCTAAATTTGGTCATTTACTTCTCTACACACAACCTTTGACCGGTGAAATGAAATATCCTACAAGTCATACCTATGCCTTGTGTATTCCATTTCATCTCCTCCAATGTTGATGCCACACAAGCATCAACCTTCATCAAGCCACTTGATCATCAACATGAATCAACCCTTGGCTTGATCTTCCTTGAATGATATGATCCACTTCATATCATCATGTGACCTTTTTGGTTCATCGATCGCAACTTTGCTTGCTCTTCACCATTGCCTCGGTCCATCGGCTCCATGTCTTTGCACAAGCTTCCCCGCCATGTACAGTTTGTCGCTTTAAAGCCTCCGACTTGCCCTTCACACTTGCAATCGGTCCATCAATGCCAAGTCTTGTCTTGATCTTCTCCACCTAGCCACATGACTCCATGTCATGTATCATATGCAATAAGCTCCTTCATTGATATATAGGTGAGCATTGCAACACAATTAAGCCATCTCCACCTCCATGGTTTAAGTTGCTCACACTAGTGTACCCGTGGACTAATTCATGTGTATCTCAAAATAAACACATATTAGTCCACATAGGTTGTCACACAATTACCAAACCAAACAAAGATATTTCAATCTTCCCGTTTTTGATAATTGATGATAACTGTACAAAGATATGTAAATTAAGGGCATTTGGATTTTATGTTACTTATCCAACTTTTAAGCTCTATGTTAGGATTTGGATAATCACCATAAAATCCGACTTGGTAGTGATAACTCCGCCTACATGTGTGCTCAAATGGTTTGGTTTCAAGCTTGCACACATGCATAAATATGAAATTTGTGGGAGTGTTAGCACTACTTAGTGATGCTAAGGTATACATGATAGAAATATACCTTTGTAGCGTGTATACCACATTGGAGTCATCCTTAGCATCAACTTTTGCTAGGAACTAGATACCATGTGAGATCATCATTATAAAAAGGTTGTAGACCACTTTCTATACTAAGACTAGACTAGAGATACCACTAAATCAATCATTATCCAAGTCTTAGCTCTAGCAAACACTTGCACACAAGCATGTAGGAATTTAAAACTTATGCAATGCAAGCAAGCAAATGTAATGCACAAACAAATGCATCAAACATGTATTCATGAGCTTGCTCCTCCTACTTGTGTGCTTCTCTTGTTCAAGAATTTTTGATCCCCTTGCATTCTTCAAACTTGCTCCCTCTTGGCCATGTCCATGTCTTTGTCATGCAAACTCTCCGTTAGTGCAAGCATCATATTTCATATCTTTGTACCAACTTCTCCCCCTTTGTCATTAATTTCCACAAAAGGGCATCATCTCCACAAAGGGTTGCACTAGGGTATAGATGGTTGGTTGACACATGAATCTTGCATTTTTTATGGATACCACCATATGTTGGAATGATACTACTTGTAGAAAAGCATGTGAAGGTCATACCACTTGATAAGCTTGAGTTCTTGTAGGTGAGGAAACTTGACTTGATTTGATTAAAGTTGAGGATCACTTGTGGAACCACCATTTATTGTACTAGATACCACTTGAAGCCATTTAGAGATTATTATACTATTATTGTTCATTATTCTTTTACATGAAGCCATTAACTAATTAAACTCATAAAACTGTTATTAGTGCTAGACTGCTACACAAAAGTGAAGCGCTTAAAGTATCCAGATTGTCTAGTCTGTTTGAATTATCATCTCCGCACTATTCTCTCCGTACATACGTAAATATAAGGGAAGTCAAACTATTTAACGTTCAACCAAATTCATACAAAGGAACAATAATAACAATACCAAATGGGCATTATCAGATCTATTATGAAACATAATTACTTTACATCCTTCATGGGGTAGATGTTAATGCCTTGTCAAACTTAAAATAGTTTGACTTTAGAATATACCCAGGATAGTTTCATCCCATATACAGTATTTATGAACAGAGTACCATGATTGTGATTCAGACAGTGGAAACTCTAAAGTTATCATGAAGATTAGGACCACTTGTGATCATCTGGCATTCAAGGGGCTAGGGATGTGCCTCAGCATCGGATGATAGATAAAACAAGACCAGTCTGAATGGTTCGGGACCAAGATACAGTACAACCAAACATGGACCACTTTAAGACCGTCATGAACTACTACAGGGCTATACAGCGGGCCTTTGTGACAACTTCAGAAACAAGGCACCTGCTAATAGATTACTTCCTTGATGTCACAAGTCAAACAGATTCATCTTGCACAACAAAAAAGTCAAACAGGTTCATCAGCAACGACGTGAGAGCAATTCAGTGATGGCTTCTACGTGTACAACAATTTCCCTCCATTCATGTATACCATGACGCCGCTTGTCATTATCAATCAGAGGGTTCGGCATTTGGTGTTGGAATCCACCAATAAAACCACCGTGAGGAAGAAAAATAGCCTTCATGAGGAGATTTTAGTCGTTTTGAAACTTTTGGCTTGCATGATGTAAGGCGGAAATTAGCCTTCATGAGGAGATTTAGTCGTTTTGAAACTTTTGCCTTGCATGATGTAAGGTGGTCGCGCCTAAAATATACTGGAAGTCTGGAACTCTTCAATCTTGTTAAACGCTTTGCTGATAATAAAGTGGGGGAAACCTTTTCTTAAAAGAAAGAGAGTTCCCTAGAACAACGTTCTTTTCTGATCACAAAAGCAGTGCAATAAAATTGCCAGATTACTATTTACTCGAGTATTGCGCACCTCAGTAGGATTGTGCAGTTTCACTTTGGTTGAAAGTTAAAACGAACAGCACCACAAAATTCAGGCTACAATCAGAAACAGACATGCAATCCCGAACTTGCTCATTAGTCGGCAGTAAAACTGCCGATCCGAAGTGGGGGACTCCAATCCCAGCCGGTGCCAGCGATTCTGCCACCGGATGCTAACAATAAGGTTCCTGTCAACGAATTTGGCACCTCCGACCTTTCCCTGCATCGTAGGCGGCAATTTTATGACGCGCCTCTGATCTCCAGCTTCGATCAACAGTTCTGATCCACCTCTATACTGCATTTTTCAGACAAAACAACACACCAATAACTCAGCGTCTGCAGGAATAATCATAACCAATTAAACTCAATGGCTATTAGCCCTGTCCCTTAATTGCTTTCAATAAAAGCAGAGATCTTCTCTTTTTTTTAAATGACTATTAGCCTGTTTAACATGCCCTCTGCATAACATATCGAAAACCAAATATTATAATTAACAGTGGGCCAAACCGGCCCGTAATATTGGAATAGTATGCTAGTTTAGTTCAGACGACTAGCATGCAAA
The DNA here is from genome assembly GCA_904845875.1 of Miscanthus lutarioriparius. NCBI lineage: Eukaryota > Viridiplantae > Streptophyta > Magnoliopsida > Poales > Poaceae > Miscanthus > Miscanthus lutarioriparius. Next base: position 15,513,678 of record CAJGYO010000008.1, read on the forward strand.
TGCAGATAGGATGCGTTAGTCTGTTTAAGGCCATACTGGCTCATGCAAAGGGGCAGGACACCTAGTGCCGGAGGCTCCCACATGAGTGGGGTCTAGGGAAGGAAAAAACCGAGGCCCTTCCCCCCGCAAAATCTGCGGAGAGGCTGCTTCGAACTCACGACCTCATGCCACTTGCAATTAAAGAGCTGCTGAGCAGAAGAGCTGCTGATTATATTAATAAAGAAGACGACCTAGACTGGGCTTACAACGGTACCATAGAAAGCAACACATTACGACTAAGACAACTCAGCCAACAACATGCCGATGACAACATGTGCAAACAACAACAAAGACAACCATATCAACATCAACCCCTATGACCCATTAAGAAGGGAAAAAGTGACCTCTGCCACAAGGTCCCAGAAGGCATGACCTTTTAAACCCATCAGTTGCTTGAGAAGGTCCGGCGGCAAGACCCATTACGCCACTTAATGAATAGTACTCAGTACTCACTAAAATGATGTTGATATAAGCAAGATCAGCAGCATTGCAAATGAAACCGCATGGAGACAATATGAATGTAGCAAATGTGGCTGGTCGTGTGGTCTCATCTAAATATTATTCAGGAAGTTCAGATCCCAAATCTTCTTGTCTTGTCTGTTGTTTTTATGGTTCTGCATTCGCTGTTACAAAAGGCTCGAGTGAAGACTAAAACTTTACATCAAGAAAGCATGATTTCTGGATAATTAAAACTACTAGAATTTTGATGGTTACACAACATATGCAATAGAGAGAGAGAGATCAATCGTCTTACTTGATATAGCTTGATTTCAGACTTATCAAAGTCTGGCATGAAAAGGCTTAAAGATTTCTGAACAGAATCAAAACTGACTGAAGGATACACCAAGGTGGACGTATTCCTCAGCTGTTCCTTTGCATTTTGGCTCAATGAGCTTAGTGCTCTGCTCCAATCTGCAGAAGAATCATTTGGGAGAAATGGCAGAAACGACAAAGACAACGGCAAGAACTTTTGAGCAACTTCTTGGTGCATTTCAGAAGGGTCTTCAGTATATCCAAATGCCCCACATATTTGACCGCCAGCTTGAGTGGTACAACCCCAGTATCGTAATGCAGAGGATACAGAGATTGATCTCCTAGGATCCACGATAAGGAAGCATGCAAGTTTTGAAGGATCGGCAAACCATACCTAGACTTTCTACAGAATTTAGCAACTTTTTAAGTAATATAAAAAATTAAATGCATTGTGTTTTAGCTAAATTAAACCAGGAAAATTTACCTCAAGTAGTTGTTCGATTTCATTCCATATCTCTGTACTAAGTCTCCCCTCACTAGTTTTGCCATTTGGCCTTGCAGAATCATATACTAGTTTCAGTAATGAAGGAGAAGCAAGTCTTCCCATGTCAGTCTTCTCAGCTAGGTCCCTCACATACCTCAAGTAAGACCTGTCTTTTGTAGAGCATAAAATTAAATTTTAGAATCCAGACTTTTTTTAAGGGAATATTCAGAATCCTGATTGAAGTCAAGGTTATGGCCAAGCAAGGAGAACATATACCTTGCTCGATCAGTAGCACCTATCAGCCGCAGAGTTTCCTCCGTATTGTTGCAATCATACACGATCACATCAAATTCTGGTTGTGAATTACTCCTTCCAGCTGAAAAGAAGGAGCTTCTCAAGAACTCCAAGTTCCTCTCCTACAATCTGTCACAAGGAAAACAGCAACCAAAATGAATGCTTTATCCTCACCAGACATGTTATAGCAAAGTAATCACCTACCCCTTCAAGGATTCCTTGAGTAAAATTGACCTGGGCGTCTACCTTCTTTATCCGGTCCAGGGGTTCAAGCAGCAACTATGATTCAACAAGAAAACAGTCTTCAATATCAAGACATTCCAGAATATCACAAGTTTAAATCCTGAACATAAGTGATTTCTTTCAACAAAGTATTTTACCTTACTAGTCTCCAGCTTTATGGCCGAGAAATTGGCCGCACACTCAGTCAGAGAATTCCCAATTTTACTGCCCATCAATTGCTCTGCGGTAGGATCTTGGGACTGAACAACCAGGCATGTCTTCAAGCCTTCACTTGCATAATACTACAACATGAGAAAGAACAAAACAGAGGCAATTCGTTCATGACCAACATAGTGGATGATTCATACATTACAACAGACCAGAACACTCTGTAATAACACAAAGGCTTGTAATTTTACAATAGATATACTCAGCTCAAAGCTGTTACCCACAGCATCATTGCTGTTCTCCAGAGCAACATTGCAGACTTGCAGTCTAGTTTTTAGCAAGTCATCGATGCAGCAGCGAGCTCACACCAAAACTAAGATTTGTCATCAAAATAACGACAAATACGATCAAGGGATAGAGTCATAGAGCAAATTTTTGTCACCTGAGCGGCGATGGTGGCCGCGGTAGTCTTGCCGGAGCCGCCCTTGCCGAGGAAGGTCACCAGCTTCGGCGGCGGACTGGCGCCACCGGAACTGGCGACGACCACACGCTGCCTGCGACCTCTCCGGTGGGCCACAGCGTGGGAATGCATCGCCGAGACGACCAAGGACGGCGCCATCCGCCGCCGATGCGGCTTTGCCTCGCGATTTGGTCGGGATTTCGGTGGTTCCTGCTCGGACAGTCGACTCTACTCCTTATTAGGATAGGGGACAGGACACAGAGATCTCCAGTACATAAAGCAGCAACAAAACCCCCATCCCTGCCATCCCTTGACCTGCAGCCTCTCCCCCTCTCCCAAACCCCACCTATTACGCGGGTTCGCCGCCGCGATGTCCGATCACCGGGCGAAGCGGCCGTCCGACGGCGCAGCCACGGTGGCATCGCCGGCGGCGAAGCGCGCCCGCGACCCGTCCGCGCCGGCGTTCCCCACGAACAAGGAAGCTCCCGACATGCCCCCCAAGATCCGCATCTTCTGCGAAATCCTGGCCTCCCGCGCCGACGACGCGAAACTGATAGCCGAGCTCGACAACGCCGACATCCGCGTAACCACCGCTGACGTCGAGCAGGTGCTCCGCTTCTCCTACGCGCACCCGCGCGCCGCCGCCACCTTCTTTCGCTGGGCGGGATACCAGCACCTCGGCCACGAGCACTCCCCCTACTCGTGGAACCTCCTCGTCGACATGCTCGGTAAAAATCTCCTTTTCGAGCCCATGTGGGACACCGTCCAATCCATGCACTCGCAGCAGCTGCTCTCGCTCGCCACTTTCGCCTCCATATTCTCCTCCCTGGCGGCGACCCCCGGCGGTTCCCCGCTCAAGGCGTTCATGGACATGCCGCGCTACGGCATGACCCGCGACACGCCAGCGCTCAACTCGCTCCTCTCCGCGCTCTGTCGTGCCAACCGCCTCGACGACGCCCGCGCCGCGATCCCAGTAGCCCGCGCCGAGGCCGGCACGCCCCCGGATGCCGACTCCTACGCCATCCTCCTCGAGGGATGCGAGGCTGCCGCCGACCCGCTGGTTGCGCGCGAGGTGTTCGACGAAATGGTGCATGCCATTGGCTTTATTCCTGACAACGTGCCTGCCTATGACTCCTTCCTCACTACCCTTGTTTCAAGCGACTCCTCCACGACGCTACCGGAAGCAATGCAGTACCTGCTTGTCCTAAGCAGGCGCGGCTGTTCGCCAGGAGAGAAGTTCTTCCGTGCTGCTCTCGCTGCACACCTTAAGGCACGACAATTGCTTGGTGCCGTGGAGCTCTGGGATGACTTTGTTGGGCGTCGAGGACTTGTCCCAGATATGGAAATGTATAACACAATGATCATGCTGCAGGGCAGTCTTGGGCAGGCTGAGGTGATAGTGAATTATCTCGACGATATGATCTCCAACGGAGTGTTCCCTGATACCAACACATACAATGTGGTTCTCCAGCTTTTGCTGAAGGGAAGGAAGCTCCGAGAGGCAGCTGCAATATTTAGTGAGATGGTCAAGAACGAATGTTGGCCAAACGAGGAAAATTGTTCACTTGCACTTCGCATGTTTTTGGATACACGCTATTGGGAGACTGGGATCAAAGTCTGGAGCTGCATGGTGGAGAATGGCTTGCCACCTTTAGAGGAGTGTGGGAACATGCTTGTATCAAAGCTGAAGGATGACAGGCTACCTGAGGCATGCAAATATGCAGAAGACATGATTGATCGGGGTATCAAGTTGAGTTCATCGACACTGTCCAAGCTGAAGCAGTGCCTGCAGAAGATTAAGAAAGGAGAGATCCATGATCACCTACTTAGAAAATGGAAGGCACATTAGTTTGTTGAGCTCCCTTGTATGCGTAGCCTGATTAAAGACGGGTGGGAATGGGATCTAGTGTTGGCACTGAGTTTCCTTTTTATCACTATGTAACGTTTCAAACAACAGTTGGAAGTCCCTTTCTACATGGAAATTATCATATTAATGAGTTGGAGCATTTGGATCTCAAGGAATGAACACATCTTCCAAGGAATTCTACCGTCTATATCTAATTGCTGGGCCTTTTTCAAGAAAGAGTTTGCTCTGGTCACCCATAGAGCAAAGAAGAAATATTTTCCTTTTATAGAAGAATGGCTAGAGCGCCGATTGTAATCTTTTTAATATTCTTTGTATCCTTTTTTGCTTCATGTTAAATTTTGTTGCTTGCACATTTTTTTTTCTTCTATTATTACTATATTTTAACCAGTAAGGGGTACCCCTCCTGTTTGTGGGAGCTTGTCTTGCTGTCTGGTTGCAATTTGGGTAGCTGTTCCTTTTATGTATTTGCAGAATTATCAATGCAACAGTCTAGGCGTAAAAGTGCATTGTAACATTACCAGGTGAAAAAGTTTGGTATCGTGACACTTTAAGCTCCCAGCACGTCTTCGGTCTTCTGTCTGGTATGGTTTCGGAGAGTTTCAGTTCTCTCTTTCCCTCTTATGGTGCAGTTTGATTATTGAAAATGTAATGGTTGTTCCGTTATTGCCTTTGGGTTCAGAGTGAGTAATGCAAAGTTTAATCTATATAAGTCAAGCTCTTCTCTATAAAATGCATTAAACATCCCACATAGGTTGCACTTCACCACAATTCAGGCCACGTGCATGCACATGAGAGAGGAAAGCCAGGTATCATTGTTGTTGATTTTTGGTTTAAGTGGGCCCTGTGTGATGCCTGCCCATTGTAGCTTGTCTCGACCGATGCTGAGTTCCTGGCTTCCTGCATTTGGTTTTGGACATCGATGCACACATTGTGGTTAGTCTTATGGAAGAAAAGGAAAGACAAGCCATCTGGGCTAGGGCTCCTTTTGGGTAGCTACTGAACACCGCCTCATTGATTTCTTCTTCTGATAATTCGGCTGTGAGCAGCATGTTTTCTCCTAACTCATCTTCCTTCCAAAAACCATCTTTCAAAGACAGCTCCTCTCTCCTCCGGTCCTCCCACTTAAGAAGATCCTTATCAAATTCCATCGCCACTTTCAGCATACCTTTTTGTCCTCAGCTAGGCAGAGTATGGTCCTTCTGGAACAAAAATGAGTTTTTTCTATGCCTATGGTCACCATGGCCTGAAATATATGTTGTATCCTGATCCTCTTCCAATATGTTACGGCCCTGGTGCCTGAAATATAGAGCGTGTTGAGCTTTGATTTGCTCTGGTGCCCTGAACATTTCAAGCTCCTTAGCAATTCCAACCATCCTCTCTTTCTCGCTACAAGACAAAGTCCTCTCTGCGGCAATGTATAACTTTGTTGAGTTTCTAAGAATTACGCGTTTATGTCTATTTTGGGCTGCCACTACGTCGGTTGTCAATCTCCGAACCACTCTGTCATGGCACCTTTTCATAGGTTGCGCTAGGTCTGCCATGCTTTTTTTCACGACTTCTCTAAACCCCTCCCTCTCTCGGTGGAGGTTCTAAGATTTCAATCATAGGATATGATCCTAAGCGATGCAATTCGTTAACAATGCAATACAACAATGATGTAATATGAATGATGATAAAATGGACAGGTGTGTTATCTGTTAATACGATTTGTTAACATTCATGTGCAAGTGTACAAAGGTTGTCATCGCCAAGATGTTGATAAGCATATTAGTTTTCTTGCTTCTTCGTGATCTTTATTGAATTGATTCATCGTGAATGAAGAAATCTTTTATGCCTTATTGAGCAATCATAAAAGAAGGTAGGTCATTGTTCCTTTTAATGTTGTGACATTCTACAAAAGTAAAATTTATTACCACCCTCTGGCCCAAATTGTAGGCTATTTTGGCTTTTCTAGGTACGTAGCTTTTGAAATGCATCTAGTAGATATATAATATGTCTAGATGCATAATAAAAATTGTGTATCTAGAAAAGCTAAAAGGATCTATAAATTAGAACAGAGAGAGTAATTATTAAGTAATTTATGGATAATTTTTCTTCTAAAAATTGATTGATTATTAAACAAGATCAAGACTCGAACTTCACAATTGATACTATCATGATTGTTTGGAAGAAAAAAAAAGAGTCAACTTTATATATTTATTACCTTACCCAACTCGTTCTATCATTTTTATCCTGTGCTGTGTGCTTTGGTTCATTTTGGGCTCCTGGGCCTTAGAGAACTATAGCTAATTTTCTCGTTCGGATGAGCACTTAGCTTAAGAGGTTGCTATTTAATAAGTGTTCTAGATATATAATATATTATAGGTATATATACACTTGCTTAGTATTTTTAAAAAATTTAGAGGTACAACTGTACTCATAAACCATGTGGCCCCGTTCGGCTTACCCAGAAGCTGGCTTGTTCGACTTTTTTTTTCAACCGGAACAGTATTTTTCTCTTACAACAATTCAGCCAGAACAGTATTTTTCAGCCAAAATTCAGCAAGCCGAACGGGGCCGTATGTCCATCCCGCCTCTAGCTACCACTTTTCAAATCTATAAACCGCTTCTTGCCTCTGAATGCTAGCAAGTGGGTAGGTAGCCCCACTCACCAGTGTAAACTCTATCCAATCTAGTTTGGCCAAACACAGAAAGTTAACTATTTGTCATGTTTAGGAGTGGGTTTAGGCCCCGTTTGACAGGGCTTCTTCACGGCTTCAAGAGTCGTTTTGTGTCAAATGGGGTAAACACAAAACAGCTTCACTCAGAAAGCCGCTTAAATCGTGCTCTCACAGAGGTTTGAGGTGGGATGAAGCCAAAAATAGTGGTTTCACCGAGCTTCACCTCATCCTGCAATAGCGTTCTATGATAGCATGTTTTAAAGAACTCTATATGTGGAGCTGTTTTACCAAACAATTTACCAAAAAGACTCCAGATTCACCGATGGAGTTGTTCATAGTGCTGAAGCCAAACAAACGGCTTCACTAGTGAAGTGGAGCCGTGCCAAACATGGCCTTAGTTTTACCACTTTTGATATTGGCCTCACAAATTTGCCACGTAGCACGTGAACATCTTTCCCATGCCATATTCATTTAGCTTCTTTTCTTTTTTTTCTTTTTTCTAATTTCTGACACTAGAAAAGGCACTCATGTCCCTAGGCATGACTATCGATGTTTCGTCACAAACGAATTGAATGTTCAGGGGTGGAACTAAATCGACTCGCTACAAGTATTGCTCGCCCATTGCGAGATCTCCCATGTCATCGACATATCTAGAGGAGTAGAGGTGATGCCTATTCTTATGCAATAATGCTTCTACGCGGGCATCCGTCCATCCGGACACCGCGCACACACACTCCGCCTCGCCCGCGATACTGCGGCCTCTCATCGCTCGCCCCACGTGGATTCAACCCTCGCATCGCGCGGCCCACACGCCGCGTCCCCATCCTGCGCGCGTGCGTTGCCTCTGCTCTGCCCATCTCTCGCTCTCTATCTCACGTCCGCTAACAGCAGAGCGCCTCCCCAGCCTCTTCCCCAACCCCCAACGCCTCCAGGATGCCTCGCCGCAGCCAACCCTGGCGATGGGCGCTGTGCGCACGTGTCAAGGCGCCTCGGGTCGTCCCTGGCCGAGCCAAGGACACCCACGAGCACGGTCGGATGCTAGTGGTGCTCGCGCGCCGTCTGCTCCCACCTCGACGCTCGGAATCGACTAGCCCAGACCCCTCCCCTATGTTGCAAATGTATGTTCTAGGTGTTTCAGTCGTTTCAAAGGTATGCTACAATTCTTTTCTTATGGATGTTCCAAAATTAGATTGGGGATGTTTGCATATGTTGCAAGTGTTTCAGAGGCATGTTGCAAGCGTTTGTTCAAAATGTTTCATCTGTTCCAAATGTATGTTGCATGCGTTTTGATCTGGATGTTTGCATATGTTTCACACATATGTTGTAACAACATGTTTCACACATATGTTCCAGATGTTTCATCTGTTTCTAACGTATATTGCAAGTGTTTTATCTGGATGTTGCATATGTTTACAATGGATATATTGCAAGTATATGTTCCAAATGTTTTATCTGTTTTAGATGTATGTTGTAATTGTTTTATCTGAGTGTTGCAAAAGTAGACCTCAATGTAGGGTTGTTGAGAGAGGAATAGAGAGCTAGTGCAAGAGCCATGGTGGCGCCGGCTGGTAAGCTGGCGGGAGTGCTCCACCAGAGGAGGTCACGTCCGCGTTGGCGCACGCAGCCCGTCCCTGTACGACATGCTGCCTTCGTTGGCCCCACCGGAGGTCCTGGGCATAAGCTTGTGGCATAGCACGAGGAAATGTAGAACCTAGCTATATAGCTTGCTATGAGCCACGTCGTAGGTGACATGGGCACAGCGAGGTTGAGACCCCTACAGTCGAACAAGTTCTCCTGTTACATGGGCACGACGGATGCTCTGTTACCGTGTGTTTGGTGGTTGGGGGAACTAGGTGGATGGAATGGGATTGGCCCCGGGTTCAGCTCTATTTGGTTTGGAGGCGAAGTGGAGCCGGGACATCCTCGACACGAATATTCGCGTGAGATACAGGGCGACCCTGTCCCCCAAAATTTCATGGAGGTCTGTCCCAGGTGGGACAAGCGAGCGATGGAGGTGCGACGCGGACGAGGTCACGGAGAGGAGTCGCACTGGATGTGACGTGGAGGAGAAGAGGAGAGAGGAGCCACGCCGGACGCGGAGAAGAGGAGAGAGAGGAGCCACACGCTCGAGCGATTCCTATACCGGTCCCGACGAGCTTCGCCTGCGGCCTTGCCACGCACTTCCATGCACGGCCCCGTGAGCTCCAGTGGAGGAGGCGCGGGCCAGAGGATACACGGGGTGGAGGGCGGAGGAGGCGTGGGGTCAAGGGCTGCGAAGGAGGCACGACGAGGTCACCGGCGGAGGGCGAGCTCTAGGGCCCGGCCCTGCCGTCGTCGCGTGAGCTCCAACCCCACCGGCGGAGGGCGAGCTCTAGGGGCCGGCCCTACCGTCGTCGCGTGAGCTCCAACCCCACCGTTGGAGGAGGCTCGGGGCGCCGCGCGGAGGAAGCCTAGGGTAGCGCGCGATCCGGGCTCTAGCGGAGGAGGCGTGGGGCTGCCCTGCTGCAAGTCATCGGCGGGCAAGCCGGACCTGCTGCGCGTTCACGCGGAGGAGTCGCGGGAGGGCGAATTTTGTGTTTTTTTGCCCTTTTTTGAAAAAATTTTTTCACCAATATGCCCCTGGAGGTATGCTTTCAAAATCTAGACCCTTAGCTCGGCGACATTGTTGGTGGCACCAAGCTTACACTTCTCGGTGCCATAGATTTTGGCGCCTAGGTCTTGTGCTCGGCGCAGACGTGGCGGTGACTTAGCAAGCACCTTGGTGCCGTAGATCTTGGCATCGAGCTTGGCGCCGTGGTTATTGACGCCAAGCCCTGTCTTATGTATGGGCCCTCCCTTCCTTTCTCTCTTCATCTCTCTCTACCGCTCCTGAGCCAGGGCGCCGCCAGCGCTGCCGCACCCCCGCGCCCGCGCCGGCTCCCGCCGTGTCGGCTGCCCATGGCCCCAGCCCACTCGCGCCGCCTCGTCGCACGGAGCGCCGACCGTCCCGCGCCCGCCGCTCGGCGCCCCTCTCGGCCCGCGCCCACGCCGCCCCCACCATGACGGCCACGCACCGCCCCTCTCGGCCCGCGCCGCCTCATCCGTCCCGCCTCGCCGCGGCTGCCGCGCACATAGGCCCCTGCTCCCAGCGCGCCGTGACCTCGCCATCGATCCCATCCTCCGCGTCCCCGTCCTGCTCCGGTCCCGGCGTCCGTGTCCGCGTCGCATCGTTGCATTGACTTGGATAGGTAAAATTTTTGAATATGCAATGTAGGTACTTAGTTAGCTTGAATTGTAATGCTACTTTGATTATTTGTTAGTTTCTAGTAAATTTGATGATGTAGGTAGTTGATTTAGTTAGTGAGATAGATATAGTTAGATAAATATAGTTAGATAGCTAGTGACATAGGTACATAGATATAGTTATTAGATAGCTAGTTGATTTAGTTAGTGAGATAAATATAGTTAGATAGCTAGTTACATAGTTATTTAGGGTGTAGTTAGTTAGTATCTATTAGAGAGGTACTATATAGCAACTACTTTGGACTAAACGAATTGTATTTCAATTTTTGTTTGAACTACTAGATGGATAACCTAGTGAGTTTATATCATGGAGGCACCGTGGAAAGAGATCGTTATGGATATGTTGAGTTTGTTGAGATGCAAAGCGTGCCTATGTTATTCAATGAGAAACCTTCATTTAGTGAGTTGGTTGCAAGGGCTCGGAAGGAGCTACATTGCCATGGAGCTGATGATGATGATGACATCACAGTGGAGGGTGTACTCCACCTAGGTTCCCCTCCCAACATCCTAAGAAAGATGGTCTCAATTGGGTGTGCGGACCAGTGGGAGAACTATGTGAGATCGGCTATGAAGTGCCAGTTTTAAAGTTTGGACATGGTTGCGTGTCGGGTGTTAGTTGAACCCATCCCTCATGGGTTTTCCTCACTAATGGGTCAGTAGGCACACTTCGACCCTCCCGTCCCGGAACCTGGTATGGATGTGGAGGTTGCACCTACGGTTTCCAATGCTCAATCTGCCCTCAATGAGCTAGTTGGAGATGCTTGTCAGACTCATGATGTTGTGGTAGATTCTCCTCATGAGATTCCTTTGACATAGAATCATCCGAGTAAGTGTCTTATCCGCATGATTATTGGAAGCTTACCTCCTTACTTACATCTAATTTTTTTCATTCTTTCCTTATTTTTCTACTTATGTTGCAGGAGACATTCCTGATAATATGGATGTGCCCATGTTGCTGCGCAAGTGCACTGTGGAGATGTATTATGTGGCTCCAATAGTGTTGAAATTATGAATGATTTAGAGCCATATGAGATGGCAATGGCTCTTGATTCTGAGTAGACTTTTTAGGAGCATTTACAGCACAATATAACGATTATCAAACCTGTCTCCGCATATATATATGCGTTCTAGGATGTATTGCTAACCAAAAGGAAAACCAAACTAGTATTCGGTTTCATTGGAGTAGAAATGTCTGAAGGGTCATTTAGAGGAAAGGGTTTCGGAGTGGGAGAGGAAAGGGGGGGACGAAGGGAACTCCCATTGTGTGGGAGGGGTCTATTGGGCCTGATTTCTTTGAGAAACCAGTGTATCAGTTTCCCCCGAGAGCAAGAGTGATTTCACTAAAGAGTCACCTCTTAGAGAATACGATAACAGGAAGGAAGATTGGCCAAAATGCATGCATGGTGAGGACTGCTTAGTACAGATGTTCACCGAGGGGATCAACAGAGGTCATCGCTTCTTCAAATGCCCACGAGCATGGGTAATTGCTATTATATTTCGTTTGTTAAATATGTTTCTCGAATACCCTTAAAACTCACAGGACATACTTATTGTAGTCTTCCGAGTTCGAAGAAAACTATGGGTTCACTAGGTGGTTCGATCCTCGACCAATTTATCCGTCGTTAGTACATCTACTACCTGTAGGACTAAATCTTTGATCTACAAAGGGAAGTTAGCAGTGGGTACAAGGAAGACGAAGACGACGATAACAACAATGGTGCAAGTTCACAGAAGGCACTCTACAATGATCCATATTGCACCTGCCCTAATCACAAGAACAAGAGGCCTCCACCGTCACCCCCGCCACCACCACCATCAACAATGGGAGGCTATTGTGGAGAAGGTGCAACACAATTTGCTTGTGGCTACACTACTAGGACGACCCTATCTTATTCACATGGCACATCCATGTGTTTGTTGTTTGGTTTAATTACCTAAGGCATGTTAGGTTTAGTCAAAGAAATTTGTACCCTTGTTTGGTACATGTTCTCATATGGCATTTCTTGTGCTTGTTGTTTGCTTTAATTACCTAAGGCATGTTAGGTTTAGTTCAGGACCTCTGTACGCTAGTTCGGTACATATTCTCACATGTCATTTCATGTGTTTTATGTGTTGAATTATATAATGCCCTACTTCGTTAGGTTTTGTTTGCAGCACGTGATCACATTTCACTACGTCCCCAAGATTAAACTGAATATTATGACCACAAATAATGAAAACAACTATATAATAAAAAGTCCAATACTATGACATATTAAACAACACAATAATACTAGAAGTACGTGCCGACAAACTAAATAACGTAGTACATGACCTAAGCATGTCCATACTTAAAGTGCATTACATGACAACACAATAAAAAGTTCAACAGTAGACAACATTGTTCATGAATAAACCATAGAACTAGCAAGTAATGAAGACTACTGAGTGCAACGAGACCACTTTCCCTTCCACAGGGCATCGGGATTCTCCTCCATCGCTGCTTTCGCTTGGTGTGCACGCTCAAGCTTCTTCTCCCTCTCCTCCCTATACGCAGCAACACACCTTCTTTCCTTCTCTTCCTTGTGCTCCTTTTTGTAGCCTCCTCTCCGCATCTCTTCTTCATCATCTCTTTGTCCTCTGTCTCCCACCGCAATAGTTTCTGCATCCATTCGTTGTCTTCAAGCTTGATTTCAGTGTCGATCCACTGCTCAAAATCACAGAGCGGTGGAGGGTCTCTGCAAAAAATACAATTGTTACAAAATAAAAAATTCATGCAAGATGTCATATGACACAAACATCAATTTCTTACCATCTTGTTAATGCGGCGCTAATGAAGTGTAGGCTTAAACGCAAAATTGGAACATATATAATACCTCTATCTATACGTGACCTCTTTATCGGACTTGGCTACCTTGCAAGGATCGTCGTAAAAGCACATGGGCACTAGAACACCACTAGGCAGAGGCAATGGATCGAAGGCATTTTCGGTCATCCGGCCATAACTATAATTTAGCCATTTTCGTTTTAAGAACCGAAAGTAATTAACATTAAACCCTACACCTAGGGTTTCCCATTTGATACACAACAATGAACCCATATCATAACAACGTGCACTATGGTTACATTGGTTTGTTAGCTTTTCCACGCCTTGGCATCCTACGGTTGTATAATATAAATATTAAAATTACATGAAACCCTAAGTAATGATGATTCTTAAGTTGAAAAATCCGACTAATATATATCGAATTGATTTAAAAAAAACTAGGGAAGAAGTGGGAAGAGAAAAAAACTACGGATCAAATTAAAGTTTTCAAGGTCCAATATGCCGATTCGTGAGGTAGGACGAAGTGGGAAGAGAAAAAACCCGAGAGGGAAGAGAAAAAAGAGGAAGAAGGTTCGGGCAGAAAGGTTGGACGTCGGGTTAAAACACCACCTCGGCGTCATAGATCTTGACGCCAATAATCACGGCGCCAAGCTCGACGCCAAGAACCACGGCGCCAAGGTGCCTGTCAAGTCACCGCTATGTCTGCGTCGAGCCTAAGACCTAGGCGCCAAAATCTATGGCGCCGAGACGTGTAAGCTCGGCGCCACCATCGATGGCGCCGAGCCAAGGGTACAGATTTTGAAATCATACCTCCAGAGACATATTTGTGAATTTTTTCAAAAAAAAGCTAAAAACAAAAAATACGGTCGCGGGAGGTTGCGTGGAAAGGAAGGGATAAGGAGAGAAAAAAAAAGAAAAAGAAAAAGAAAAAAAGCTAACAAATAGGCTCCACCTTTCATTCATTTATCCCACTTTTAATGTCTCCAAACCAAACAAAAAACGGATTGGTCCTATCTCTACTCAATCAAACAGAAAAAACGTCCCGTCCTACAAAATAGAGACAAGACCATCCCACCACACAACCAAACGCCTTTCAACTAAACACTACCTTAGGTTGTCTCTAATAGGAGATCCATTGCGGAATCCAAACCCAAAATAGGTCTTCCACACAATACCTATAGCCTCCAACATAATATCGAAGACTTATTTTAGGTGTCAAGAGAGACATAACATAAATCTGAGTATCCTCTCTTTTGAAGACCCATTTACAGTAAGTGTTGTTTTTTAGATTTTATTGATGGAGAAGATAAAAATAGATATTGAACTATTTATCTATAGCGTTATTTTAGATTACGGTCGTCGAAGATAGTCTTACACGAGGGTGGGGGACAGGAGAGGGTGTGACGGAGCTGCGTCCGGACATCCGTGGGACGTCTGGGCGCTAGTTACTGCATTCTGATGCGGTGCACGCCGGTCCTGAACGTCACACTTAACTGGAAAAAAATATATATAATACGCAAAAGTAGTGGTTTCGGAAAAAGTAGTTTCATATTCCACTCGTGGGTCAAATGTGTAGGGAGCGGGTCCTCACGGCCCAACTCACAGCTCCTCTGAAGTCTGAACCAGCCCGTCACCAGACACGAAGCCGCGCCCCCTCCTGTTCCCGTCCGCGTCGGCGTTGCGGCGTCCGACGGACTCCCAGAGTTCCGGCTCCGTCACTCGGAGCAGGGCAGCAAGGCGCAGGGCTGCAGGCGACTTGGCGTTGGCGAGCTCCGACCCCGGCGAGGCGGCGACCCCTGCAGGCTGCAGCTGCAGGGCGCAGGCTGCAGGCGCTTACTTTGCTGAGGTAAAAACGTGTGCGGTCATCTTGCTTGCTGGCATCAAGCCCCACAGCTAGAAAGCCTTACTTACTTGTTGAGTTGTTGTAACGTGGGCGCAGGTTGCCTTGCTTGCACGGCGGGCGGTGAGCACACGGCATGAGGGCGTAGTGATCGCGTTGGCAGGTGCTTACAATATGCTCGACGGAATGACTGAGCGCAGTTCCTGATTATAGGAGGTATGTGCATCTCTGTATCTATCATGAAACTGTATTGCCAGCCTTTCCATTACTGTAACTATGATTTCTAGGCTTATATTATTTAGCCTCCCCTTGGTCTGTTTCTGGATCCGCTACTGCATGTCACAGACATTGGTGGTTTCGCAAACTAGCAGAGTTACCTGCGGAGGCAGCGACTGTCCAACTGACAAAAGATCGAAGCATTCACGAAAACTCACAAACTAGCAGAGTTCCAGCATTAGCTTGCTACTCCTAGTTCCAGACCTGCAATCAGTTGCAATACACCGTCTTTTTGTCCTATCTTCCCCTTGGTAGACTTTCCAATTGTATGAAAAAAGTGGAGTTTGCCAAATGACCACGAAGCATTTATTCTGTAGATTATTTAGTGCATTGGAATCCTGTGCTATGTTTGAATTTGACTTAAAAATTATGAATTCGGATGTTGTTGAATTCTGTGCAGTAGAAACATAAACTTTGAATTGTTATGATGTGAAAATTGAGCACAAGGGAATGGAAATAAAAGAAATTAAATATAGGGGAAGAGGTCATTGGTAATCTACTAACACAGTGGCCCCATAAAGTGCTGGAAAAGTTTTAAGGTGCTTCCATAAAACAACTTCTAGGGGAGCACTATTGGTATGGAATTGCTCTTATTCGATTTTTTGGGGGTTTCTGGACCCTGCATATCCCCAGGACTATTGACTTCACTTTGTTCTATTTATTGTTGTAGGCTGTTATAATAGTAGGAGGTATGCGCGCCTTGTAGAGTCATACAGATGCTTGTTGAACATGTGCCATCGTCTCTCTGTGTGTATCAACAGGATGTTCTAGCATCAACAAGACCCTCATTAGCATGTCCAGCTTCCAGACAAAGAGAGTAGAGCAACAAAATGGAAGACCATGGAAAATCAGATGGGTGGGATGAAGTTCTAGAAGAAGATGATGAGTTAGCGAGTGTATGCAAATATCCTATTAGCACCTCATTCCTTTCTTCTGGAACAAGCAGAAGTATGTTATCTCATTTCCAGCATCTTCTCTTATAGAGATATTGTTGTGAGCAAAGGATTACTTTGTTTTGTTAAACTATACCAGTTGGATAATATAACGTGTGTCCTCTGTTTCCCCACTACAGGGAGCAAAAGTGTAAAGAAGCCTAGATTCTCATTACGAGGATATGATTTTGTTCCATTAGATGTTAAGACTGATAACTTGTGCACTGGGGGGCAAGAAGTTACCTCTGCAGTGCCATCAACTAGAGCTTCACAAACCATGGTGGCTGAACGGTTGGAAAATGTTGAGGAACAAACTGAAGATTTGGCACCAGAGTTTGCCCTTCCAACCAAGAAAGAAAATACTTCTGTTTCTGAGCTGCTAGATAATTTACAGCGTAGGAGTGGTTCTGTTGTCAGGACACCATCTTTGGTGTGTATTGTCTTGCATTCTTCTTTCATTTTTTGGAGTTCTGACACACACTTATGTTGCTTCTGAATATTTTAATCTAGTTGCACCAACATGCTCCAAGCATATCAATCAGGGAGCAGGAACTTTCATCCAGAGTGCCACCAACTAAAGCTTCACAAGCTTTGATGGATGAACCGTTCGAAAATGTCAAGGGACAAACTGAAGATCTGCCATCAGAGTTTCCCTGCTCGATCAAGAAAGCAAATCTTTCAGTTGCAGAACTTCTAGAAGATCTACAGGGTAGAAGTGGCTCTTATGTCGAGACAGCATCTTTGGTGTGTTTCTTGTGGTGTTATTTCATGATTTGGGGTTCTCAGACAAGAATTAGCTTGCCTCTGAATATTGTAAATTTTATTGCAGTCACATCAACACGCCAGAACTAAACATTGGAAGCCAAAACTCCTTTCTTCCGAGAAGAAAACATTAGCTATTCTAGGAGACAGGAGTATTGACAGTGAGGACCCCTTGGAGCATGTAATTGACGGAACATCTAGCGAGGAGGAAGTATGGTAACATAAACACTTTATATTAGTCGTTGTTCATTTGAAAATTGAGATACTCAACATATTTTTCTTTTATCCTGGAATAGGATGCTACTCAAAACCACTTGAGTTTGGTGAACAAAGATGAGAACCAGCAAACTATGGCTGACCTATTCCAAGAAGTTTTCAATCCAACAAACATGGATGGTGCCATGAATTCAATGAGATCAACAGGGTATAATAATCTTGAATTCTTGCCAAATCTTATTGAAATGACCATTTGCACTGGAATTCTGATTATTTATTGGTCTTGCTCTGTGGCAGAGCTGGTAACTATGGAAGAATGCAACAGATTATGCAGATGGAGAAAGATTGGCATGCGGAGTTCTTGAGACGGTATAGCAGAGAGCAAGGTTATTCAGGTGGTGCTGTTAGTAGCAGTTGGTAGTTGGTACCACTTATATGCTTTGGATTAGGCATAGTCTGTTTGTATACATGGATTTCAGAGATATTGACAGTTCAAATTCGTAGGTGATTTAAAGGGCACTACTGTTCAGATCATGTCAAGGTCATTGGAAGGAAAGCTAACAGTCTGCAGCTGCATGTTCCAGGAAAAGAGCAATGTCTGTGCTCCATGCCTCCATCTTCGAAAAACTCCTATCTACTCATGTGGCAGTAATCTTCTTAAATTAAATAACATTTTGCTTCTCATGCTGCTAAGTTGAACAAACATTTTGGGAAAAAAATGTTTCAAGATGATTGTCTGTCACTTTCTTATCCAGAACAGTATGCTCTTTAGAAAAGTAATGTCTGAATTGACCAATTATGCAATGCTACAAAACTAAAATTGAAAGTTATTCTGCTGCATCTAGATGACTAGACAAAAGGTATCCTTTGTTGTAGCCATTAGACAAATTTCTAATGAACTGACTCTTATGTGAACATAAACGATGTTTTACCAGCATTCTGCAACAGTGATGTTTTCATGGAACTTATGTTCATGCAGGATACTGCTATAAGTAATGCCTCTGCTGACAGCACCATAGATGAAAGCAGAACTAGGAGGACCATTATCTTCAGTCCAAAGATATGTGACAATGTGGATCTTCTGGTTGGAAACATAATTCATATCTTCCCACCATGGTATGATTCTCTAATTCGTTTATGTGTTTTGTTTCCCTGCTTCTGTTGTATACTCCTTTTTCTGTTCCAAAAGAGGCATAGTACCTAATGCTGGATTGAACTTTTACCAATTACCTTAAAAAAAAGTCAACATCATGAATCAAAGTGGCAAGGATGAAAATGGTGCTAAATGATGTTATAGACTACTACAAGTAGAAGTGTTGTGGGGCAGACTCATTTTAAAAAGGTATGAGCGGTTTCTAAACTTGCACAAATGGTGTCATGAGTCCCAACTTTCGAATTTTAATGTTAAGTCTCTGAACTTGTATGGTGGTATCATCTAGGTCTCCAACTCTTAAATTTTGATATTTTGTTGCACTGGTCCAAACAGGCTGTGACCCGCTCATGCGGTGACATGGCGTGCTGACTATGTGTTGATGTGGCATGTTGGGTCCACATGTCAAGTCTATGTCGACACACAGTCAACATGCCACGCTTGGTTCAATGCTAGCGCTTGGGACAAGTGTGGAGACCCAAGTATCAAAATGGGGACCCCGAATGATACCACTGTGAAATTTTAGGGGCTGCTCATGAATTTTACTCTTTAAAAAGGCTTGACCACATAGTACCTACTCTTTCAGGTAGACTAAGGAAAACATTGAACTTTAACAGTGTAGTCTTGTTTGTCATTTGATTTTTTTTTAATCATTGGTTCGTACTATGATCTAGCATTTTGCTTGGCTTGAATCCAAGTAACATTGAAGTTGAAGATAGCTGCGTTGCCTTGACAGGAAGGAAGTTAAAATACAAGAAGAGCATGTGATTATCTGCACCTACTTCTCGCACCACCGGACTTGATACTCAGAGATTTTTTCTGTACTAGTGCAAAGCTAGAGGCAGACCGCAAGCATAACCGTCGCTGACAGCCTAATGTCAATGTACTCGCAGTGTCTATTCTGTTTGTTTTACAATCACAAGTGTACTGGCTGCAAAGCTCAGACCGCAAGCATAACCGTTGCAGATAGCCTAATGTTGATGTACTTACAGTGTCTACTCAGTTTGTTTTACAATCACAAGTTCCTGAGCGGTTGATGTACTTGCAACGGCAAGAATAACCGTCGCTGGTGGTAGCCTAATGGTGGTGTACTCGCAGTGTCTATCCTGTTTGCCTACTTGCTACAGCAATCGCAAGAATATAAAACATTTGTCATCAGGCAGAGGAGCCTTGCACTGTTTGGGCTTTTAAGGTCGTGAGTTTGAATCTATGCCTATGAGGCTGTTATTATCGTTAAACTCTATTCCTCCACCGACGGAAATACATCTGATTATATATCATTATTAAACATAGCAAGTATTGACGTAAAAATCTATATAGTATTCCTCATTTAAAGAAGAATCACAATGCTCTATTGGCGTAAAATATATATATAGCATTCCTCATTAAAAAAAAATTCAAACGGGTTCAGTACAACAATGCGATTCTAGATCCTGAACTACGCCTTTGAGGCGAATAACTTACACCATGATCAGAAACTACCGATGAAATCTTTTTGGCTCTACAGCATCTAATGTTCCTCGACACCCTACGTAGCCTCATCTTTTGGTCGTCAAATAAAAAATGGGAAAATTTGAGCAACCAAAATTTATCCTCAAACTGCCTTCTTGTAGTATATGCGTAATGCATCTTTCCGACCTGTTTCTATGGATTCTGGTACTCACAACTCGTCATGAGATTCAGGTTCTGAATCGCTAGTGTTGGCTGATGCAGACTGATCCTCTTCTTGAGCCTTAGATTCCTGAGACGTTTCGGTGTATTCACCCTCGTTGGGTGCAGATTCCGAAGAGGTGGTTTTCTCCTTGCTAGCAGGTTCTTCCTCCTTTGCTGTTTTCTTCTCAACCTTGGGTTTTGGTTTTGGAATCCTATTGACACTTGAGACCTGCACAATGAAAGAGCACACATTATACTTACTACCATGAGTAGTATGCATAACTTTTTATAGGGCGCTCCACCAAATTACTAACCTTATCTTGCAAGTCCAGAACTTTCTCATAAACTTCTTCAGATGTGAAAACTGGTGGGCTATAGATAGGGGTACTGCAAAATTTTCAACGGGAGTTAGCCACCTTTTACAAGACAATAAAAAAAAGCAAGCTGACTCGAAAGGTATACTTTTTCTGCAGGTTTTCATTCTCCTCCAACCAAGCTTTCACTTTCTCTGCTTCACTTACAACCTAGAACCAGAGCATTACACGACCAACAAAATGAGCATTACACATAATCACAAAGTCAACTTCATTAAGCTCACCGGTTTACCTCATCTACTCTCTTTTTGGGGAGCCATGGTTTGTTTGTGTCCCAGTTCTTGACAATCTGAAAAAACAAACGTGCACTGAATTAGAACAGAATAACACATCAACCATGCATTACATCGGTCGAACAGTTATACTGAGCAGTTCACAACATGGATAAAATGGATGTAAAACAACGGTTTTGTCCCCTGCTGTGGAATTCAGTGTATAGTAAATTTAGCCTTTTTCCTGCTTCCACGAAATTATTGATCAATTAATTTTGCAATATAAGACAAGCATGTAGCAGCCGTGCAAGCGGTAGAGTCGCGGTCTCCTCGCATTGCACAGGCGAGGGTAAGGCTTGCCACTGACACCCTTCCCCAGACCCCGCACAGAGCGGGAGCTCTCTACACTGGGTACGCCCTTTTTATGTAGCAGCTGTGCAGGAGAAGCATGACCTGTACTTATTACTTTAGAACAATTATTGCCTGAGAGAATCAAGTAGGACTGTCCCAAAAAGAAAGCAAAAAAAAAAATCAAGAAAAGAAAATTTGTTTAAATTGTCGCAGTGTCAAGTTGTGCAACTGAGGCAAAGCTTTTCTGTTTGTTGCACCATTCTTCCCAAGGTTTCTGCTTTAAACATTAGTAAGTGCCTTGTGTTCAAAGTGTACAAACCCAACAGAGTATTATATGATGCATAGATTGAACTATTCTGTTTCTTATGCCGAAAGTATCTCTTCAGATGCACTAAACAACATAACTATTTTAATTAAAAATCGCTATTAGGTTCTCTTGTTGATACCTTTTGCAGCTCATCAAGATACAATCGAGCATTTTCACAGGCCGCTGGTCGGGCTTTTAATTCACTCAATCTGGGTAATGGGAAAACAATACAATCTCAGTCATTGATTCATATGAACTAAAGGGTATAAACAGTTAGTTACCTGAAAAGAATTGGGTCACCAATGGCCTTAAGTTGATCAAGGCGCTCTTTGAATTCATTAGCTTGAGCATCTTCACCATCCATATATAACCAATCCTGCACCTGCAATTGTCATACAAACAATTTCACTAATCACTACTTCAGCGGAAGACTTAATCGTCAACTGAGACTAAGAGCAAGATAAGCTTTAAACAACCTCACTAAGTTTCTCCGCAAAGGATTCCCTCTCCTGTTCGGTTGAGACAGTCAAAATATCTGTGCTTTCTTCCAGCTGTTATATATTAAATGTCAGCAAGCAGGAAGACAAATAAGATGTGTAATAAAGAGTAAACCTTTGTTGCATTTTCAAGTTTATCTAGATAACAAGATTATCAGGTAGCATTGAGTTTCAGTGAAAAATCAATACTCTAAAATTTAATATACATATACAAAGTAGGGATCACCCATTATCTGGGGGTAGGATGACAAAAATACATGATGTACATTAATGCTAAAAAGAAAATTTAAAAACCAAACCATCTTAGCAAAGTGTCAACAAAGAAAGCATAAAAAAAATATACCTTCTCCTTCATAGAATATGTGTATGACTCTAGGTTATTCTTAAGTTCAGCAGTTTTCCTCCTTTCAGCATCCTTCTTATCGAGTGCCTCTAACCTATTTTTTGCTTCAGAATACAACTCCTTCGAAAGAATTGTTCCAGCACCAGTCGTTTTTTCCACAACCTATATAAATAATTGACATTCGAATTAAACTATGCTGTGCCAATATTCCCACCGAATTACCAGAGCAACGCTTACCTTCAATGGAACCCTAAATGTTCTTTTCTTTAGCACCTTCTCTGTAATAATTTCTTGAGCATTACTCTCATCAGTGGAAGTGCTGGAATTAGTATCACTGCCAGAACTCAAATTTTCCTTACTATCTGTTGTGCTATTAGCTGCTCCTACTTCGGAAGATGAATTCTGATTGGTGATGTTACTCTCTAGAGTCAATATCTTCTTTGGAACTTCAACCCATTCAGTTATCTCAATTACTGCTTCTGCTCTATCAAGAGCAATAATTCCACTTCTACTCAAAGAAAAATGTAGATTTGCTTTGATGGGTGCAGATAAATTACGGTGTGCATACCTGGTTGAAGAAAGGCATATGTTTAGTTTATGCAATAAAATTAAGCATACAGTGGGTACAAATAACAGAATAGCAACAAAATTACATTGTTCAATATCAATTAATTCATGATAAGATTGAGCATTTTAATTTGAATGATATCGGCATGGCAATAACATATATGTTTAAAAGGATGAATTACATTAAGAATGTTTAGTAATTTAGTAGTTTATGATCAAGACTTGAAGTTGAAAATACACAAAGAAGTATGGTCACTTACTTTTCACTGGCATCTGTCAGCCCTGATACGGAATACTCTGCAAACTTATGTGATGGAATGCCTGGAGGCAGTTCATAAGCTTTGTCATAGTTGAGAGAGATATCAAAGTCCTTGGTATGTCTGATGGACCTAAACATCTGTAGATAACAAATGGGTATCGAGCTATTTTAGATGTATCCTTCCAGATACATGATGAAGAGTTCACCCACAATTTGAAGACAAAAGGAAAACAGCTTTACTAACCTTTATTGGCATTTTCTTCATTCTTGGCACCAAAGTTTGATCAATGCTTTCATCCTTGACATAACCTGGACCATCTATCTCAAGTACCAAAGCATAAGTAGAGCCATCAATCATTCCCAACTTACGGTTCAACTTAATCCCGTCACTCAGGTTAGCAGCATGAAGTGAGGCTCCTAGAACAATTGCTTCATCAGCATCAAGATGTTTATCCAGCTCGCGTCGACCCAGAAATTCCTGCAGCTTAGTCTGTAGCAAGAGAACAATATTGTTGTCAGTGAGGCAAAAATGTAAAATGTTGTAGATCACACACCCCATTTGAAAAGGTAACCAAATTAGGAATGATGGATTATATAAATATTGTATAAAAAATATTTTTCTCTAAACAGATAAGGAATGAAACTCTATGTGTGACCAGAAACAGTTTACAACCCTTTTAAGATCACGATAAAAAAGGATCAGTGCAAATGCAAAGCAGTTAAACAAATTTATAACGAAAAATTATTGGTTAAATAGAAGGGAAAACGTATAAAGCAAATAGTAACGTATGTCACATCCATGCATGTACCCATGTAATAATACTAGATTAATTTCTATAAGCGAGAAGCAGTTCAGAGAAAATGCTCAAAAGACTAAATAATTAGTATGCTGATTGCTGAATGCCATGACAGCTAATAGAATTAAGGGAAAGTACGTCGCTACTCTGCTGGTGCTGCAAAAAATCTAGTCTGCTATGGGAAAAGTTACTAATTTCAGTAAGATTTTTTCTATTACAGACACCACGAAGATGCTTCTAGCTAATAGATATATAAAAGAAGTGATTTTCAAAAGCATCGCAATGACACAGAGTTTAAATAAAAAATCTAAAAAGATAGCCAAATTTATTAACCTGCAATTTTGGAACCCGGGTAGCTCCTCCTATTAGTTCTACAGCATAGATATCATCAATCTTCATCCCAGAATGTGTCAGCACTTCTTTAACTGGAGTTAGAGCTTGCTCCCATAAATCTTCACAGAGCTCTTCAAATTTCTCACGTGTTATGGTACTCCTGTAACAAAAAAAAAAGTGCATAAGCTCAGTAGGTAACACAATGAAAATTGCCACAACCGTTATTTAAGGCCACAAGCTCACTATACAGGGTCTAAACCAAGGAAAGCTGAAAGCATAAGCTAGGGAAAAACGAAAAAAACTCAACCATTAAGACTCTCCCCATAATTGACCCGATTATTACAGAACACAATCTCCAAGTCTCCATATAAAACACTTCAACAGCTGACATGGAGTTGATTAAGAAGTAGCCCAAGTGATCCAGGACTGACACACAGCCTTTGTTTGCAATTCTAGTAACCTTTATTTAGATGAGATTGCATCGATGCACTTCAAAAGGGAAAAAATAATCAAATTTAATCTGACACATGTCAAGACACTTGGACAAATAAGATATCTTTCATCCATGCAAACTCCAAACCTAGCAGGTCTGCTACCAGGACACCTTTAATTATAGAGTCATAGTTCCGTTCTTTCCGGAACAATTTTAAGCTGACAAATTAGGTTTGATAGTAAATTTTGCAATGTTGGGTGCACTTTCATCTATCTTGATTCTTGACCTTTTTACATGCTGCATCCATATTTCTTGACCACTGGTTATGCGTTTACAGTATATAAGATAGAGTAGAGATGCACCTGAAATCAACATCATTATACAGAGATTCTACTGAAATTGGAGCTGCAGTGTTTGCACTAAGAATTTCTTTGGTGCGCTTAACTTGCTTTATCAACTTAGCCATTGCCTTGGGAGACTGACGGATATCAACCCCGTTACCAAGCTGCTTATTGAATTGATCAACAAAATAGTTGACCAGACGCATTTCCAATTCAACGCCTCCAAGTTCAGAGTTCCATCTAACGTCCTTAACCTGCAGACAATTAGTTTTAGCAATATATTGTTCTGGAGTTGTCACTCATCATCTCACATAGCAGCACAGCTCAATAAAAGAAAAGCATAGCCATGAGAAATACTTTCTTCAGATTGCCATCAGACATCTGAGAGAGGCACAATTGAACAACTACCAGAAATGCCAAGAGAGAGGAATTCACCTGGAACTGGTTAACGGACACTGTCTTCCCGAACTCCTTGGCATTGTATGCCGAGTAGTACACTAATGCAGCGTAGGTGCTACCAGCGCCCATGTCGTAAAAGATGACATGCCGCGACGCATTGGAGAAGTCCTTGTCGATCCCGTACTGAAGCGCGGCCCCAGCGTGCTCGTTGATGAGAGAAAGCACGTTGATTCCAGCCAGCTGCGCCGCCTGCGTCAACGCCCGGCGCTCGGCCTGCCCGAAGTAGGGCGGCACGGCGATCACCGCGTCCCGCACGGGCGCCCCAACGTGCGCATCGGCGAGCCCCGCGGCGTAGTGGAGCACCATGGCGACGATCTCCTCGAGGGAGTATACCTGCCCGTCATCGGCGCGGACCGCGGCGGCGCCGCGCGCGTCGGGGACGAGGTCGTAGGGGAGGAAGAGCGACTCCGTGACGGACTGCACGTAGGAGAAGGGCTTGGCCAAGTGGTCCCGCGCGCGGGCAAACACCTTGGACGGGTGCCGCGCCGTGATGCCCGCGGCCTCCTCCCCAGCGAGGCGGTTGCCGTCGGCGAGCGCGGCGAGCGCCGGGGACTTGCGCTTGGACATCTCGTTGATGGCAACAGCGATCGGAGCACGGCCCGGGGCAAGATGCACAGCCGCGACCTTGAGCCACTCTGAGCCGAGGTCGATGCTCGCCACCGCCGCGTTCGCCGGCGGGACGGCGACGGCCGCCGCGACGAGGACGGCGAGGAGGATTCCCCAACTGCGGGGCTGCGACATGGCGTGTGGCTACCGGCTGCCGCTCAGTGCAATGGCATGTAGGAGGGGTTAGGGTTCGGAGATCTGGGGTGCGGAGTGGCTGGAGGAGCACGCGGGGGAAGGGGAGCAGAGGAGGGGAGAACGATCTCGAGGACGGGAAGGAGGTGCAGAGGGCGTGCCACTGCTATATTTTGGATTCCGGATTTTTTCATTGTCTTTGTTCGTTTTATTGCAATTAGAGATTTTGGCTACGGGCCGCTGTACGTTTTCAGATTTATGTACTAAAGCTTTGCCACCTCACGAGAATACTACTAACAAGGAGCTTTTCTAAAATACATGAATTAGTAGGTGCCTAGTACAAATTTTACCGAAGAGCAGGACCGGCGCGAATTGAGTCATCAATCCAATGAAAACAGGCCACGTGGAAAAGTATCCACGTGGCGTTTCACGGCGAGCGCGGTGCGTTGGACACGCGAGAGGTGGTTACAAGCTGCGGCAACCGCCAAGCTACTCAGCACGGCTCCTCGAAGTCACTGACAAGTCGACCATGCCTGTGCTGCATACTGCAAGTTGACGACTGTAGCGAAGACTGAGGAGAGAGGCCCCGGTTGCGGAGTGATTCTTGATCAGTTTTGTTCATTCATTCTGTGACGTGTGATTTGATTGGATTTCCAGAGGCGACAGGACGAAAAGCTGATTCTTGTGAAACAAGATTTTTTTTAAGTTCTAGTAGTTCCCAGCGTAAATGAATGAGTGATTCTCACATGATCTTTGACATTTTGAGCGCTTAGCCGGTTGAGAGTGATGCTTTTTCCGGAGATGATAATGCTGGCACACGACGTCTATCCAGGCGAGTTCCGTCCGGACGGCTCGTTTCCGGGCCTACCCAACGAACGGATCCAACATGCCTCCTCCGCTCCACCTTCTGGTCTCGAAAAAATAAAAAACAAAGCCACATTTCTTCTCCCCATTGCCAGACGCGATCCGACCGCCATGCGGCGCATCCACCATGCTACTTCGCCTGCCATTACCGGCCTTCTCCAACGCGGCCTTCTCCACCATGCCTTCCCGTCTGACACACCGCCCTTCCGCCTTTGTCACGCCGCCAGCGCCCATCCCACGCTTCGCTCCCTGGTCGTGCTTCGCCCATCCCGCACCGCTTGCTCCCACCCATCGCGGGCCGCCTGTCCGGCCGAGCCAAGCTCGGTGCTGCCAGCGATAGTGGTGGTGGTGGTGCTCGCGCAGCGCCGGCTCCGACCCCGACGACTCGGGCTTCCCCATGTTGCAAGAGCATGTTTCATGTGTTTCAGATATTTCGTAGGTATGTTTTAAATGTTTCATGCGGATGTTGCAAAAGTAGAACGGAATGTTGTAATGCTTGTACATGAAGTTGCAAGTGTCTCTTCCCAATGTTTCATCTATTTTTTTCAAACGTATGTTGCAATTGTGTTTATCTGGATGTTGCATATGTTTCACACATATGTTGTAAGTGTTTTATCTAGATATTGCATATGTTTGCAATTGTTTTTAAGCGTTTTTCATGTGTTTTTTCATGTGTTTAGGGCATGTTTTGAATGTTTCAATTATTTCGTACGTATGTTGCAATTGTTTCATTTGGATGTTTCAAAAATAGATCGGGGGTGTTGTGCATGTTGCAATACGAGCCAATTGCCGTAGCTGCCTGCTGGGGCGCCGTGCATGGAGGAGAGCGGCGCAACAGGCGTGGAAGGGCGTAGGAAGCAAGGAAGCAAGGGGGATGGCAGGCGTTGGCGCGGGCATTGTAGCAGGCGCGGGGGTCCGTCCGAACGTCTGGGCGCTAATACCGCCGCTTCTAAGCTGGTGCTCTCTCAAACTGCCTCTGATCAAACATACTTCATCTCAAAAAGAGCTTTTTACCTTAATGGTCCTAGAAAAAAAATGCCTTTTTCCTTGTATGGCCCGTTTTTTTCGAACTTCCTTGTATGGCCTTCCGTCGTATCTGTTAGGGTGTACCGTTAGTTTCCCCATTGAAATGCCCTTCTGCTTTCTTCCTTCGTATCCTCTAGTTCCTTTCTGCCGCACCCGACCAGGATCGAGCGGGTTTGAAGAAAAAACGCCGCCGTCGCGTACATAGGGGAGATGGACGCCGCCGCTGCCGGCCCTTCTGCCATCGGATCTGCCGGATCCAAGGCCGACCGACCTCTCTCCCATCGCCGATCGGTGAGCTCTGCGTGGAGGAGGCGCCGCCGCCCAACTGGTAGCGCAAGCGCGGCCAGGGCAGGTCCGGCACGACTAGCCCGGTGCCCCATCAGGCGGCCCCTCCAGCGTCTTGTGCGGAGCGGCTAGCCCCTCCAGCGGCAAGCCCGAGGAGCCACCAGGCAGCCCCTCCCATGGCCAGTCCGCAGCGAGCAGCCCCTCCCGCACCTAGCAGATGTGTTTGTGGACTATGACTAATCTTGAGGGAACAAATCTTTTTGAACACACGGTAATCATATGTTTTTTTTCAAATATCCACAAAGCATAGCTTCTGAATTTCTTAGTCTTTTTTTCTTTGGCTTGTAACACATCTAATTGATAATATGTCTGCTACCAGGTTAGTGCACTCTCAAAAATAGCAAAAGGATTTCAAATTGCTGATATTAACTCCATTGCGTCATCCCAAACAGTTTATGTAAAAGGCTCGTCTATCTATGTTACTATGATTCAGGTTACTCGAGCCTCCTTTATAATTTCTTATTTATTGTTAGTTTGATATGAAGATTTTTATTACAGTGCTTGATGAGTATTCTGAAGTCATTGGCTGATTGGAAGCAACTTCGAAGAGATTCTTCGAAGCAAGAGAGCATTGTTGAATCTCGTGAAGAGATGCTTCAAAGAGCCTGGCAACTTCAAATCCTTCACTATCCGCAACTGTAATGCTGGGATCAAATCAAATATTGAGGGATTCTGTAATCCAATCGCTGAAAGAGTTGGCTGGAAAACCTGCTGAACAAATCTTTGTAAACAGTGTAAACCACCAAATGATTCAATTGTTGAATTCTTCACCGCCCTTTGTGGCGTTTCTGCTGAAGAGCTAAAACAAACACATGCTCGCTTGTTGTATGTGAGACCAATGTATGTTTGAATTCGCACTTTTATGTGACCTTATTTATGTGAGACTGAAAATATGATGGATTTGTGAATAATTTTTGTGTCAACCTATGGTTATATGCATTTGTGAAATTTTTTATGTATTTGATAAGCTCACTTTATTGCAATATATTTGTGTACTTGATTATGTGTCCTATTATATAATATTATGTGTGAATTTATTTGCTTAATATTACTCTAAATATACGATAAACAAACAAAACTATGCATTTTATTTTTTTTGCTAGGGGTAAAATGGTCATTTTACCCTTGACTTAACACTATTAAGTGACAAAAACGAGCGGAAGGCCATAGAAGAAAGAAAATTTCGTTTCGAGGCCATACATGTAAGATTAAGAAAAAAAAATGCCATACAAGGAAGATACATTTTTTCTAGGGCTATACAGGTAAAAAGCTCGTCTCAAAAATAGAAGTCACTATTTCATTGGTTGTGCTCTTTAAAATTATACTTTCATTGTTAATTTTTTATAATATAATTTATATATTTATATATTCTATAAGAAAAGTTTGGTCATTAGGAAATACTCTGTTTGTTTCGGATTGTAAGGTCCTCTTTAAATTATATAGGAATTTACAAAAATCAGTTTGTTTTTTTATAAAAAAACATAGGAGTAGGAAAAAATCTCGCCTTCCAAGGGGGCCTAAGTCTTTTTGGCTTTTCTATATACTCCCCATATGTCTTCGATTTTATGCCATGTCATCTTTTATTGAATATTTGATTTGATCTAAATAATCTTAAACAGAAACAATTTTAACTAGAAAGTTTTAAATGTTTTTTATCACTACAAATTTAGTATAGAGCGTGTCTCCATCCGAAATCATTTGAAGTTTAAAAAATTGAATTTCATAATCAGATAACTTAAAATAAATATTAGACCTCTAAACAATCTCAAATAAAAAATTGTCAACTACAACTCGCTGAGATCTACAACTTTAGTATAGATCATGTTAACTTCAAAGGTCATTTGAAAATAAAAAAAATCAATTTCAAAATTTGAGAACTTAAATGAATACTTATGCCTCTAAAGGACCCTAGATAAAAATATTGTCAACTATAAAGTTGTTGAACATATTGAGAGCTATAATCCTAGTATAGACCATGTCAACAAACAGTCGTTTGAAAAATTCAAAGAAAATGAATTTCAAAATCCAAGAATTTAAAACGAATATTTATGCCCCTAAACGACTGCTCATAAAAAAATTATGTGAGCTATAAAGATGTAGAATATATCTAAGGTACAACTTTGGTGTAGCTCACATGAACATCCAAGGTTTAAAAAAAACAAAAATAAACTCAACCACAAAGTTACAGACATTACTAGGAACTACAACTTTGATATAGATTATGTTAATATAAGAGGTCTTAGAAAAAAAATAATAAAAAAATGAAATTTAAAATCTGGTGACTTAAAACAAATATTTGAGCCTCTAAAATGCCTCAAATAAAAAGGTTATCAATTATAAAGTTTTAGATCATGTCCGAGCTCTATAATTTTGTTATAAAATTTGTATTCCTACGGCTTTGAAAAAGTGATGTTTTTTTTACATAAAAGAGAGACACCACCAAGTGAACAAAACCATCTAATAAATCACTTATAAATGGTTTATAAGGGTTGTCCAGCTTTAAAAGTAAAGATGTATATGTTATCGAGTATTAAAGTTCAAGGAGGTCCTTCAAAATCAACAACTAATTCCAGAAGGGGAATCGGACTTTAGTCAAACCAGGAGACGCCAAGGATCGTCAAAGGTCAACTTCCAATGAAATCATGATGCATACATTGCGCATTCTTATCTTGTACAGGCATACACATTTCCACCTCAGGCCTTGTTCGGTTAATGTTCAAAGCCCTCAATTCCCTCGGTTTGGAAATTAACCGAACAAGCCCTCAGGAAAGCAGTAGGGATAATTTTCAGAAAAGAAAATATTCATTTTGTCATTACCAATAGCTTTGAAGGGCGGGCCTGGTGCAAGCGGTAGAGTCTTACCGCCTGTGACCGGAAGGTCCCAGGTTTGAGTCGCAGTCTCCTCGCATTGCACAGGCGAGGGTAAGGCTTGCCATTGACACCCTTCCCCAGACCCCGCACAGAGCGGGAGCTCTCTGCACTGGGTACGCCCTTTTTATTACCAATAGCTAATAATTTGGCCTGTTCGCTTGAACTTATCAGCCGGCTTATCAGCTAAAATCTACAGTATTTTTCTCTCACAACAAAACAGCTTCAGCCGGCTTTAATACCAGCCGAACAGGCCCAATCTACGAGCCTACTAGCAGTGCTGTTATATCTACATGCAAACTAAGACTGCCTTAGATGGGCCATTCACAGAGATCTATCTGAATACCTCACGGTTGCACAGGTCAATCTCCAAGAATGCACAATGGCTGCCTCATGCTGAGCTCCACCTTCAGCCGTGGATACAATGCTAGGTCGTTGCTTGCGACCAGCACTTTCTGCGTTGATAACCCAAAGAATGTTACAAGACAGTCGGCTCAATATAAATGGAAACACTTTATGAAATATCTTTTAGAAAATTCAAGGGAAGAACTTACCAGAGCGGCAAGATGGGCCTCTTGTAAAATACCGCCATCGATCTCCAATCTAGCTATTGGAAATTCCGGAAGATGGCCAGATTGCTTTTAGACTAGTAGATTGCCAGGGCCACGGAGCAGCAGGTCTGCGTTAGCCAGGTAAAACCCATCAGAAGATTTTTCAAGCACCTTCAACCTTGGCAGTGTGCTCGAAGTGGAAGCCAGGAATATGCATCTGGATTTCCTTTCACCGCGGCCTACTCTCCCTCGCAGCTGATACAGTTGAGCGATTCCAAACCTCTCGGCGTTCATGACAATCATCATGGAAGCATCAGGAACATCGACCCCGATCTCAATCACCTGTGTCGAGAGGAGAATGCGTGTTTCTCCGCCTCTAAAACTGCTAAGAGTTTCTTCCTTCTGATTGCTCCTCATGCGGCCGTGCAATAGCCCACAGGGATAGCCTTCAATTTTTTTCTTTATGGAATCAAATTCAGCCGTTGCAGCACGGAGTTGTGGCAACTGGTCAGACTCATCTATGATAGGATACACAAGGTAGACCTTGCCCCCATCTATCAGTTCATCCCTCATCATCTGCGGATCATCATAAGATTGAAATGGAAGACATAAGAAAAGCGGAGCTCACTGCATCTACATACACACAGAAGAAACAAAAAGATTTAGGTCCAACAGAAGAAACAAAAGGCAAAATCATGTCATCACCTGGAAGACAGTTTGAAACCCAACATCATTTCCTTCAAGAGCAAGCGTTTCAATAGGTTGCCTTCCAGGAGGCAAGTCCGTAATCTATAAGGAACATGATGTCAGATGTGAAAAACTATAATACCTGTGAATATGAAATTTAAAGATGCAGTAAACCAACGTTTGCATGAATTCCTAAATCTGATTTGTTAAATTTTGATGTAGCAGGTCCCTAGCATCAGGCAGAATGTGCTACTGATTGTTTAATAATAAATTTGTATTAGTCTAGAATTAGTCTGAAGGGCGGGCCTGGTGCAAGCGGTAGAGTCTTACCGCCTGTGACCGGAAGGTCCCGGGTTCGAGTCGCGGTCTCCTCGCATTGCACAGGCGAGGGTAAGGCTTGCCACTGACACCCTTCCCCAGACCCCGCACAGAGCGGGAGCTCTCTGCACTGGGTACGCCCTTTTAGTCTAGAATTAGTCTAGCTTTATGTTTATTTTGGACGTGGTACCCTATGTACTCCCTCTACGTTACATGGAAAACCAACGTATCTGCAGTAGCATACCTGAGTAAGAGACATATCACCATATAAAGCAAGAACATGGGGAGCTGACATCGCATGATCGCAAGAACATGGGGAGCCATAAATGTTTCAGAATCAGAAGTCTCATCTGAACTTGTATTTTCATCACTCAACTTTGAGGAAGAAGTATATAGCTGTAACAAAATCAATCAACTCGTAGCTAATCACCAGTAGGAGTTTGCTATTGACAAATTATGGTACTAATAAATGCATGTCCACAAGGTGCAGAGATCAGAACATGTACTCATCAAATCAGGTATAGAAAGACAATACGAGAATCCTGGTAATCATATTCCTTAACCAAGAAACTTAAACCTAAGCCCACCAGCAAGAATTACAGTTTCTGTGCCAGTACTAGAACAAAATAGCATACAGGAAGAAAATGCATAGTTAACATTCAATGTGAACTACATATGCTCAGCAATACCTTACTATTAAACCTGCCTCTCTGTACAACTCCAAAGCGCTGCTGTTCATCTATAACAGAGATACGTAAAGATGAAAAATCAGTTTTATCAGCTATTAAGCTGTGTGTTCCAATGACCATGGCTATCTCTCCAGTTTCCAGACCCTGTGATAGAATACAAATAAAGCAAAGATATTAATATATGCATATGGAACTTGAGAGTGAGTGAAAGAACTAGGGAGAACAGCTTGCATTTCGAATTATCCTTGACTCCCTTGTGGAAGTTGAACCAGTTAGCATGGCAATATTTGGTTTCTCATCTCCATCAAACTTCTCTAGCAATGAAGTTAGGTGTTCATAATGCTGGACAGCAAGCACCTCTGTTGGAACCATGAAAGCGGCCTAGAAAGGAATGTAAAAGGTGAATATATTAAACTGAAGAAAGTGCCACAGGGACAATAATAGTTTGTTTTCTCGTATCTTCTGTTTGCGTGAACAACTTATTATAACTCAGAAAGCTGGATTGCACTGACAACCCCTTTGGTATAGAGTAAACAAGGCAACAATATTAATGCGTAGTAGTATGATACCTGAAACCCTGAATTAACAACCTCCATACATGCCAGGAAAGCAACAATGGTCTTTCCACAGCCAACATCCCCCTGTCACCAACAAATAGAAAACATTTGTAAGCTTATAACAATATTTGTAATTACATAATTTCATATAAGCCACAATAAATGAGTAACACGTTTGCAGATAGCATATGCCAAATTAAAATAGATCGCTCAACTGGCAGACTACAACGATTTTTTCTAGTAACAATCAAAACAGATGCAAACATTTTGTTATGCTTCCCCAATCTTTATTATAAAGAAAAAAAAACACAACATGGTACCACCTCACTAAAGTTATCTTTCTTGCCAGCATTTTAGATTCCTTTATTCCTCAACCACAATAAAGTTGTGCACCTGTATTTCTGGCAAACTACAATGGGGTTACTGAGTAACAATCCAAACAGATGCAAGCATTTTGTAATGTTTCCCCAAACTTTATTAAGAAAAAAAACGGAAAATGATACCACCACACTAAAGGTGTATTTCCTGGTAGTTTCTAAATTCATTTGTTCCTCAACCACCTATTGTGTAGAAGAACTACATTCTGTAAAATGTAGAGCAGTAAATGAGGTAGCAGCGACAGCGACTTAAGTCTTTAGGAAAGGTAGCCAAGTCTCTCATTGAATTACCATAGCATCAACTAATAGAGAACAAACTTTAACTCCCAGAAGACCAAATAAAAAATGGAGGGGATAACAGATTTGAATTTTCAACAGAAAGATATAGTATTATCATACTTACTGTTTTAAGAATCATAAGATAAGGTGGGATGCATATTAGAAAGTACCTCAAACAACTCCAAAGAAATCGTTTAAAACAAATATGACTGAAACAAGAAATGTACAACAAATTGCAAGTGATATGATGACAATTAATTAGAGTCCACTAGAACATCTACACTGATGAACCAAGTCTAGAAACAAGAATGAAATACTGAAATGTTTGGATAACAAACTAAGAAAAGTGCAAATAATAGTTACCTGCAAGAGTCTGTTCATGGGAACTGGTCTCCTGAGATCCCATATAATCTCTTTAACAGCATTCATTTGACTTTGAGTAAGCGAATAAGGAAGAGCCCTCAACAATTTCTTTGTAAGAGGAGACCAATCGTCTACACCAACAGTATTTAGCTCATGATTTTTACACTTGTATAACAATTCCTCTTTCTCAACCCGCATACCAACTGCTTCAAGCATTTGAAATAGTCTTCCCAACTGAAATAACAACCAATGTTGTTGCAAGTAGCACATGTTCAAGGTTATCAAGTGGTCTGAGTAATCATGATTAGTTGCGGTTAGTCGGGCTTATCGGTGTCACCATGCCATGGTGACTAGGGTCGATTAGAAGATTTGAAAACATTGCGCATGTTTATTTGAACCGTTAAATAACCAAGGTATGATTGAGAACAATTATTATGAGCTCAAAGAAATGTGAACGTGGCAATATCCATTATTTATCAAGTCAACATACTTAAAACCAGGCATGCCAAGCAAGTTGCAGACTAACAAGCCACATAACACAGCTGAAATTTCTAACATATACAATGAGCTCTTGCACAGATGTCAACAAGCAAACGGGCTGAAACTGAAACTGAAAGCAACAATGATACCTGGAGGTAAAAGAAATCATCAAATATAAGCCTTCTTCGAGCTAAATCAGCTTCAGATCGATCCTTAGGTTTGTGAATTCCCATGTAAGCCTAAAATTAACCAAAAATGTTATTGAATACATTATTTAGAAAATCAGAAACATACCAAGACATCCTCCCACGAGTCAGAAAAATGCAATGCCTTTTAACTGCCCTAAAACAGGTGTCATTTTGGGCATTTACACGGTCCACAGGAAATAACTTAGGATCAACCTCTTTTGCAGTATACTCCCTTCATCCATCAATGTAGGAAGAATTTTGATTTGAAAGGTCAAACTGTGCGAGTTTTGACCAACAGTTAGTCAAATTTATATAATTTTTAGTGTACATAAGTTATGTTGATTTTATAGCAATTGAAATTATAATGCGAAAGTTACTAAGTTCAAACATCTACATTTTTAAAGACTTCCTAAAGAACACACCTTATATTGATGGACAGTGCAAGTATTAATAAAACTTTTCAGAATACACCTCGTGTTTTTTCATGTCCAATTAATAAATTCACAAAATAAATGTTTGCCAGATAAAAATAGTTAAACTGCAGGAATTCTGGCAACAGTTTATTTATACAGCTGTATCAGTTATTGCATGGAATTCAGCAGGTAATTCTTATACGGCAATTTACTACAGCGGCTGTAAAACCCTTCAGCTGCAAGCAAACAGGGTAGGCTAGATATGAAACACAACAAGAGACAACAAAATTTTACTAAATGATAAAAAAACTAGAGATTAAAAAAAGGGAACACATCTTGTACTAGTTAAATAGCGTTGTTGAACATACCTAGTATGGTCATTCAGTTAAAGAGATCAGCACACAGAGTAGTTCACAGAGAAATCCAAAGGTGATGCAGAGCAAACATTTGTATCTATGTTTGTACTACATATAGTTCAATAAAGAAAGGTTCCTACTGTCGTTCGTGCAAGAAGAATAATTATAAAGTGAAATATATTTCAAGGTACTGCTTATATCAAAGAGATTAAGCAAGTTGAATTCAACGAGAACATCAGGAGGCATAGGATCAACATCCGGGTTCAGTATCTTCAAGGCCCTGTACACAAATTGCAATGTCTTTCATAACTTGAATGGAACATAAAACGTGTATGTGAATGCAATACAAATAAGGTAAGAGGCTGACGGTCTGCAGTCATCCCTTAAAATGTGGACCTAGTGTAAGTTATTCACCAGCATATATGAGGGGCATTTTATACTAAACTTGGACAGAAGTTGAGGGGGTAAACTGGATTTGTTACTTGGAAATTTAATTAGGAACTAATTTTATCGAGGACACGACCATCATTCTAACAAACCACCTCAGCTTTTCCCTTTTTTTCATTTCAGCCGAATTGAACTTTTGGATTAGGCATATTTGCAGATGTAGAACCAACGGTTTCATGGTTTACTTGATGGTAGTCTTAAAGCAACTAGACAAAAGATAGACATGAGACATCATGCACCAACCTAGAGATAGAAAGGCCCAGCAGACTAGGTTTTAATCCCGCTTTTGATGGGTATATAGGGTGTGGTTTCCTGTCAAGCATAGTGCTTTGTTCCCCTTCTCCTTCAAGAGCATCAATTGTGTGCTCCTTCAACTCATAATGACCATTAGCAAGCGCCTTTTTAATCTGCACAGGCAGAATCAGTAGGTTATTCATCTACATATGCTGTTATTAAGCGGTTAATTCCTTAATCCCCATGAGTTCAAAAAAGTTCTTTAAAAGAGACAACATTTGCACAATAAAGCTACATTATGGCTATTGTTAAAGGTGCACTTGGATAAACACAAATTGAGTTTTTATGGTTACAAATCAGTTTGCACCGTAGCATTACCGAACAAATACCAGAAAGAAAGAAAGAAAGAACAAAAAGGCCTGCAGGCATGCTTCATAATTAAGGAGAACTGCCGGAAAGGGTCAACAAGTAGACAGATAACAATATTTTAGTACACCAACCTTACCACTAACAAAAACAAGATCCCCCTCCTTGTGCTTTGCTGACATACAGTTAAGAAAATGTTGGGAAGAGAAACGTGTGCCACTGAAAAATTTCTTGAGGTGCAAATGAATTCTCTTCTGCTCTGCTCCGGAGTGACTACCCTCAACTGAAGAGCTCAATTCAGACTCGACTATGGAACAACCAACAACCACCTCAAGAAAACCTAAAGTGGACTTAACCTTGATTCCCCTGAGAACAGAGTCACAAATGAAGTATTTACAAGAAAGCATAGTGAAATATCAACAATGGTGTACTGCTTTGTCTAGAAAATCATGGCCACAATAGAGATCTTGCAAACAATATGATTAGTGTACTACAGTAACTATGTTAAGAATTTTACAGGGAACATGGAATTTCAGAATATTCAATAATAATGAAGTGATGATTTCCGATTTGCCTTGCATACTTTAAAAGCAATTGGGATCTTCCATTAGCTTTCCATATTTTCTTCAGTAATCAGCAAAATTTACAAATTATTTCTTCTTCAAAAGAATATCTATTATCTTATTCTTATTTGTTTGATCCACACACATACACAAACATGAATTTCCTTGCTGAACAAAACAAATCCTTTATAAATCATCATTTTAACCCCTTTTATGAAAGAGTTAAATGCATTAGCAGCCCCTGAACTTGTCAAGGGGTGCCACTTAGGTCCACAAACTTTGAAAATGCATTTTTGGGTTCCTAAACTTGTTAAGTGATGCACTGCACATCCTAAACTTGTAAAATGGTCACTGCAGGTCCATTTCTGGACCATACCAACCACTGCAATACACCACTTAATAAGTTTAGAGACCTTAATACGTTTTCAAAGTTCGTGGACCTAAATAGCACCCCTTGACAAGTTCAGGGGCCATTCATGCATTTAACTCTTTAAGAAATGTGCTAGAGCATAAATTACTTCCTTCTCAAGGAAGTAAAATGAGCTAAATATTGTTGAGGAAATATTGCTTGAATTAAGTGGTGATAAAAGATCATGACCAACTTCAGTGAGTTTGAAGTTCAGGAGTTGGAAGCAAGACTAACAGATATTAACATTCTTGACGAGGCCATACCCAAATAATCCTAGACGAAACAGTACCATGCAATTTAAGCTACTACACAATTATATCAAAAGACTCCAAGCATATTTCATAAAAGCTCCTTCCTTGCTCCATAACAATCCAATTCAACTGATGGACTAAACTGCCCACTCATTTTCTCTTAAATTTCTGCACCTTCTGCATGCATTGTATGGCTCTAAATCTCTAATGGATAATATTTAATTACCTGGAAGATATAACAGTACCAAATAACAT
The DNA here is from genome assembly GCA_904845875.1 of Miscanthus lutarioriparius. Lineage (NCBI taxonomy): Eukaryota > Viridiplantae > Streptophyta > Magnoliopsida > Poales > Poaceae > Miscanthus > Miscanthus lutarioriparius. The sequence goes on from CAJGYO010000008.1 coordinate 15,552,439, forward strand.
AATGTACTGCCCATCTTCTATGGGGCCTTGAGGGTTTTGCAGATCTGCATAAGTCCGAGGAAAATGCTGCAATAATTTGCGGACCTATAAAAGAAGGCGAGGGGTGAGTTTTTTTTCTTCTGATTTTACAAAATCAAAAGGACAATACGAAAGAAGTGACTTGACAGCTGATACCGTATGGAAACCAGCATCCTCTAGCTGGCGACATTGCCTACTAGTTGTTCCAGGCAAGCACCTGATACTTTTATCCAGTATACTGTTGTCAGAGGTTATAGCATCTGACATTGACTTGGGACAAGACTTCTTATCAACTGCTGGTTCCTGAGAAATATGCTGTGTCATGAGAGGAATATCTTCACTGATTAAAAGATCGTCTGCAGTTGTGGGTGTTTGACTCAATGGATGACAGTCATTATGAAATTCATAAGCTGTCTCCAAATTTCGACCTGAACCTCGGATGAAATTTGTGAGGTTTTCAGAAAGCACAGTTTCTTTAAACTTCATGTTAGTAGAATCCTCATACAGTTCAACAGGTGATGCATCACCAATTTTTATGCATGGAAACTTTGCAGCAATTTCTGGGAAATCAATTTCTTTGAAGGCACTAATCAACTCTGCAGTAGATTCCCCGGGGGCTATTTGTTGCCCGACTAAATCTTGTGGATAGCTATAACCCATCAAAACAGACATCTGCAGTAGTACATATTTCAGAGTAAGCTTAGTTTTTGCAGAAGGAAAAGATGAAGAGTAAATAGTTTGTTGAGCAGTGCTTTTATGAATTTATGCTTCATCACGAATGAGGGTTGGGCAAATCTTAAAGCAATAATGGGGTTAGAGCTGGAACTGGCCCTTGGAGTGTGCTTTAAAATTTTTGCAACTCTTACGGGTTGAAACATGCCAGAACCTCAGGTGAAAAGCAGAAACAAACAGAAAAATGCACAATCTGTAAAATCAACATAATTAAGTAGCGTAATCCCTTTAGACCTAAAACTAAACTACAATGGAAATAACAAAACATACACAAATGGCAAACAAATAAGTTGTCGCCACTCTGTTCTTAGTAGCTAACATCTCTTGAGCATTTCAAGGATCAAACGGTAGCTAGTATATTAGGACTGCGATGTGAGACAGATGATTAGACAGACTCAAAGCCATCAATGATGCATGGCAAAATGAAGGCCAAAATTAACAGATGACAGCAACAAAGTGCGATCAAACCACTTACTTTTTTAAGGAGCTTTGATCTCTCCGACGCTCCATCCACATCCAACAGCTTCCGGACAGATGTATGATACTCATGCGAACACCACTGGAAGAGTCTAGAACCGAGAGCATTCCTAAATCTGCAGTACAAGAGATTCTGTAAACATCCTCATCACTAGTCTCTACTCATAAATATAAATTTCAATACAGCTTCGCGGATAAGGTAGTGGAGAAATCCTAAAATCTGAACAAAAGTACAAAACAATACCTCATTTTGGAAACGATCCTTCTAGAGCGTCCCCTCCGAAACTCCAAAGAGATTACCCTTACTACGGGGGCGGAACCAGTGAAGGAGATGGGTGTACTGTGTACACATGTACACCCGATAATTAATGATATAATTTCTGAAAGTTCGAAGCTAGTAGGCATCAAACAGTGATAGCTTAACTTAGGTCCTGTTTAGATTGCAGCTGCTAAATTTAGTCCCTCCTAAATGGTTTAGTCTCATATTTAGTCACTCCAGAGTTTGTTAGAGAGAACTAAACCCTTTTAATCGTCACAGTGTTTGTAAAAAAATGACTAAATGGAACTAAATTTAGGAGCTCCTAGCTGAACCAAACACCTCCTTAGGGTTTGGGTGCTCGGTTTCGCACAGCATGAAGGGAAGAGAAGAGGTGGGAATACCTGGTGGGTGTCGTCGCCGGCGAAGGGACCGACGAAAGACCTCGGCAGCTGGCGTAGGGAGGCGGCGGTAGCCCCGTCGTCGCACGGTCGCAGTCCCGCAGAGATAGAGAGAGGTGGGCCGCGGGGTGAAGGTTTTTTTTTTTAATTAACGGCTGCGGCCTGCGGCGGGGGCGGACGTCGGTAGCCCAGACCGGGGTTCTTGGCCCAGGTTGTTGGACCGGTTATTTTTTTACGAAATTCTTATTTCTTCCTTTCCCTTTTTTTACTTTTTCTATCTCCCTGATTTCGTATTTGTCCGCTCCATGGGACACGGCTATATGGCTAATGGCTAATGGTACATTGATCTCACATAAATAAAACAGTAATAATATTTATTAGGACACTGCAATTAGGCAAACAGAATATTTTTTGTATTTTATTGAGGTGGAACGTCTTTTTTCCTAATTAAACTACAAACCTTTTTCCATTTGAACTTGGAACTTCATTGGACCTATAACATTTTTCTCATGAAGCTATAACACTTTTTTTTAAATTAGAAACAATTTTCACTTCAAAATTCGACAATTTTCACAATGTTTTTGTCCTATATAAACATGGAACAATTGTTCTCGTAAACTAGGGATATTGTTTTGCTAAAAGAATATCTTAACACATTAAAAAATGTTGTAGGTGCATAACCAAGAACCAGTGAAAATTATCTTGTGAAGCGCCCTGTTCGCTTGAACTTATCAGACATGGAATAATGTTTTCTCTCACGACAAATCAGCTTCAGCCGTCATCAATCGAACAGCTCAACTTTGTGGCAGCAAAGCCTGTATATAAAGGTGTACAAGTTGAAAGACTAAATCTTGTCATGCGGACTCGTGAGGGCAAGAACAAAAGAAGGCTCGACATGGCAGGATAGGTGTGGACACAATCTGACCAACAAAGGCCCCGTTCGGCTGATCCCATATCTGGCTTGTTCGGCTTCTTTTTTCAGCCAAAACAGTATTTTTCTCTCACGACATTTCAGCCAGAACAGTGTTTTTCAGCCAATTTCAGCTAAGATTCAACAAGCCGAGCGGGGCCAAAGACATATACGCATTTATTAGTGTTGAACGTGACAATATGTTAGGCACTCCCAATGGAGAATTAATTGTGATTTTTATCTCTATTAAATAAGATGCTAACTAAATAAAATGCTGACGTGACAGCATGATTAATGAGAAAAGAGATGGAAAATAGAGGAGAGTAAACGACGTCTTCTCTAGAACCGAGGCACGAAGAAACGGTGATTTCCCCGTTGGGACTTGGGAGGAAACCAGTCGTTTCCATCGATCCGTGATTGCCCGCCGACCGTCGGTGCGCACGCCCGTGCCGCCACTGCACGCGCTCGCCGGCCGCCGCGTGCGGTCGCGTGCTCCGCTGGCTGCGAGCTCGCCGGCCGCCGCGTGCGCTCGCTCGCTCCGCTGGCTGCATGCGCGCTTGGCCGCCAAGTATGTTGCGACACAGAAACCTTTGGAAGTAGCAGTACACTAGTGATTAGTGTACCAATCTTCATGTGGCACCCGGCGACATGTCTCGGAAACCAAGTTTAACTTGTGGGCATGTATGCTCGGTTGCTGATAAAGCAAAGCGACCCAATCTCAGTTAGAACGACCGGATGATCTGTCCACAAAGCATATGATTCTTCTAATGACACTGAGACCCTTCAGGGAAGAAAGAGGGAATGGAGTTCATCTCTGGGGCCAAATGCTCAAGCAACCAAAGTGGGGGCAGAGGGAGTGGAGGCAGGTTCCAGCAAATCATTCTCCGGACTCCAGGCCCTACCCAACAGGCCCGGAATTCGGACCTCATGATTTGTGGCCACTCAATCACTCACTCACGCAGTCACACAATCATGCTAACAACTAGACATAGGCAGCGCCGAGCTTGTAGACCGAGACACTAGCTACTGTAGCCCCGTGGGTGCAGTGCCGATCCGTCCAATGCTTGCATTCGACGCCATGTCGTTCTCCAGGCAAGCAATAGAATATGGACAGTGCGCAGTGTGGTAGTACCGTAGTAGTAGTGTCTGGTGCTGGTGATCAGTGAGTGAAGTTTTCCTAGTGTGTCCTACACCTGCTACCAACTCCTACACCGAACACCGTATTGCTAGATCAGAGCTTGCAAGACGATCGAGAACCCTCCATGGACCCTGACAGACGATTTGAGCTCGAAATGGAAATGAACGGATCATTTAATGCGTAGTGACAGGACAGAATCGTAAAATTGTTCGATGCTTTCTGTGTCTTTTTTTCTCGAAAATAAAAAGTTTTACGTATCATTGTATTAAAGAGAAGAGTTTAAAGAAATATACAACGTGCTTCTATCGAGCGCCAAAGAAGATCGACATAACACAGCCGAAGCTGTACCATCCTAGCAAAAGACCTCATGTTTTGATATTACATAAAAGGAAACAACTAATATCGACGTAGTTTTGTGGCCTAGGTGGCCTTGCGTTTTCGCGGCTGTCTGGATGGTGCCTTTTCAACGGCCGGGAAGAACTCGTCCAACGCCTCGGCTTCAGGCGCAGTCAGGTTGCCGTCGAAGAGCATGTCAAAGGCCTCCAACTCCGAAGCGGATGGCGCAGATGGATCTCTGGTGTAGCCCATACGCTGCATGATCAGCACCTCACCTCGTTTGGAACCTGGCACTCGGGAGAGGCTTTGAACCGACAACCGCCTTCTCCGCCACGGCAGTATCGGCTTAGCAGGAGGCTGTTTGGGATGCTCGCGAATCAGCGGAGAGTCCCTCTTACGCGTGACATTGTTGATGAAGCTGTCGAGGCGTCGTTTGGCGGAGTCGTCATTGTCCACAGCCTGGTGGGTAACCCCTGGTGGTGAACTGGAAGGGTCATCCACCGTGAGGGCGACCGTGTGTGTCTTCGACGAGTCCACTGTCCACTGAATGGGACATGGGGGTGGTGTCCGCAGCACACAGGAGGCTACCGCATCCTCCAGCTGGGGCCCCGCCACCGCCGGTGCCTCATCCGAAAGCTAGGGGTCGCCGAAGTTGACGGGAGGTGCTCAAGGGAAGGCCACGCGATGATCTGACTGCCGACGAGCGAGGCTGCGAACTCCTCAACCATCGGGTCCTCCGAGATGTCGCGATCCTGCGTGGCGCTCGGGTACAACGTGAGCGTCAACGGGTCGGGTTCAACCATGCCTGTCGCGTTGGTCAGCCCACCGTGCCTTGCCTCAGTTCTAGCAGCGATCGAGGTGAAGTCCGCTGCCGCTTTGGCGCCCCTCGCCGACCGCCCATGATCGCCGGTGGCGACACTTTCGTTGCCGCAGCGGTGTCGCCCCCGCGGTCGGCGCCGATGTCTCCGACGCCTCATTGCTCTGCTACCCATCATTGCCGCGCAGGCGTGAGTCGCACGCGCACAAAGCAATGCTGCCGCGCACCAAACACAGCCCCAGCCACGCTCGACGTGTCGTCCTGAGTACACGGCTGGTTGCCCAAGATACGCTCCCGAACAGGGCGTCGTTGCCGGCCTTCTGGGGCACCAACTGTGCCAAAGCCGGAAGGAGGCACCTTCCGCCGCTGCTTACAGTCCCGCGCGAGGTGTCGGAACCCCTTGCATCGGAGGCAGCGTGGAGGCAGCTTGCATGTTGCCCCCCTGTGCGCGGTGGAGAGATAGTTGAAGCACTTCCCGCGTAGATCCGCCGGATAGCGGGTAGGGGGCCGCTGGTTCACCGATGCAGTGCAAGCGGGGCGTGCCCCTCCGGCACCGCTTAACGACCCCTGCGACAAGACCTCACGCCAGTTGTCGGCGTCCGGAGCGAAGATGCGCTGGAGGGCGGAGCCCCCTCCGCGACGTCCGAGGCGCTGTTTCGCGGGGGACGGGCCATCCACAAAGCCGAAAGGTGCGAGCTATGCACCACCGCTAGGGCGCGACCGTGGCCGTGTGAGTCCTGCAGCAACACCGCCTGCACAACGCCAAAGACCAAAGAAGATCATATGCACACCTCCCGCAACGTTGGTTGGTCGGGCCCTCTCACCAAGGGGCGCTTGCCTCGCTCAGCAGCAGCGTTGCCGCGAGTGAGGCGCGGCTTGGCATGCTCCAGCAAAGGTGACGTCCAGAGTTGCGACCTCTGGCTTACTATGTCGAGGTAGGAGGTTGGGGAGGTGATCGGCGACCTCTCTATGTAAGAGTTGTCAATGTCCTCATCCGCCCAATGATGAGCCTTGGAACGCCCCATCGATCCATCCCCAGGGTGGAAGGGGGAGGCGAGGGGGGATAGAGAGGATGACGGGCTGGGCGAGGAGGGGTACATGAGGAAGATGTCGAGCCCCAACGCCGGATCAGGCCGCTGTGGCGAACTAGGCGCCGAGGCGTCCTCATCATCTAAGACATCCTCGACGAGAACCAGCGACTCGTCCTCCACCAGCCGCGATTCGGGCTGGGCGGCGGTTGTGCCTGGCGGCGGTGGGGGGTCACGCCAGAGACGGCGCCCCCATAGGGCTACGGGGAGCTCGTGTCGACGATGACCGCCCCCGGCAACGGAGGGGGCATGGGTGGCACCGTCAGCTCAATAGAGAAAGGAGCGGGCTCCACAGGCGATGTTGGCAGCAGCGCGGCCTCCCCACGAACCCAGAGGTGCCCGCACCCAGCCTAGCGGCCTCAGCGTGTTTGCCGGCTGCGGCGGTGATGGCCACGGCAGCAGCAGCCTCCAGCGGTGGCGAAGGGGGCGGAGTGGGTGGGGTGCCCAGATCGAGGCCCCTGGCGAGGCTGCGTGAGCCCGTGGGCCCAGCACCGGCGAGGGAACCCATTTGGGCCGGCATGGCATCCGGCGCAGGTGGCGGATCCTCCGCGCACGGCCTTGGGGCGGCCACGGCTGGCTCTGGCGGTGGATGGGCCGGTGGGGCACCGGCGGATGAGGTTCCCGCGGTGGCGGCGACCGTCCCATGTGGTTGTAGAACGCCAGAGGAGCAGCCCGACGCGGATGGCGGCGGCGGCCGCCCAGCGCACTTGAGAGCACTCGCGCGTGGGCGAGGAGAGGGGTTGGCACAACCATGGAGGTAAGCTCCGCCTCAGCTGGCGTCGAGGAGGGGCGGTCGTCATGGCCGGCGCCCGCCCTAGCGGCGAGGGCGCGGCTGGCCCGCCATGGCCGGTGCCGCGTGCGGAGGATGAAAGACTGGTGTGGACAAAGGTAGGGGCTGGTGGGGGAGGGGGAGGGGGATGAAAACGGTCAGGAACGGTCGGAAAATGTCTTAACTATTCCCGCTCCTGTATTTTTTTGCCGGGAACGAAAACGGAAAGGGAAGGCCGGACGGGAAAACGAAACCGGTATTACGGGATATCGGGAACGGAATATTTCGAACGGGAACGTCTCAACTACGATCGGAAAGCGGTAACACAAAACGGGAACATCAATATATGTAACCACTTAAAACAATGAGCTCGATGCAACACTAGCAACCATATGCAACAACAAGCTAACAGGCAAAAAAAAATAGTTCACAATTCACAGTAAGCCAACAGGCAACAGTTCAAATTAAAAAAAAATAGTGCATGTGAACAGGCAAGCCAACAGACAACAGCAAGCGGCCACAAGCCCACAACCAGTCAACCACAAGTTTCCAGCCAGCAGCCACAAGCCCACAACAGTAGCACAAGTAGTTTTCAATTCACAAGTCCAAATTAAAAAAAAACATGCCACAACCACAAGTCTCCCACTGAGAGTCCACAACACCCGCCGACATTTCTACATGTCAAAGAAGGCCAGATCATCTGCATGTGGTCCATCTTCTTCATCACTGTCCGCGACATCATCGTCCTACAACAAATAGGAGGCATCAATCTTAAGAGTTACAGTAGCAAACAATGTACAAAATGACTTAAACTATACAGTAAAATGACCTCAATTTTCAACTTTGAAGCAAGGGCCTCAAAAACATGATGATGATAAAATTTTGTACAATAACTAAAACTGAGATGTTTTTCTAACATCTTCTTCCTGCAGCAACCCAATCTTTCATGCATATCAAAGCTTCAACCATTTCAGGATCAAGACGGCTACGGAAAGGATCAACAACACGTCCACCAGCGCTAAAAGCAGATTCAGAAGCGACGATTGAGACTTGTACAGCTAGCAAATCACGAGCTATTTTTGAAAGAATAGGATACTCATCGGTATGGTTCTTCCACCATGCCAAGATATCAAACTGATCACTAAGCCTCAAAGGCGGATCTGCCATATACTTCTCTAACTCATTCATATCATTAGCATCATGCCCACTATACTCATATAAGAAGTTCTCTAGTTCATCGTCTCCATTGTCCACTAACAGGTCAGCTGTATCTATATCCTTAGCATCATTTGACCCACCTTTAGGCCTCGAAGATGAAGGTTCAGCAGTAGCATAGAACTGTTACAGTTTCTTGATGACATCAACATAAACTTGAGATGAGGTACCATGAAATTTTCTCATGTAGAACTCCATCAGCCTTTTCTTATATCTAGGATCTAGAAAGCAGGCAACAGCAAGTGTAGTGAATGATTTCTTCCAATATTTTTCAAACTTCCTACTCATAGAACTTGACATTGCACTAATAGTGATTTTTTCATACCTACGGCGATCTGACGATTTTAACCTCATGAATGCATTCTTGTAGTACAAAGCATCTCGAAGCATCAAATATGTGGAATTCCATCTGGTTGACACATCTAGTGAAAGGCCCTTGTTTGTATCCAATCCACACTCAGTTGCACGCTTCATGAGCTCCTCCCATTACAATGGAGATCCTTTGACAGCAAGAACTAGTTGTCTAATATTCTCAATTGTGGGTGTGATTACACTCAAACCATCTCTAGCAACAAGGTTCAGTATGTAACAAGCACACCTCACATGGAAGAATATTCCATCACATATCAAAGATGTTGCACTAGCATTGGCCTTTAGATTAGAGATGATGTCTTTGACTGCTACTTCATTTGCTGATGCATTGTCCAAGGTCAGAGCAAACATTCTCTTGTCAATATACCACTTAACCATAAGTTCAGTAAATGTCTCCGATAGCTTTGTACCAGTATGACGACCCTCTACATGCACAAAGTTAACAATTCTTTTCTAGATAGACCAATTGTCATCTATCCAATGTACAGTGACACACATGTATGACTTGTTCTGATTTGAAGTCCACATGTCCATGGTGGCACTAAACCGGCAAGAGACGGATTTGAAGTAGTCATACAACCTCTCCTTTTCAGCTAAGAACATGTTCATAATTTCATTCATAATGGTAACCCAAGATCTGATTGGAAAGGTAGGACGCAGGGATTTGATGAACTCAACAAAATACTCATGCTCGGATATATTAAATGGGTACTCATGCATGACTATTGCCAGGTAAAACTTTCTCAAGCTAGCCTCTTCATCATACCTGTATGGTACCACAACAGTGATGTCTTTCTTCCCATCTTTTTCCACTTTCAGCTGCTGCTGGCCCTTCACTATACTATGTGCCACCCTCAGATGGGTCCAAAATCCAGTTGTTCCATAATTACTCTCACATCTGCCCTTGTGCTTGTATCTTGGCCACTTGTAATGAGCCCAGACCTGAACATATGTCTTCCCATTGTCCTCAATGACCACCCTCTTCTTGGTAAAGTACTGCCATACATCAGATGTGCACCTTTTCTGCCTCTTCCCACAAGGCTGATTATCTTCAACAGGCACAGGCTCATCACCCTCAATAGTGATGGCATTTGTTGTATCTGTTCCTTGCAGACCTTGCTGTCCAACATTTCCACCAACAGCAGCACCATTTCCACCACCATCAACAACACCATTTCCACCACTGCCACTACCACTACCGCCTACATCAGCTGCACCAGCACCGCTTCCATTACCACTGCCGCCTCCACTTGGCAAAGAAACCCCATCATCAGTTGCTGTTGCTGGACTAGATGCAGGAGTTGCACTAGATAGACACAAACCACTTGTTGACCTTGACATCTTAGATCCTGCCAAGACAAACACATGAATTAGTGTAATAACAAGGACGTATTAAATCTGTTCTATAATTGACTCAGCCACATTATATATCACAGTTCAGTTAGATACACCCACCCTTTCTATTTTATACAGGAATGAGCAACGCCCATATAATCTCAATTTTGAAGTCAAAACTCTGTGCTACTAACAAAGGAAATGCAAACAAGCAGAGCCAAACAAGCTGAAAGAAAATAATGTTGAAATCACCAGTTCAGCAGTAGCCACAAGCAAATGCATCCCAAGCAGAAGCAGGGGAACCTGACAGCGAGGCCAAAACCCAGAGCAGACTAACCTAATAGGCTAATACAACTCACTACACCAAGATATAAGAATCAAATATCCTCAGAACAATCCAATGAATAATCCTACTCCTACACACGCATTACGCATCGCAAACGCAAATGGAACATGATAATTTAGCAATACAAATAATAAGCAGACACTTTCATGAATAATATAGGATAATTTAGCAGTACAACTACCTGAGGTTGGAGTTGGAGTATGAAGCGTGGTGCTATGCACCACCACGGGTAGCGGCGGCTCTAGGATGAGTCGTCGCTTGGATCCTGACGAGCCAACAGCAGAGGCGGCAGGACCCCCAGTCGACGGCATCATTGGTCCACCAGAGGTCAGGCCGGCTAGGGGCGGCGGCCGGCAGGGGCCAGAGGAGGCTGCCTGGTGCGCGCCTGGCGCATGCAGAACTCTGGACGGCGCCGGCTCCAGGGATATGCAACGATGCAGGCATGCAGCCTGCGGGAGAACCTAGGACTCTGGAGTCTGCAGCCTGTGCCCTGCGGGAGTCCGGCCGGCTGGGGGCGACGGCACAGAGTCGTAGAGTGGCGGAGGTGGGCAGGCAGCGCCGCACGGGATGGGTGACGGGCGGATAGGGTTCAAGGGTTGGCCGCCGTTTTTGCCTTTTTGGAATGGACAGAGGGGGGGAGTAGCGCCAGGCCGCCAGCGGACTAGAGTGGGCTGGGCTGCATCAATCAGTGATTCAGACATTCAGTGGGCCGGCGCGGGAATATCGTCGGGAATTTTCCTGCCCAAATACGGGAACCGTGAATACGGTTGGGAAAATCCCTTAACTGATTTCGTTCCCGTTCCTGCCTAAAATACGGTGTCGGTTTCCGTTTCCTATTTTTCCTGCAAAAACAGTATGCGATCGGTTAATGCGGTATACGATGTCGGTCGGTACGGGAATTTCCCATCCCGTTTTCATCCATAGTGGCGGCTGCGCCTGGCGGCGGTGGGGGGGTGCGAGCCAGAGACGGCTCCCCCGTAGGGCTGTGGGGAGCTCGTGTCGACGGTGACCGCCCCCGGTGGTGGAGGCGGCATGGGTGGCGCCGTCAGCTCTGTAGAGGAAGGAGCGAGCTCCACAGGCAATGTTGGCAGCGGCGCGGCCTCCCCACGAACGGCCGAGGTGCCCGTACCTGGCCTAGCGGCCTTAGCGCGTTTGGTGGCCGCGGCGGTGATGGCCACGGTAGCAGCAGCCTCCAGCGGCGTCGAAGGGGGTGGAGTGGGTGGGGTGACTCGGATCGAGGCCCCTAGCGAGGTTGCGCGGAGCCCGCGGGCCCAGCACCGGTGGGGGGACCCGTTTGGGCCGGCATGGCGTCTGGCGCAGGTGGTGGATCCTCTGCGCATGGCCTTGGGGTGGCCGCGGCTGGCTCTGGTGGTGGATGGGCTGGTGGGGCGCCGGCGGATGAGGTTCCCACGGTGGCGGCTACCACCCCATGTGGCCACGGGACGCCGGAGGAGCAGCCCGACGCGGATGGCGGCGGCGGCCGCCCGACGCACTCGAGCGCACCCGCGTGTGGGCGAGGAGAGGGTTTGGCACAGCCGTGGAGGCAAGCTCCGGCTCAGCCGGCGTCGAGGAGGGGGCGGCCGTCATGGCCGGCGCCCGCCCTAGCGGCGAGGGCGTGGCTGGCCCGCCATGGCCGGTGCCACGCGCGGAGGGTGAAGGACTGGTGTGGACAAAGGTAGGGGGCTGGTGGGGGAGGGGGAGGGGCCATCGGCGGCGGCGGCGGCACCATCATGAAACCCTAACGGGCCACGCGGCCCATCCGGACTGAGTTCCCTTGCCTGCGGGTTGTTTTTGGGATGATGCTGATATCGGGGATGCTTTCTGTGTCCAACTACAGGTTAACGGTAACGTTTCATGCATGAAGGCTTTGGAGTTCCAGGTGCTCAGGTCAGGTCAGATATTCGATCTCACCGTGGTAAGAGCAAGAAGGCATTTGGAGCAGCCGGGGACGCCCGGCTGTGCGCCGTCTTTCTCCATCTTCCTCGCCACCGCGTCAACTAGTGAACAACCCGCCGTCGGTGGCGCGGGGTCCGCACGCCACCACCTCACCTCACCCCGCAGTAGCGAACACCACGTCAGCACGTCCCATTGCCGCCAGTCGGGCGGGCGATGTCGCTCGCTCCGCGACGCAGCCGCGGCGTCCGTGGCACCCGCGCAGACGCCTCGTAGTCGTCCGGGCAAGAACGACATGTCCACGGCGGCGCGGCGGGCGACCTCATGGTGGGCCGCTCCACGAAGCGGCGGGCGCGCGAGGTCATGCGAATACCCACGCTGGCGCGCGGGCAAGCAGCAGCAGCAGCACCGGTGGCGCGGCTGTTGTTGTCGTCGGCGTCGTCGTGGGAGGACCGCACGCACCGGAGAAGCGCTGGGAAGGCATGAGCGGCACGTGGACGACGACCCCGCCAAATGAGTCCGATTGCTTTCGGGAACGCCGGATCGTGCCCCGGGCGGGCGGCGGCGGCTGCACCAGGGGCGCGCCGAGGGGAAGATCGATCTTGGTCGAAAGCGGCGCCGGTCCGCAATGTGTCCCCGGGCGCGCGATGGATCGGCGCGCAGCAGCAGGTGGGAGGCGGCCACATAGTGGAGGAGCAGGATAGAGCGCGCGCGGCCAAGGGGAGGCATCGCTCGTGGCGCGCGTGCTCGCGCGTGGGTTCTGTTTGGTTAGAGAGAGTGGCCAAGGTCGAGTGGGAGTGATCACTGATCAAAGGTAGGGAGCCTATATGGAGGGTATGATGAGAGGATGTTGTGTGCGCTTTGCGGTTGCTTCTGAGCCAGCCAGAGAAGAACGTACGTATTATGATGGCATGGTAGCGTGGTTCTTATAACGGCCTCCCGGACCGGACGACAAACCAGCTGCAGCCTTATACAAAGTTCGTTCCAGTTTTCGGTTTGGAAAAAGTCTATTTTTGGCCCTCCAACTATGACATCAGTTTGGTTTTAGCCCTTTAACTCTAAAACCAGACACCCGCAGTCTATCAACTCTATAAACCAGATAGAAATAGCCCTAATGCCGGCGCGACGACGGTTTCCGCCCGGTCAACCCGCGACGACGGCGGTATTGGGCCTTTTTCATTTTCTATCCCTTCGCGGGCCCCACCTGTCAGGCCTTAGAGAGAGAGAGGGAGAGCAGAGCGGTGGAGGGGATGGAGGCAGAGCAGAGCGAGAGAGATGAAAGGGGCGGGGCGCGAGCTCTGCTTCTCTTCTTGCGCTTGCTCCAAATAAGCAGCCCTTTGCCTCGCCGTCGCGCGGACCCGACCCTCCACTGAAACTCCAAGCTCGAGCTTGAGCTCAGACACGCATGGCACGGACTCCACCAAGGCAAGCGCCGCCCTTGCCGTGGGGCGCCGAGCCACGCTTGCCGGCCGCTCTCTCGCCAAATTTCGCTAGACCACCATCTGCGCCGCATCGACTGGATCCACCGAGCACCACCAGGAGCGCCGCTGAGGCGCTGATGCTGCAGCCAAGCACCGCCGTCGTGCTACTACTGCTTTCCCCCGCTGTTGCAGCGGATCGCGTGCGGCGCCGCCGCTGCAAACTCCCTCAGACGGCTACACGCTTGCGCTGTCTTGGGGTGCATCTGCCGGGGTAGTGGCGCAGGGGCACCGTGGCGACGGAGCCCAACAGCACCCGGAGCTCTGATGGTCGATTCAGGAGGGCCAGCTTGCCGACAGCGTCAGGCCGCGGAGGAGCAGCATGACCGCTGCGTCAGGCCAGGAGGAGCAGCATGACCGCCGCGTCGCGCCCGTGTCCTCTCTCTTGCCCGCGTCGCGCCGGACTTCGAGCTTCCCGTGGCCGGCTATCACCGGCGAGCAAGACGCGGGGCCAGCGGCGCGAAAGCAATGAAAGGTGGCACCACCATGGCAGCAAGCGAAGCGGGCGAAGCAGACGTAGCCGAGCTCCATGGCGTTGAAGGCGCGCGCGTCGGGGAGGGCGGGCGTCGAGGCCGCGACAGACCTCCAAAGCGGCTCGAACTCAAAGATCGCGTCGCGCGCGTCGCGTCGGTGTCGGCGTAGTAGGGGCCCGCAGCTCATCACGTCGCCTCACCAAGCTTGGAGGATCGAGCTTGAGTTCGAGCACGCCGTAGCTCGCCTCGTCCCCGCAACGGTCAGAGCGCAGGGGCTCCACGATCCATTCTCCTCTCTTTCTGCCGCCCGTTGCAGCGAGCCGGCCCATGCCGTGAGCCTAGAGCCGCCGGTGCGGATGGGCTACTCCACCAGCAGCGCGCTTGCGCCGAGCCAGCCGCAAAGATCGACGCCCTCGCGCGCCGCACCGGGAGCCCCGCCTTCGCCTTCTCTCACCTAGGCCGTCATTGCCCGGCACCAAGGCCGTCCACCGCCACCGCCCTCTCTCTCTCTCTCTCTCTTCTCTTCCCCCTCGCTCTGTTATCTCTCTCTCGATTTGAAAGCAGGGGATGCTAGCGCTGAAACCGCCTTACATGCTTGGAGTTTGCACCGCCAGTAGTAGCCTCGGCACCCGGCCAAATCTCTCTCCGCCTTGTGCGCTCTTCTCTCCTTGCTATCTCCTTCCCTCGATTTGCGACGGACGCCGTCAAAGCCTAACGACGCCTACACGCCGAGCCGAGAGCCGACTCTCGCGCCACTCAAGCTCGCTCGCCGCCTCTTCCATCTCTCGCTCTGCTCTGCCTCCGTCCCCTCCGCCGCTCTGCTCTCCCCCCCTCCCTCTCTCTCTCAGGCCTGACAGGCGGGGCCCGCGAAGGGATAGAAAATGAAAAAGGCTCAATACCGCGGCCGTCGCGGGTTGAACGGGCGGAAACCGCCGTCGCACCGGCGCGAGGGCCATTTATATCTGGTTTACAGAGTTGATAGACTGCAGGTGTCTGGTTTTGGAGTTGAAGGGCTAAAACCAAACTGCTTGTCATAGTTGGAGGCCAAAAACGGACTTTTTCCTTTCGGTTTCTTTGAGAATTTATATCAGGTAAATTTCATTGCATTCAACATCGTACACGTATCTCTGTGCTTAAATTTAGCAGCTATAGGCATGCAGGTGTGTTTAGTTTCCTGCCTTTCAGCCTGGCTAAATAAGACAGGCTAGCCTAAGCCTGCTCCTACCAAATTAAGATGGACTTATTTGGTTATATACACTGTCTAAGCCTGGCGGTTGGCTGGTTTCACTTCGATAGAGTCGCATCTTCTTTGGGCACGTAAGTTTACCTCCTTTGAGACAATGTATCGAACACCTGGTGAACGCCACTCGCCACCTCTCACAACGCACATCAGCCTGAGCGCGCCGCCGCCGCGCGCCCCAACCAGTCAAGTGCCGCCGTCGAGCATGGTGTCCTTGAGCTTCTGCCCGCCGCGCGCCGTCCGGTGTCCCGTCTGGTAACAGCCACGGCTGCAACATCACCAGGGTGCGCACGTTGACGAACACGAAGTCGATGGATGGCTCCTCCACCACCTCCAAGTCCAGCGCGTCGGCGAAAGGCGCACCCATCTCGAAGGTGTAGGTGACGCGGAGGCGCCTCCTCTGCTGCCGCGGTGGACGCAGCGAGTACCTCTGCTTCTTGGCGTTGCCGAAAGCAGCCAAGGGCAGGCCGTGGTCCATGGATGGATCTGTAGCAGATTCATCCAGTCATGCCGGCGGCCTGCACGAGCCGTCACCAACGCCATGACCGGTGGATGGACCCCCGACGGGGAGTTGGAGCACGGGACCTCCCGCGGGGAGTTGGAGAGGGGACCTCCGGCGACGAGCAGCGCGGGGCATGCGGGGCCGCTGGGACGAGCAGCGTCGGGGGCATGCGGGGCCAACTTCCAGCAGAAGAAGCGAACGGAGGAGCGCGACAGTGCGGAGCAAGCGCGGCAGCGGAGGAGCGCGACAGTGCGGGGCTGCGGGCTGTGAAGAGAACTTTAACAGGGCTTAGCCAAGCCTGGCCACCAAAAAAAACGCTCGCCCATCTCGTTTTTTCCAGAGCCATGCTAAGGCCCCCAAAGTGACTTAGTTGGGACTGACTTCAAACTATTTACGGGCAACCACCAGCTGGTGCGGCAGCTGGAGCAGTGGTTCGAGCTCATGACCGCCGAGTACGCGTACATGTCCAGTCCAACGAGGCGTCGCTGGTCTATTCACCGGCCGCTGCGGCTACACCCAGTGCACTCGCACCGCCTCAAGGTGCCGCGCCGCGCCACGGTCGTTCGCCTTGGCGCCCGCGACGCCGAGTGCCTGTACCGCAGCCGGTTCGCGCACGTCGAGTTCTTCCCCGCGGACATCGGCGACGTCCTGGACAACACGGTCTCCCACGGCACGTTCCTGGCGATCATCGTCGACGACGATGGCTACGAATGGGGCGGTGACGTCGACACTCGACCGCTTCCTGGCGTCCCCGCCGGCGTCGTGGGCCGTGGCGAGCGCGTGGGACTGTGGCGGCGTGTTCCGGCTCGAGGTGCGCGGCGCGGCGCGCCAGCCGCGCGCTGGACCGCGTCGCCAAGTGGCTGCGCGTGCCGTCCGTGCCCGACTTGTTCCGCCCGTTCGCGGGGTGGTTCGTGTACGGCCTCGCCGGGAGCGGCCGCGACGCCGCGCTGGGCGCGGAGGCGGTGTTCACGTCGATCGTCAACATGGAGCGCGGCAGGGCGGCAGCCGTCGCAGTGGATCAGGTGGAGGCCATGGACCCCCTCGGCATGCGCATCCGGCACTGGCGTCGCCTGTCGTGCACCGAGGACCTGTGGTGCATGAAGGCGGCTCGGCGGCGGCCTGCATGCGGACGGCTGGGATTGGGCCAGGTCGGTCCCTGCTCGCTCCATTTTCGTGGACCCAAGGGAGGTGTGACTCAGCGGGCCGGCCAGAGTACGTAGAGCTATAATATACGGAGTAGTACGTACTGTAGTATATACTCTGTCGATCAGGTAGATATAGTATGTCTCTCGTAGTCGTTGTGTTCGCGGTGTTCTCCCTGCATTATGTGCATAGTATAATGCCCGTGCAAACACAACGGTTTTATCTAAAGAATGATCATAAAAACATCTAATTTATTATTTTATAGTTTAACATTTACCCAATTATTATATTGTAGCCTAATTTGTCATGGATATTAGTTAATGCAGAAGACGTACGTGTAGGGAGGAGCCGGAGACACGGCTATTTCTGGAGACATCGAGCGTCAACATGACTGGTCGAGGATTTGCATTAAGTATAGCTGTATGTTATATTTAAGATGGTATACATAAACAAACGTTATTTGAAGAATAATCATGACAAGGACATTGTGGAGAAACGTCGTAATAAAAATTATATTAAATATAAATATTAGAAGTGTACTTATCTTTGGATAGAAATCTAGTCGATGGCGATAAAGTTGTCCGGTCCTCGTGCTTTTCGGCCTGTTGTGACGGTGGTCGCGGTTGTCATAGCGCCGTTCTTCGTGGCAATCATCATTGCGACGTGGTATGGTGGTCGAGGTGGTCGGAGCTCGGCGGAGCCGCTCGGGACGTGGTCGACGTGGTCGATGTGGTCGGAGCTCGGCGAAGCCGCTCGAGACGTGGTCCGTAGTCGTGTGGTCCGTAGTCGACGTGGTCGGAGCTCGGGGCGTGGTCGACGTGGCTGCTCGATTAGTTCGGTGGTCAGAGAGCATGTACCTAGCTCCATCGCATGGGGAGGCAAAAGCCCTCGGACATGTCCAGCCGAGGTCGGTCTACTCTGAAAACCCAAGAATGGTGGTTGGTTTTAACCGGTAGAGTTAGAATAACAATAGACTTCGAAGTGACACACTAGGGTGGTCGGAGAAATCATAATAGCTTTATTGAAATAAATCAAAAGTACAAGAGGGGTACATATCTTAGTAGCTAAGCATAGAAACGCCTAAGCTTGTCGATGTGTCAGGAATTGGGTACGTCTGTGCCGTCTAGGCGAGCTAACCTGTAAGACGTAGGGCGTGTGACCTCCTTGATCATGAAGGGTCCTTCCCATGGGGTTGCGAGTTTGTGGACACCAGCCTGATTCGTCTTCCACTTTAGGACCAGGTCCCCGACCACGAAGAACCGCTCCTTAACGCACACCCCCCTACTTGCTGATTTCATAATTAACAGGATATGCTCATGCGGCAAACCCCTTTTTTGGAACTCCGTGACATGCACATAGGTCAACGTGAGGCGATACCTTCCCTGTGGAATTGCCTAGCTTCGTCGTCATCGCTCTAATGTTCCATGTCTTCCCGGAGATCTGTTGCATGGGCAGCATGTGGTATGTTAAAAACTAACTCTTATGCAGTCATGTTTGTGTCATTAAAAAGCAACCCACCTCCTTCGTCGTCAGATTCTTGTATCTCGTTGTTTGCCGGCTGGAACAAAGTTTATTCTCTAGTATAATGCTCGTGCTAACGCAACGGATTTATCTTAGAGACGCACATGAAAACAACAAATGTTTTTTTCCATAGTTCAATATAATTGCAGTAGTCATGCTGCAATCTCCAATTCAGTGATTTAGTTTGTAAACCAAGTCTCCAAGGGGGAAAAAAGAAAATTCATGAGTGCTCTTGTGTCCTGCATCAGAAGCTTCACAGGATCTGATGGGGCATCATACCACACACAACCACCGGTGACCACACCAAATTCTACAGATCGTCAGAGTATATCTGCAAACAAAGACAATAGAGATGCTTCTTGCAAGCGAGCGGAGGGGGGGAATAAAGGAGAGGAGAGAGGGTTTGCTCGATAAGGGAGGCGTGCGGGCGGCCGTGTCCCCAAAAGAAGAAAGAAGGGAGGGGGTCCGGTACGGGGACGTGGGCGAGGATCAAGAGCGGACCAGAGGGCAGGAAAAGGAGAAGCGCACAGTGCACCAGGACGACGAGTGCGGAAAAGTTACTATTCGAGTAGCCTAGAGTGATTGGAACGCTTAAATTGCCGCACTCGTCTTGTTCACTCGCACAGTTCGTTTTCTCTCCTTTTCCCACACCCTGTCGGCTCTCGACTCTCGCCCTCGCCCCCATACCGGACCCCTCCTTTTTCTTCTTTTGGGGCACGGCCGCTCGCACGCCTCCTCGTCGAGCGAACCCCTTTCCCCTCCTTTTTCCTCCCTTCACTCAAGCTCACACAGGGAGCGCACCATGGCCGACGCTCTCCCCACCTCGTGACCCGCCAGTGTTTTCCTTCCACGCCGCCTCCACTTCCCGGTTGCTTGGGTGCCCCCGATTTAGCTACATTTACTCCACACCCATGCAACCAGCAAAGCGCACAGCAGACCGCATGCAAATTAAAGCCGCGCGCACCGCCAGTGGCCACTCACCCACGCTCCTTTTCCCGCACACTGGTGCCTTCCCCTCAGCATCACGCCGCTGTCTCTTCTGCACCACCACCCACCGCACGTCGCACCACCGCCCCATGACACCTCTCGTGATGTCACCTCCATTGGCCCGCTGCCGCTGTTGTCCCCCACAAACCTGATTCCCTCGGCCCTTAATGCTGCTCAGTGCCGCCGATAATGGCGCGCACCCACCCTCTAAACCCGCATTCAATCGCCTATATCCCCCTTCACAACAAGACACTCCACACTCAACACTAATCACCAGCATGAGCCCCCTATTCAAATGCCAACCTATTTCAACATTTTAAGAAAAAGCCTAAGATAAGTGTTGCAAGCTGGAGACTATCGAAGAAAACATCAAGCAGGAGCCGGGGTACATTGTCAGAAGCAAGAAGCTGACACTCTCAAGATGTGCTTATATGAAGATGAGCTCACCATGACCATCTTTGCTATCCTAATTCCTCACTTTTCAATCAGTCAGACAATTTTAAATTTAATCAATGAGATAGAGGGTGTGGTTTTAAAGACGTGGCCAGAGATAGCGTGATGTGAACCTCAGGAATTGCCTTCTACTTTGTCAGGACCATACAAAATCTTATAGACACGGTTTACGCTTCCAAGACGTTGAAAAAGTTAGTTCAAATTTGGTCACCTCCATTCTTTTTAGGTTCATACTTCGCTACTTGCGGCCAGGGAGGAGTTGTGCCACCGGTGCTCAGCTTCTCGCCATTAATGGTGTCGCTGTGGCGCCATGGCTGCACAGGAAGATGGGACGACACTACAGGTGGGTGGTGCGACGTGTAGCGGGGGGCGGATGCTCGGCATGCATGGCCGGTGGCTCATAGCGTGATGGTCGGCACGCATGCGAGTACGAACCGCGTGCATGCTGCTGAGGCCTTTGCTTGTGCCTATGTGCTAACTTTGCATGGTGCATGTAAATGGACGGCGGCTAGTTAGCGTGATTAAAGGTAACAAGGTGCTGCTGGTGCGTGCAAGGTAAATGTGGTGGTTGTCTGCGTGCGTGCTTGCCTTGCTCTATTTGCTGCGCATATACGGTTGTGCTGCTCGTGCTACTGCCATGCATGGACAAGGGAGAGGGAGGGAAGGTGGGAGGTGGGACCCCTTCTGTCGTGGCAGCGTGTGAGCTACCGCAGTCGGCTAGGGGTGTCCGAGCGCTGGTGCGCTGCGGTGGCGATGGTGGTGGGTCGGCGCACGCACCATTGTCGGGCATCGGGCAACAAAGGACCAAGTCATCAAAACCGTTTTATTTCTTGCTTATGTATCTGTAATTTGACCATCTTAACCATGCCAACGTTCCATTGAAGGACAACCAGCAGACACATTATATATGTCCCGTGGTTGCCTGCTTTTATGTTGTGAGCAGGCTAATGTTTACTTAGTCGTGGAATTGAAACACCATCTAAAACATAATCTAAGAGCAACCACAATGTTGCAGAAAAGTAGTCCATATGCATTAGAATAGTCTACCAGCTAGCTGAAACATTGTAGACTTTGTCTTTGGTTACATGACACACGGCATGCAATCTCAATATACCCATTTTGAAATTTGAAACAAACACCGTTTCATCTAAGAACAGAGAAGCCTTCTCATTCTGATTCTGATCCTTTAAGCTATTTCCTTGCTGCTGCTTCTCATTGCAAATCTGAAATGTTCATCATCATCCATAGCAAATACTAGTAGTTTGATTCAGGAATTCACATCATAACTCACAAATAAGGTCATTTAGCATTTTCCCATTTAATCAAAACCTATATCAAAGAAGAATCAGAACGTATTATACAGCCATTTACAGAATTATACCCACTCTATGGCTACCTTTGTGTGTTATCCATTTATCCTTGTATGTTTGTTCTCCCCCTCCATCTAATCTAATATAGAAAACCACCCAACTCCGGCACCGTCAACCAAACAATCCAAAATACAGACTAGACCTGAGCAATCTCAATCAATCCATTCCGAAATTTGAAAAAGACACGTTTCATCTCAAGAACAAAGAAGCCTTCTCATTCTGATTCTGATCCTTTAAAGCTCTTTTCTTGTTGTTGCTGCTGCTCGTTGCCATTGTCATGCTGCAAAGCACCGGGCACCCACCAAACTCTGATGGTCTTGTCAAGGCTCCCGCTGTAGACCATGCAGCCATTGCTGAGCCTGCACCAGGACGCCTGGATGCATTTTACAGGGCCCTCGTGGCCTCCAATGACGCCCACCTTGGCCAGCTCGTCGCCGCTCTGACGGCGCCATAGGCCGATGGTCTTGTCGGCGGAGCCGGTGTAGAGCAGGTCCCTGACGATGCAGAGGCACAACACTGCCATGTCGTGCGCCTTCACATCGCACGCAAGGGTCCAGCACGCGGCGGTCCTGCCGCCAAGGCGGTCCCAGCCGGCGACGTGGCCGTCGGAGCCTACGGCGTAGACCTGGCAGCCAGCGGCGGTGACGGCGAGCGCGTTCCAGGACATGCCATCGGGCGGCGAGCGTTATGCGTGAGGCGTGCTCAATCTAGAGGCGCTGGTGGCTGCGCCGCCGGCGGTAGTCCCCGGCGGTGGGCAAGACGACGAGCTTGAAGGCTTTCTCTCGAGCGGGAGCGACGGGAGACGCACAGCGGCCATCCTAGTTGTGGCGAACCTCCTAAATTATAGGGCCCACATACACACATCACCGCGTTAAGAAGACTGCCGGGTGTCCTCGAAGAACCCCGAATCATCCACGATTTCCGAGCGAGATCACATTACGAGTCATTGCGATATTACAATGTTTATTCAAATAGATATATCAAAGTAAAATATAGCGGAAGCATTATAGCAGGATAATTATTAATACAAAACGAAGTAGTGGAGTGGCATTATAATATAATACAAAACACACAATAAACTGCCTTCCACCTAAGGGCCACACATTTACTCGTCATCGAGATCGAACTATAGTCATGCAAAGACGGCGACGAGGATGCCCTGGAGGAAACATGCGATGCCTTTCATATCCAACACTTTCTCAAATTGCCCTTCTCCCACGCCTTGACGCTGCCGTCGGTGGAGCTGGAGTAGATGACGCCGGCGTCGGCGGTGACGGCGTTGACGGCATCCTCGTGGGTGCGGATGGACTCGAGGCACTTAAGGTCAGCGATGCGCCAGACCTTGAGCGTGCGGTCCCAGGAGCCCGAGTAGAGCAGCGCGGCGTTGTGCACGGTGGCGGCGATGGCGAGGCAGGAGATGTTGTTGGCGTGCTCGATCTAGAGGCGCTGGTGGCTGCGCCGCGCCGTCGTCTGCACGTAGATGGCCTAGCGGAACACTCGGCCCAGGTAGTCCCTGGCGGTGGGCAGTGCGGCGACGAGCTTGAAGGCTTTCTCGGAGCGGGAGCGACGGGAGACGCACCAGATGTGGACGCGGCCATCCTAGTGCGCGGAGAAGACCTGCCCGCCCGCGGCCACCAACGCCTTGATGGAGCCACCGTTCTCGCTGTGGCCAAACCACGCGAAGCGTCGCAGGTCGGGCTGCTGCCACGCCACGATGTCGCCACCCATGGACGCGCTGAGCAGGAACTCCCCGCAGAGCAAGAGGCTGGAGACGGAGCCCGCGTGGTCCAGTAGCACCGCCAGCGCCTTGCACGGGCCCTGTGGCTGCGGCGGCGGCATCGCGGCGAGCGGTGGGAAAGTGGAGTGGGGTGAGGAGGAGGCGAAGGTGGTGGAGGAGGAGGAGGAGAAGGACGCGAAGGAGGTGGAGGAGAAGGAGAGCTCACGGCCGGAGGTGTAGGTCGCGCGCACGTCCTCCATGGGCCGCCCCGGCACGCGCCCCACCGCCCTCACCCCCGCCCCCTCCCGCGCGATCGCCGCCTGCTTCGGCTGCGGCTGCTACGACGGCGGCGGGGCCTGCTGGTACTGCTGCTGCGTATGCGTCTGCGGCGGCGGCGGGGTCGGCGAGGTCGGCTGCTGCTCGGCGGCAGGGCGGTTGTAGCGCGACGCACGGTTGCCCATGGCCGCCTGCCGGGCTGGGGTCCGACGAAGGGGGGAGGAGGTGGCCTCGACCAAAGTGGAAGAGGACTGGGGAAAACGAGCGCGGCCTGCGCCGATCACAAGCATGTGGGTGAAGGAGGGCGCGTTGGGTCGTGGTCCGTGGGATTGTGTGCGGCGAGCGAAGGGCAGTGCAGAGCAGGTGTGCGGTGTGCCGGCGTGCGAGCGTGAGCACGACAGCCATGGCATGGCGTGTGGGCGTGGGCGGTTTCCGGGGATTGAATTGAACACGAGGGAGCCGGTGTCTGGTGTGGCCGTGTGAGCGAATGCGTGGTGGGGACGGGAGCATGAGGGGGCCGTGGGGTCAGTGGCATCTTGTGCTTTTGCTGGGATGCTCCTGGTCAGCAGGTGGTCACCGTGATTTCTTTCGTTCGGCTTCCCTTTCTTTTAGATGCATGGATGCACGTGCAAGTACAAATATTTTTGTATGGTTGATGAATTGTTTTTATCTGATGGCAAGGAGAAGAGGCATTAAATTTGTCCACCTGCCCGACTTGTTTTTATGTGATGGTAGCATGGAGGGGAGGCATTAAATGTGTCCACCTACTTTCGACCGACCCTGCATAGGTGAAGATGGCCAGTGCTTTCAAATTTTCTGAGTGAATTTCTGGATAGCTAACGGAGGCACTCGTGCATGCATGGAAATTTACTGGCTAGTATCTATTGATAGTAAATTCATTAATGTAAAAGGAGAAGGTACATGTGATGTAAATTTCTCCTGTTAGAGTAACTTTTTTATGTAAAGGACACGCGAAAGCACAGTGATGTAAAACCCTCCACTGTAGTAAATTTTTATATGCAAAATACACATATAGTTTACACTGTCCTTTCATGAATGGTCATTCAATTTTTCAACTGCTTCATTGAATGCGCCCACTGTGTTTACGGTGTCTATTGTGTAATATTAAGATATGTATATATATGATAGGATGGTCTAGCACACAGCTGTAATCCCGTACGCTTCCTATGGTGCTAAGCGTATTGTTTGATCAAACATACTACTTTAATTACAAAGATGCACGAGTCTTTTGCGTATTCCAGGAAAAAAGATGTCTGGATTTTCGGACAACAATTTTATAACAATTAAAAGGACCATAATATAAAATTTATTTCTTAGTACAAGTTACTTGAACAACAATCAGCTTGTTCGCTTATTGGTTTCACAATTTAAACCAAATCAAACGGTGTTTTTTCTCAAAAAAAACAAAGACTAGCCAAAATTCAAAACCAAAGACCAAATTTCCCAACCAAATGAACAGGCCCAATAAAAAAAATCAGACACCTAAAATATAACAGAAATGGATAATATATATACCTTTAGTGTGACTTGAGTTTACGGTAGCAAAATAACGGTGTCAAATTATAACGTATATACCTTTGGTGTGCCTAAACCTAGTAGCTAACTGATGTGACACGATGATTGCGTGCAGGCGTGCACTCCATCGGCGTCTGCTACGGCATGCTGGGCAACAACCTCCGTCCAGCAGCGACGTGGTGCAGCTCTACAGGTCCAAGGGCATCAACGGCATGCGCATCTACTCCCCCAACGCCAACGCGCTCAACGCCCTGCGCAACTCGGGCATCGTCCTCGTGCTCGACACCGGCAACGGCGACGAGCTTAGCCGGCTCGCTGGCAGCGCCTCGTATGTGGCGTCGTGGGTGCAGAGCAACGTGAAGCCCTACTACCCCGCGGTGAACATCAAGTACATCGCCGTGGGCAACGAGGTGCAGGGCGGTGCGACTTTAAGAATTTTCAAACCAGAGGCTCCTCTCATTTTAGTTATAGTACGCCTTTTACAGAGGGTTGGTATATATATAGGAAGAAAAAACCCTTTATTTTTATATCAACTAACAATATAATATTAATTGATGTTGTGCTCTCTACCTTCACTTGTGAGCTTAAGCATTAAAGTCCATTAAGGAACAAAAACAATAATGGATCTTGCATGTTTATTAGAATTTCTGCATATGAGCTTTGAAATCTAACACTTTTTTGGTCCATCCTTTGAAACTACATGCTGCACACACTTGCTATTCAATTATATATATAAATAAATAAGTTTTGTATGTTCAGTTCCTACAAGGTGTTTTGTTCACCATTTTGTAACGTAATCAGATCACGGAAGGGAAGTGATACCATTACTTTTGTTTGGTTGCATGCAGTCGATAATGCGTTACCATGTAATTGATTACCGGACTATTCAATTTTTATTCCGCTGGTTGCAGACTGTTATCAGATTACGATGCCTGCGCTCGAGAATCAGCCTGCATCGTTCTGACCTTGTGCTCGAGAAGTTCCGCTGCCCCCGCCTTCCCCTGTGAGTTCTGTCAGCGCGGCCGCAGCCTCCTCGTCGGCTCTGCTCGAAGTAGCGTCTGTTGCGGAATTCATGGCAACTGCATGCCGCCGCCGCCGGTGGTGGCGGCTGTCCACGAAGGCGAGGCCAGAGAGCCATTTTGCTGGCACAGATCGGCCAACGTAGGCATAGATGGACTCAGCGAAGTTAAGATTCTAGGCTCCGGCGAGCGAATCTGGGCAGGAACGCGGGCCGCGACCACCTTGCGCTCTGGTGTCTAAAGGAAGAAGACGACTCTGGCTGCAATTTTTTATTTTCAAAATGGTATGGCATATCGTTACCTTACAGAACCAAACAAAGACTGCAATCACGCATTACAGCTCCTATCACGTTGTAATTCCATTTCGTTTGCGTTAGTGTTACCATTCGTCGAACCAAACACCTTGCTAGTTCCTAGTAATTCGTAATTCTACAGATTTAACATACACTTATATAGGTTTTCGACAAAAATTCTTATCAGTGAAAAGCCTGATTTAAGAAATAGGCACAAACAACCCCGCCCGGAGTACGAAATCAAGGATATTGATATCCAAAATATAGTTGGGTGTCTATAATTAACGTGAAAGCCCCTGTCGATAAAATACGGCCGGCTGTCTACGGGGGTATGTCCACGGTAGTCGGTGCGGAAGTGCTTGACGGTGCCGAACTGTACTGGTAGGTTGATTTGCCCAAGAGGTTGGGACGCCTTCCTGGGAAGGATCTCCCAGAATGGAGAGTCCATGGGGTGAGGTCTTCCTTCTTGAGCCCTAGCTCAGCTAAGGATATGGCAAACAGGATGTTGAGGGCGCTCCCTCCATCGATGAGGATCTTCTGGAAACGCACGCCCTGGATGATAGGATCCAAGACGAGGGGGAAACACCTAGGGTATGGGATATCTACCCATTAGTCGGCCCTAGAGAAGGTAATCGAGTGCTCTGACCAGTTCAGGTACTTTGGATCTGTGACCTTGCCGTCGTAGGTGGTGACTGACATGATCTGCCAGACGGTGTGCTTCTGTTCACGCTTGTTCTCAGAGGTGGCTCTTCCACCGAAGATGGAGGCAACGGTCTTGGTGGCATCCGGGTAGGGAGGGCCTGCATCCTTCTCCCGTCCTCCACCTTGGCCATCGTCTGCATCGTCATCGTTGCGTCGTGGCCTGTTTGCATCCTCTACGCGAAAAGCCCTGTTTAGACCCTTGCACTCCCACATGGTGTGCTTGGCGCCTTTGTGGATAGGGCATGGACCATCCAGGAGCTTGGCGTAGTCGGCGTCATAGGTGCGCTTAGCGCGAGGAGCATTGACGGCGTTGACTGAATTGTCAGGCCTACGGTGATGATTCTGTCTGCCCCTAGAGCTCTCGGGGTGATCGTTGCACCGGTGCTCGTGATCATCAAGGCGGCGGTCGCGGTCGTCATGGCAGCGGCCACAGTTGTCGTAGCGCCTTTCGTCGCGGCGATTGTCATGACGGCGTTGGGGGCGATCAGAGCGGATGACCTGTTTGGCTTCCTCGACATCGACGTAGCCGCTTGCTATTTATATCAGCTCACCGATGGTCATAGGCCTCTTGCGGTATAATTTTCCAAGAAGCTGCTCATGATAGAGGAGCCCCTTGGTGAACAAGGCACTAGCCTCGCTGTCGCTGATGTTGGGGATGGAATTCCTCGTCTCCGAGAAGCGCCTGATGAAGCTGCGCAGGGGCTCCCTGAAGGTCTCATAAAGCTTTTCTAGGTCATACTTGGTGCCTGGCTGCTCGCAGGTGGCCATGTAATTCTCGGTGAAGACCTTCTTGAGGTCGTCCCAAGATCGGATGGAGTCTTCCCACAGGCTAAAGGGCTAGTTATTCGCAGATTGGTTGAGCACGATGGGCGGGTAATTTGCCATCACATCTTTGCTTCCGCCTGCAGCTCTCATGGCGATCTCGTAGAGCGTTAACCACTGCGTGGGGTTGGCCTTGCCGTCGTAGGTGTCCACCCCAAAAATCTTGAAGCCCGAAGGCCACCGGACAGCTCAGAGTCTTGCCGTGAAAGGACGAAGTCCGAGGACACCAGGAACAGGTGGTGCTCGAGCGGCACCGGGTGCTCCATGCTCGGTGTCGAACTAGCACCAATGTTCCATCTCTACGTCGCAGCGCGCGACCCTGCTGTTTTCGATGCAATCACAGGCGTTGATGTGTTCGCGGACGTCATACGGCAGGGGTTGATTCAGTCCTGGTTGCCGCTGCGGTTGCTGCCTCGGTCGCCCGGTGGACGAGGAGGGCATCTGGCCTGGTCCGGATGTCCTTTGTAGTTGCCCCTGGACCCTTGATAAAGGTAGGGGCCGCCACCTTGAGGTCGAGGGCACTCGGAGCCCTGATGTTGACTTCCTCTGTTGTGGTGGGAGCGACGGCTACGAGCCGACGTGGTCGGTGTAACACCCAAAATTTCAGTCTTTTGAAATAAGAAAAATTCAGTTTAATTATGTTATTATGTGAACATTGAAATATAGGAAAGAAATAATTTTTGTGAAAATAAAATCAAATATAAGGTTAGTAACATGTTGATGCACTCATGCTGGAGCATTGTATTTAATATGTTGAGTGGTTTTTTATTTAAACTCAAAAGGATTCAAAACTCATTTGAAAATACAATTGGAAATTTGATTTGAAAAAAAAAAACAAATTACTTTTCCCTTCCCTCCCTTCCTCAGTTTCGGCCCGCAGGCCATTTCTCCCTCCCACTGGCCCAACTGGCCTACTGGCCCGTTTACTCACTGCGGCCCGCTCTCTCTCCCCTCCTCCTGTTCTTGGGCCGGCCTAGCTCACGTGAAACCGCCGCGCCGCAGCCCAACTTCGGCCAGCAACCGCGCCTCTGCTCGAGCTCAGCCACTGCTTAGCCGGCCCCGCTTGTCAGCTCCTCCCCCCACCTCCTCCCGCGCGTCCCGCAACCGCCCGCGCCAGTCATGCCGCAAGGCAGCAACCGTCCTCCCCATGCCCGGCCTCTTTAAAACAGCGCCGAGCCCTTCCCCGCTCTCTCTGCTGCTCCTTTCTCCCTCTCGCATCGCCCGTGCATGAGGTAACCGCCGCGCCAAGGAATCGCCAGGATCCGCCGCCCGCCTCCACGCGAACCGCCGTCTCCGAGCCATCGTCGACCCCGTTCTCCCCGCTGTGAGCTTCACCGTGATCCCCTCTCTCTCCCCATGCGGTTTATTTCCCGTTTTGTGGCTTCTAGAGCCCTATTCGCGGGCGCCCGTGAGCTCTTGCTCGCCGGCCATGGCGGCCACCGCGCCAACCGCGTCCACCGGCCCTATTCTTGGCCTGGACAGGTTCGCGAGAACCTCTGCAACTCCCCGGTGCCCTCGGTTCTTCAAACCGTGGCCCGTAGGCCCCTAACCGCGCGCTCTGACGACCTCCACGGCGCCGACCATGGAGCCTTGCCGCCAGCTGCACTGTGCCCGGCTGGACCTCCTTCTCTCTCTTCCCCTCTCCAATCCTAGCCGTCCATTTTCAGATCTATGACCAGGATTAGAAGTTACCCCTTCACGGGTAAAATTTCTAAAGAGCCCCTCGGTTTTCATCTATTTGAACCCGCAATCCATAGCGTAATTTTCCGAGTACGCTTTCCCCTTTTGAAAACGTAAACTTAATTGTTTTAGTCCAAAATACATTTTAGTATTTATAGAAATGCCACTTGATTTGTTTTGCTCATAAAAACTTCGTTTTAGTTCCGAATTGACCCGTTCAACTTGCGTTAGTTTTGTAATTTCGTAATCTACGTGTTAGTACCACTATTAACCATGTTTGCAACTTTTTAAATTTCAGGGTTAGATTTAATTAAATAAATTGCTATAGGAAATCCCGTTTAATTCATAACTTTCGCATTTTAGCTCCGTTTTTCGTGAACTTCGCGTTGACATGATCGTAGCGAGACATAGATTCTTTTCATAAACATTTTATCTTGTTTTCTATATAGTTGGTGTACTATTCTAATTATAGGAATGTTTGCTTTGCATGAATGCCTTTGGAATGTTGTATGTTGCCGTGTTGGTCGCGTTCAGACGGTGAGGAGAACGTTGGAGATCAAGAGTTCTTCGACGACCAACAGGACCAGCAAGAGTTTGTGAACCAAGGCAAGTATAGCATGGGATCTACCTTGATGTCTATTCACCTTTATTAATTACTCATTTGCATGGTCTAATTTTGATACCCGTAAGGATATCCTAGTGATTGATTATCCTGTTCCTTGTCTCCTATGGGTTATATGCATATGGGTAGTTTGCTAGCGCTCAATGTAACTATACCTGATCTACATAATGAACAATGGTTCTATGGAACAAAAAGGTAAAATTGACTTTTAAACAACTGGATTATAGGGCGATGGGGCAAATGACCTTTTGATCATGATGCTCTCGGCCCTCCATAAGGACTTATCTGTCGGCAAAAGCTAGGATTGACAGTGCAACCGTGAGGGTCATATGGCTCTGACTTTAGCTCAGTAATAGAACCTTTTCTAGCTTATTAGAGGTTACCTTTATGGCGCAAAAGGGGCTTGCCACGTTGGGTATAGGATTGCCTCTGTTCCTATGTGTATAGCCGCGATGGATATGTGCCATAGGAAAGGGGGGTTCCTACATCTGCCTGCCAAGGAAACCTAGCGGCCCTAACTTGTTAGAGAAACCTATGAAATGGCTTCATAGTGTACCCTGCTCGCTCACCTTGGCAGTGATATGGGAGTAATTAACCCAAGCATATGGGAATCACGACTCGCGGTAAATGTGCACCACCTCTGTAGAGGGTAACAAACTATTATAACAGCCGTGCTCATGGTCACGAGTGGCCCGGAAAACTCACATAATAGATGGCTACTTATAATGTTGTTTATACAAGATGATTATGATGATATTATGATGATGTTACATGACTCAATTGGATCGGATATATGATCATGTGGGTTTAAATGGGAGCTTAAGCATAACTTGATAATAACTGATGATAAAATATTGACTTACTAAAAGTGCTAACTGCAGTAAACCAGTGTCATCCTTTTTGAGCCTCATGAACCCCATGTTGTCTTGTTAAGAACGGGAAGTACTTACGCTTGTTTATTTTATATATTTGGATAAAAATCCCGGATGAGTAACAGATGACAACGGATATGAGGAGTTTCCTGAGGATTATTAGGCTTGGGGTCAACCAGTCGACCGTCCCTGTGTTGGAGCTATCACAAAAGAGCTATCTTTTTACTTTCCGCTGTGATGTGTAAGACTATGTGATGCTATTATTCGTTATGTAAGATACACCATGATGATACTTTTTATAATTTGTCAGCTTATGTGTGTGACTGATCCCTAGGCACACATGAGTTTAGTGCACTCAATTTTATCCTTAAAATTGGGTGTGACAGTCGGGTAAGACGAAGCAGGATGATGGATCTCGTTGACTTGAACTTGAGACGCTTTGATATGCGCCTGGATCTTCTCGAGTTTTGGAGTCTGTGGGAGCTTCTCCAACTCATTGAAAATGACGACAAGATTGGCGCTTGGCGTCTTCTGCACCAGCTAGTTGCCCACCATGTCGAACTCATCCTCTAGATTGCGACGCGCTCGATGCGGGGCGTTAGGATCCCCGTTAGCCCTGCGGGCAGCTTCTTCGTCTCGGGGATGTTGACGATCAGCGTTCCTTGCCAGGCGAGCATCGCGCTGGTCGGAGTTTTGGCCATCTCTGGTGATGTTGTCGTGGCTACTATGAAAAATCCTGCCTCCGAATCCTGGCGGAAAAGTGGGGCAGGTGGAGACAGTCTCGGTGGAGCCCTCAGAATAGGCACCGGGGCTCTCTTCCAAAATATCGTTGATGGAGTCATCGGGAGTCTAGCGGATAGCCACCATGTTCACCACGGGCGTGGGTTGATCGGCCTTTGGTAGATCAATCCTGTAGAGTCCGTCGATGTGATCGCGCTCGGCGTGGTCGATCAAGAGGCGGTGGACGATGTCTTGATATGCAGATCCCGCACCCACCAGCCCGAAGGGATGGTGCCTTGGCATGTTCTCCATCGGGGCCTCAAAGTAGGCCAAGCGCAGGACAGGTAGCTAGGAGTGGTCGGTATTGCACCGTACGCCCTTCTAGAGTAGCCGTGATCACCAGATCTGAATCTTGC
Source organism: Miscanthus lutarioriparius (assembly GCA_904845875.1). Lineage (NCBI taxonomy): Eukaryota > Viridiplantae > Streptophyta > Magnoliopsida > Poales > Poaceae > Miscanthus > Miscanthus lutarioriparius. The sequence goes on from CAJGYO010000008.1 coordinate 15,584,384, forward strand.
CACCCCGAACGTCGTGGCCGAGCAAATCGCTCGGTCATAGTGGCTTGGCGATCTTGGGGCGCTGGGACTTCATTGCTCATAGTAGACCGATCTAAGATCGAGTCCACAAGAAGCTGATATTCCACTAAGCGGCCTGTGACTCGATCAATAGATGCGATCAGAACGTCGTTGTCAATGGATCTCCTAACCCAGCGGTGAGGCGCTGAGATCGGAGATGTCACTGTAGATGTTGGCATGATCGGCACAGGGTGATTCTGCACCGCCTCCACGATTTTCTCGATGCCGTTGGCACCGATGACCTAGGTCATAGATCCGACCATGAAGGTCTGACCTGGCTCAAGAAGGATCATGGAGCTAGGAAGCAGACCATCTGGCTCACCATGGAATCAGCATGCATACCCCTACCTGGCGCACCACTGTCGACGAAATACGATCGATAGTCTACCGGGTAGGCCCATGGTAGTAGATGAATCGGTGGAGGTGCGCATGAAGGGAACTAGACGGTGACACAGAACCCAAGAGACAACAATTAGGTATGTTCGGACCATCAGCGTGACGTAATACCCTACGTCCTGTGTCTTTGGTGGATTGTATTATGAGATGAGATGAAAATGAGGGGGTCCCTACCTGCCTTATATAGCTCGGGGTAGGGTTACAGGCCAGTTGAATCTATCCTGATCGGTTTATATGATAGGAACTACAAAGATTGCGGTATCTAGCATATCCGATCAGATCTTCCTTGATCATCAAGGATGCTTCACGTAGTCTTGCGGCGCACATCGACCTATGACGTGCCCCGCGTGGCTTGATTCTTGTGGGCAGCCCTAAAGGTATCGGGGTCATACCCCCACAGCCCCAAGATTGTGGCAGAACCGCCTAATCTAATGCCTCCCAGGAGTACTACTTATCTTCCATTAGACACTAAGTACTCAAGGGGGAACACTAAATTACGCAGTTCCTTCGAGCACACCCCAAGGGAGAACCCGAAGATCCACATTTTTCCATCAGGATCATAAATGAGAGAATAAAGCTTACAACATTTTAGCCATTTCTTACATCCCATTCCATGCAACATCATAATATAATATTTATTGTTTATAATAGCGGAATATGATCATGTTATCAGAATTATGAACAATTTAATTTAACAGCGGAATATAAACATGTGATCAGAGTTACAGCAGAAATAAATATCTATTCATGACATGATAAAGCATTGATATATAAACTATGACAACAAAATTATAAAACTTCTATTTATAAAAACATTTAATGAGAGTTATAAATAAAAACTATGATCGCAGCGTAAAGAAATCATCGCTGAGCCCACTAGGAGGTTCCCGCACACAAGTGACAGCTCTAGCATCCGCCCATCACCTCCAACAGGGTAGAACAAACCCTGAGTACTCAATTGTACTCCACAAGACTTACCCGCCAGGAGAAAAGAAAAGACTCCAAAGATATGAAAGGCTATCTGGCTTGTGGGTTTATTGCATCTACACGAGCATTACTAAACGTGCGTCCTTATATTCAATTTTATTAGCAGTCATCATTAGTTCATTAACTAACCATTCTATGTAAGCACCTGTGTTACTTTCAAGCATGTGGTAAGCATGCTAGACTGTAGACAAGTCGTACCGGATTACCCGGCGATTAGCGAATCAATGTGCCCAGCTGGATACCCTGAAACACACGTCCTGCTTGTACCCCAGGCACAAGCAAGACCAACCCACTACCCTCCTATCACGGGGTCCAAGTCCCTGTCCAAACTTGGACTCTAGGCCCCCGCTCCTGAGTCTCGGACTCAGTGCGATGCTCAGACCTCCAGCATCCCCGCCTCCAATCAGTCGGTCTAGAAAGAGCCGGAACCCATCACAAGAGAGCAATGAGCCTTCCTGTGCCCATACACAAGTATGTGTTCAGGATAATAAGTTTGTGACCTGACTACCATCCATTGCAACGGCCGATCCTTAACCGACACAGGCGGAACAAGTGCAACCCGAGCCTCGCTCGAATGCCAAACCAAGTCCAGATCCAAAATACCATTCCGCCTGGTCTCCAATTATCATTCATATATATTTTCAAGGTGGTAATAATATAATAACAATAATAATATCTTTCCTATCTCTCGCGAGTGACAGGCAATCACTTGACTTCTACCGAAGACCTGTAGCATAGCAATCTACACGATCTTGTCATACTAGTAAGACTCATAGGATAAAGATATATATACAAATGAGTTTCATTCAACTCCTTAAAACTTAATGCACAAATGTAATATAAAGTGTAGAAAAGTAGGGGTTATACACCGGGGCTTGCCTGGGTAAGATATAACCAAAAGTTAGCATTCCATCGTGGCGACACGATCACCAAGGCATCATCTCTTCTGCTACTCCGGTCATCTCCATGATTCATTGTTGTTCCTATTATGATATACATGGATACAACACATAGATGCAAATAATCAACGACAGCCGAAACTCTTAGAAATTCGATTACGCCTCACAAGCTAACGAGATAGGTCTAACGTGCTAGTCTACGTATCCATGTTGTCAAGTAAGACTCGTTCCCGGAAAATATTTTCGTTCTACAAACCCCCAATTATTTTTGACATTGAATTGATTAAATATATATTTAAAAAAACTACTAGTAGCTCTCTGTTCTACCGTGCCATCAATTCGAAGCCTAGAGCGATTGATCAGGATGCATGAATGAACAGGCAAGTGAAAGTGAGATGTGGAAAATGATGTTGATGTGGACAAAAATGACACTGTTACTGTGCCAGGCAAGGAAAGAGATCTAGTAAGAGACAGGTTAGAGAGCTATATATATATATATGTGTGTGTGTGTGTGTGTGTGTGTGTGTGAAACTGCCATACGGTTGTACACACGCATTCACATACTACTAGAAAGTAAAACTCCAGTGCTATAGGACACACATTCACATACTAGAAACTGTAGCACTACACCCTGCAGTCTGCAAAAAGTGCAGAACTCGGCTCCCTAAAAAGACGACACCCTGCAGAAACGAAAAGACAAGCAAGAGACGACACCTGCAGGGGTGAACTTCGGCACAACAGCCAACAGAGGAGGAAGTTGGCGGAAAGGATGGAGCACACAAGAAGTCGGTTTCCCCTCATATATATATATATATATATATATATATATATGTGTGTGTGTGTGTGTGTGTGTGTGTGTGTGTGTGTGTGTGTGTGTGTGTGTGTGTGTGTGTGTGTGTGTGTGTGTGTGTGAACAAACAAATGAACTGATCATGGCAGGTGCATGCAGACATGAGATGATCGATTAGAGAGCTAAGCATGAATGCACGTACGTTCGGAGCTAAGCAAAGGTAGCTAGATCAACGAAGAAGCTGGAGAGGAGAGACAGCAGGGAGGAGAAACAAGTGCTCGGTGACGTACTTGGGGGCGCGTGGCTTCTCGACGGGTCAGCCTGCACGGCATCGTGCTCATGACGAGCACCAGAGCGAGAGGGAGAACGTGAGGGGGAGGCAGAGACGGAAGTAGGCAGCAGCGGCTCAGTCCTCTCCTCATTAACGCACGTGTCAGACTAGGACGGGGTAGGTGAGATGAGTGGATGAGAGCGAGCGCTGCAGTGACCGAACGACAATGGACAAGAGCACCTCCCGGCACGCGCGCGCGGACGGCATTACAGTCGACAGCAGCTATGCACGAGTTTTAAAGCGAACCCATAACTGCTAACGATCATGATTGAGGTTCAACTAATTCCACGACTCTAAAGTTGATCTTATCAGCTATCTAATGGAGCAATCCGCACAACAAAAGGACCACCCGAGAGGAAGATACATGCGTGCCAAGATGAGTTCGTCTTTGAAGTTCTGGTTCGCGACAGAGCGTTGACACAGAGCTCGCAGCGCGTTCTAATGAACTTAGGCAAATTTTCTAAGATCCACGTGACACTCAACATGACTATAACCTACACCATTCTTGAGTGCTCACCTTGGGACAACCAACAGTGCAAAAACATGAATCTAGTGTTTAAGAAATTTAATCAAAATTTAAATGCCAAAACGACATCATCATTAGGTTTTTAGGCTAGATCATTTTAGTTCCAGAGGCTAGAATTAAATTCCAACTTCAATCCTTGATCTATCAAAATACTATCGAATGACATTTATTTACCGAATAAAAGTTGCATTTCCATCTACTAGAATTACACTTCGAATTTTATTTAAATACTATATACAAGTCGTATTGTATTTTTGTTTATAAAATTGCTTCCGTGCCAATGTTTAGAACTACTTATTCTACTCTTCGCGTTACGATGTTTCATTAACACATATAGGCATTTATGTAACTAACTCACTATATTGATAGATCTATCTCCCAGGCCATAATCTCAGTGCTTAGTGAGCTCGTAACACCTGGGGTGTTACAACCAACCTCCCTTAAAAAGAATCTCATTTTGAGATTCGAAGCAGGAACCAAAAAGGAGACAACGCGATTGCACTTCGTAGATCGGAAATTACACGAAAGATTACACAACTTCGAATATTAAACCACACGGGGATTTAGGATACATGGTTGAGAGCAACCTAGTACAACCAAGGCTTAATCTAGAAATCGAGATAGACGAGGGCAATGGAGAAACAACAAGATAATGATTATCCAAAACATGACGTATGACCAACAGATCCAGAAACAGGAGACTGAGAAGTCAAACATCGTAAACCCTAAGACCAAACTAACCAACGGTAGACTTGAACTTTTTCGAAAACTAGATCCCTTCTTCTCAGATTACACAATCACCTCTAACTGACGAACCTAGTTCCACAATGACGACTGGATCTCGTAGCTCTGCTTCGGATTCGAGGGGATGGGAATGAAGAAGAAGAGCAAGGACCAAGGGTATCTTATAGTGGCGAATATAGATGGGGCACAGTGCACCAGAAGTGGAGACAGCGTGGATGGGATACACTGATGGTTCATGCTGTGGGGATAAAGTCGGCCATGGTGCGCTCCCTACGTGAGCGGGCGAAGGGAGGATAAGGAAGAGGGGAGGGGATTCACTCGGCGGGGAAGGTGTGCGGGCGACCGTGTCCCCAAACGAAGAAAAGAAGGGAGGGGAAGGGGGTCCGGTACGGGGATGAGGGCATGGGGTCGAGAGCCGACTGGATGCCGGGAAAAGGAGAAATGCACAGTGCATGAGGACGGCGAGTGCGGCACGATGTCGCGGCCATGCAAGAACAGGCTGCTAATGTGCCCGACACAGACGGCATCCGCAGGACACGCAGAGACGGCGACCTAGCGTGCGTAGCGGGGGCAAGCTGTGCACAGTGCTTGTGACTTGATGTCCTCTCAGACTCTTCCAAGCACTTCCTACTACCCGAGGCTAACTTTTTCCTTGTTACTCTTCTTTTTCCTTCCCTTCCTTGTTCACCATATGCGCCAACCTTTTGTATGAACTGAGATCATGATTTACGTGCTTCCTCCAAAACCACATTCTCTTGTTTTCTTTGAGGGGACACCATTTCATCAACCCGTTGTGGATTTCCCGTTTGAACACCCAATTTTTTCCAAGAAAAATATTTTGTATCAAAAGCGGTATGGCGGTGTAACTTGGTAAAGGTACTTGGTCAACAACCTCGATACCAGCGTGTGCCGAGCAGCGTCACAGTGTGGCAGCTGTTCCACAGGGGCCCTCGGTTTTGTTGTGGCACCATAAGCTATTAACCAGGCAACTACTACCAACTTACACATAATGAAGGTGGTGGGGTCATAGATCACAGAATAAGAGGAGTATTGCAAGAGAAGATTTAGGAAACAAGGGTTCATTTCGCAACACGGGACAAGGAATTCAAATCCAACGACAGATTTGATTTAAAGAGATTCAAGTGTTCTGCTAGGACATCCACAATTAGTCGATACAATGTCCTATGTTATCAATCACGACTGGTCTGCTGGCATCGGAATGGTAACTTCTCTTGTAACCCACTTAACATCGTCTTTGAAAACCGTAAGCACGTCTAACGAGACTTAAGGGTAGATGGACGCAATAAACACAACGAAATAATAAAGGCACATTCCGAATGTCCTTATGCTAGTGCAACATATAGGCACTCACTCTCCCATTCTCGACACATCATTCACCTTCCCTATGATCGGATGATCTCGACAACTACGGACGAAATACAACGAAAAGATTATAATACTGGAGGACAACGATGAAAGACACTACTAACTATGGGTACATCATACCAAGGCAACTAATCTACTTTGGACCACGCATCTTCATTCTCGGGCTCGACGGATTCTTCTACCGCCCTGGCTATGGATCTGCCTCCTCTCTTGGCAATGGCTGAGCAAGAGGAATCAAGGGTTCTACTTCTGACACTTCCGAGGGTGGAGGTGCTGGTGGTACTGCTACACCGGTTCTCCTTCTTTCTAGCGGGTGGATAGGGATTCCCTCCACGATCAAGGGATCATGCCACTCAGCAGCCAGCATCCTTCGCTTGGCCCTAGTGACTAGGTAGGCCTCCCCCAACTGATGGACATGTCGATCTTCAGCCTCCTTTAGAGCTTCCGACATGGTAGTCTCCCGACTCTCTATGGCTGCCGCACTGGTATGTGCTTTGGCAAGTTGCACCTGGAGCATCCTAGAGAAGATCTCGGCTTCCTCGGCTCGCTGGAGGCACTTCCTCAGCTCCGAGGCTTGCCGGTCATACTGCTCATCCAGAGCAAGCAGGTACATGGTCAAGGGCATCACGGTTGGACTGTCTTCTTGCGTATCCCGCCCTTGCAAAGCCTCCATGTGAGCCCTCCATGCCTGCCGATTCTTTTCCAAAGGTGGAAAGAACGTCATGGGGGTACGAGCAATGGGCTCTTCATAGATCTAGCAAAGATACCGCAAGGCTTTGCGGGCCACAACTTGGTAGGTGTCGATGAAGCAAAACCCGGTTACGGTCACATTTTAGGCTTCAGTGACGTTGGGAAACTCTTCACTCTTCCCAATGTAGACGGTAACCTCACACCACTCAGTGCCATGCTTTCATACTCACGGCCCTCATACTCGGGATGATCTTTGACTCCGAGTTTTTGTAGGGTGGCATGCATGATTCTGGGAAAACCCTCAACATTCAGGCAGTAACTACTAACCTAGGCTCCTGCCATCCCTGGCGATGGTTGCAAGGAAGGACTGAGCGAAAAGCTTGATCAAAAGAAAAGGCTAGGCGAGCTAAAGTGCACCGAGTGGTGGTACCAATGGCTAAGCCAGGCCCTGCTTGTAATGACAGAGCGGTCAGTGGTCCTGGCGCTATCTACCAAGGTTCTTGCGCGGGATCACTACGAATGAATCGACCAAATTTTTCACGCGTTCGAGGCGAGCGATGTTCGAGGCCATTAATGACTAGTACGACAGTAGGGCAAGGGTATGACAAGAGCGCAGAAAAGAGTACAGGGAGACATGGGTCATGGCAGGCGTGAACCATAGGCGAACACGGAGCACGAAGTCATAGTGCAGTAATAACTCCGAAACAAGGACGGTTCAGTCGTGCACAATACGACACGCGTGACACCTATGGATGACGTATCTGCAAGCAATATGGGCACTACAATGCACAAACAAGATATGCATGAATGCACGTCCTATATGTCCTTCTACTATTGCCAACATATAGGGCAACCGTTCTTAGATTTTTGGCACATCGTTATCTCCCTGTAGCTAGTCGATACTATCGGACTATGCTCGGGGTCAATGTACCTACAGAAAACTTGATTAAGCCTACCTAAGTTAGCAGAGTGCAATCTATCCTGGATACATAACCATAGTAATAGGGCTATTTATATAACTTCGCAGTTAAACACCCTAACTTTTTACAAAAATAGGTCGTCAAATTTTAGTTTAGAAAAGGATTTTGAAGCTTTATTTCCTCATTTATGCTCCGATACCACCTGTGGCAGAACCACCTAATCTAATGTCTCCTAGGAGTACTTGTCTTCTATTAGACACTAAGTATTCAAGGGGGAACACTAAATTACGCAGTTCCATCGAGCACACCTCAAGGGAGAACCCAAAGATCCATATTTTTCCATCAGGATCACAAATGAGAGAATAAAGCTTACAACATTTTAGTCATTTCTTACATCTCTTTCCATGCAACATCAGAGTATAATATTTATTGTTTATAATAGCAGAAAATGATCATGTTATCAGAATTATGAATAATTTAATTTAACAGCGGAATATAAACATGTGATCAGAGTTACATCGGAAATAAATATCTATTCATGACATGATGAAGCATTGATATATAAACTATGACAACAAAATTATAAAACTTCTATTTATAAAAATATTTAGTGAGAGTTATAAATAAAACTATGATCACATCATAAAGGAATCCTCGCTAAGCCCACTAGGAGGTTCCCGCACACAAATGACAGCTCTAGCATCCGCCCGTCACCTGCAACAGGGTAGAACAAACCTTGAGTACTCAATTGTACTCCGCAAAACTTACCCGCCAAGAGAAAAGAAAAGACTCCAAGGATATGCAAGGCTATCTGGCTTGTGGGTTTATTGCATCTGCAGGAGCATTACTAAACATGTGTCCTTATATTCAATTTTATTAGCAGTCATCATTAGTTCATTAACTAACCATTCTATGTAAGCACCTGTGCTACTTTCAAGTAGGTGGTAAGCAATCAGAATTATTTTACCATCTTTTATCTTCTAGTTCTTACTACGGTGTTAGACTGTAGACAAGTCATATTGGATTACCCGGCGATTCATGAATTGAGTACCCTAAAACACACGCCCCGCTTGTACCCCAGGCACAAGCAAGACCAACCCACTACCCTCCTGTCACGGGGTCCAGGTCCCCATCCAAACTTGGACTCCAAGGCCCCGCTCCTGAGTCCTGGACTCAGTGCGCTGCTCAGACCTCCACCATCTCCGCCTCCAATCAGTCGGTCCAGAAAGAGCCGGAACCCATGACAAGAGAGCAATGAGCCTTCCCGCACCCATACACAAGTATGTGTTCAGGATAACAAGTCTGTGACCTGACTACCATCCATTGCAACGGCCGGTCCTTAACCGACACAGGCGGAACAAGTGCAACCCGAGCCTCGCTCGAATGCCAAACCAAGTCCAGATCCAAAATACCATTCCGCCCGGTCTCCAATTATCATTCATATATATTTTCAAGGTGGTAATAATATAATAGCAATAATAATATCTTTCCTATCTCTCGCGAGTGACAGGCAATCACTCGACTTCTACCGGAGACCTATAGCATAGCAATCTACACGATCCTGTCATACTAGTAGGACTCATAGGATAAAGATATATATACAAATGAGTTTCATTCAACTCCTTAAAACTTAATGCACAAATGTAATATAAAGTGCAGAAAAGTAGGGGTTATACACCGGGGCTTGCCTGGGTAAGATATAACCAAAAGTTAGCATTCCATCGTGGCGACACGATCACCAAGGCATCATCTCTTCTGCTACTCCGGTCATCTCCACGATCCATTGTTGTTCCTATTATGATATACATGGATACAACACATAGATGTAAATAATCAACGACAGCCGAAACTCTTAGAAATTCGATTACGCCTCACAAGCTAACGAGATAGCTCTAACGTGCTAGTCTACGTATCCATGTCGTCAAGTAAGACTCGTTCCCGGAAAATATTTTCGTTCTACAAACCCCCAATTATTTTTTACATTGAATTGATTAAATATATATTTAAAAAAAACTACTAGTAGCTCTCTGTTCTACTGTGCCATCAATTCAAAGCCTAGAGCGATCGATCAGGATGCATGAATGAACAGGCAAGTGAAAGTGAGATGTGGAAAATGATGTTGATGTGGACAAAAATGACACTGTTACTATGCCAGGCAGGGAAAGAGATCTAGTAAGAGAGAGATTAGAGAGCTATATATATATATATATGTGTGTGTGTGTGTGTGTGTGTCTGTGTGTGTGTGGGCGCGCGCGCGTGTGTGTGAAACTGCCATACGGTTGTACACACGCATTCACATACTACTAGAAAGTAAAACTCCAGCGCTATAGGACACGCATTCACATACTAGAAACTGCAGCACTACACCCTGCAGTCTGCAGAAAGTGCAGAACTCGGCTCCCTAAAAAGACGACACCCTGCAGAAACAAAAAGACAACTGAAGAGACGACACCCTGCAGGGACTGAACTCGGCACATCAGCCAACAGAGGAGGAAGTTGGCGGAAAGGATGGAGCACACATTGAAGTCGGTTTCCCCCTCATATATATATATATATATATATATATATATATATGTGTGTGTGTGTGTGTGTGTGTGTGTGTGTGTGTGTGTGAACAAACAAATGAACTGATCATGGCAGGTGTATGCAGACATGAGACGATCGATTAGAGAGCTAAGTATGCATGCATGTATGTCCGGAGCTAAGCAGAGGTAGCTAGATCAATGAACGAAGCTGGAGAGGGAGAGACAGTAGGGAGGAGAAACAAATGCTCGACGACATACTTGGGGCGCGTGGCTTCTCGGCGGGGTCAGCCTGCACGGCGGCGTGCTCATGATGAGGGGAGGCAGAGAAGGAAGTAGGCAGCAACGGCTCAGTCCTCTCCTCATTAACGCACGTGTCAGACAGGGACGGGGTAGGTGAGATGAGTGGTTGAGAGCGAGCGCTGCAGTGACCGAACGACAATGGACAAGAGCACCTCCCGGCATGAGCGCACGGATGGCATTATAGTCGACAGCAGCTACACACGAGTTTTAAAGCGAACAAAAACTGCTAACGATCATGATTGAGGTTCAACTAATTCCACGACTCTAAAGTTGATCTTATCAGCTATCTAACGGAGCAATCCGCACAACAAAAGGACCACCCGAGAGGAAGATACATGCATGCTAAGATGAGTTCTTTGAAGTTCTAGTTCGCGACAGAGCGTTGACACAGAGCTCGCAGCGTGTTCTAATGAACTTAGGCAAATTTTTCTGAGATCCACGCGACACTCAACACGACTATAACCTACACCATTCTCTAGTGCTCACCTTGGGACAACCAACAGTGCAAAAACACGAATCTAGTGTTTAAGAAATTTAATCAAAATTTAAATGCCAAAACGACATCATCATTAGGTTTTTAGGCTAGATCATTTTAGTTCTAGAGGCTGGAATTAAATTCCAACTTCAATCCTCGATCTATCAAAATACCATCGAACGACATTTATTTACCGAAACAAAAGTTGTATTTCCATCTACTAAACTTACACTTCGAATTTTATTTAAATACTATATACAAGTCGTATTGTATTTTTGTTTATAAAAATTGCTTTCATGCCAACATTTAGAACTACTTATTCTACTCTTCGCGTTACGATTTTTCATTAACACATATAGGCATTTACGTAACTAATTCACTATATTGATAGATCTATCTCTCAGGTCATAATCTCAGTGCTTAGCGAGCTCGTAACACTAGGGGTGTTATAAAGATGTCAGCTTATAATGAATGCAAAAAAAGTAATGTGAACACCTCCACAAAACAGAGTAAAATAAGAGGACAGAACATAGATCTAATAACAAAATAATGATTGTGTACAAAACAAATTGTAGCCCGGTAAGTGACATGTTTCATGAGAGGTGGACATATATGTTGCAACATGAAAATAACATGAAGTCAGCTTCTAATAAATGTAAAAAAATTCTATGCTGACAATGGTAGATAATGGAGCTAAATAAGAGCATAGAGCATAAGTCATATAACTGTGAGGGAATTGGCCATAGAGTATAGACCATAGGTCTCGTAAAAGTATAGAGCATAGGACGTACTTTCACCCAATGACCTGTAATCCTATCCCTTCTCCTACATAGGGCGGCGAGGCTGCTTCTCCACCAGAGTGGGCGGCGGCGACGGCCCTACATGTGGTGGCAGAGCAGTGTGCGCAGGCGGCGGCGATGGCTCTGGGCGCCGCAGCAGGCAGCCTCGGGCATGTCTGGCTTAGCATGCCGACGGCCCGGCCTAGCACGGCCCGAGTCCTAAAGGGCCATGCTTGGGCCATAGGTGGAGTCCGTGGATGGGCACACCGGCCGACCTCTAGCGGGTTGTGCCCTCACCGGGCCCATGCCGGGCCGGGCCGGGCGGGTGGCCCGTTGGCCATCTCTAGTTGAGGCGACACAGCAGCAGTTGAGCAAAGCGTCCAGGTGGAATTTTTTTATTTTTAACACTTTTTATAAACTAATTTTAAATCTAACACTGTTTTTTTTCTTCCAAAACTAACACTTCTGGCCGCGCCTATTGCCATGGCGCGGCGAAACGCCTGTGCCACGCCATCGATGGTGGCACGGCGGCAGGTTGACGTGGCAACGATCGGGGCTGCTTACCGGTGACGTGGCAGGGTCTGCCGCACCACCGATCTTGGCGTGGCAGTGCAGAGCCATCCCTCACGGCGTGTCACTCCCGGTATATATATCGCCCGCGAGCCGCCCTCCCTCTGTCTGCCTGGTTGCACGCGCCTACCGCCGCCCACACCCGCTCGCCTACCCGCACGCACGCTCGCGCCCGCCCGCCTGCCCACACGTGGCCGCCGCGCCAGCCCGCGCTTGCCGGCTGCCTCGCCCGCCTGCCCGCCTTCGCGCCTACCCGCCCGCCTTAACTAATTATTTAGTTAGAAATATGTTTACCATGTATATTTTTGTTGCTATATGTGGTTGTTATATTATTTGAGTTGCAATGCAAATAATTATATTTTTTATTAATTTGCGTCGTTTCGACTGATGTTTACTTTGAACCGTTTTATTAGATGGAAGACATGTTTCGGGAGCGGAAACGGGGTCATCCTAGAGAATTGTACCCCGACGAGTCTAGCAGAGATGCCCCCCATCCCTCCTGCCCTCCCTGTCCCTAATTGTGACTGTGGTCGTCCGACCGACGTGTTTCAATCGAGACATCCGGACACAGCGGCTCGTTGCTTCTACACATGCAGTCGTTTTAATGTAAGTAATTGTTTCTGTATGTTTTTTTTCTTCATTTGTATTATTAGGTTATTAATATTTTATTGGAATTTTGTTGTGTAGGCCCATGAGAGATGCTTTTTCTTTCAGTGGATCGATGGTGCAAACAAGTTTGACTCTAGGTACCTCTTTTTCGATGATTGGTGGAGAGGGCGACATCCACGAGAGCACTTCAAGCGGTGGGTTCCACATCCCCCTAACCCCCCTCCAATGACGGCTAAGGAGAAGCACTTAGCCGTAGTTAGACAACTCCTCTGTGCGATTGCGGAGATCGAGCTGCGATAAACCCTGAGAATACGTTGGAGTTTGTGTGTCCAAACAAGCATAAAGTAAGTGCAAAGTGTATGTGTTAAAATGTTGAGCTATATGTGTTCATGTACTAATGTCACCTTATTTAGGTGTTTTCAATGGCGAAGTGTTGTTTCAAGGAGTGGTTGTATGGTCCTAAGAACCAATGGCCGGAAGAACCGCCAAAGGCAAAGCAAAAGAAGAAAGAAAGGTTAATTTACAAAGCACATCCAGTCAGGTGCGAATATGGTGTTAAATCCAACTACGGTCTAGTCCCTTCGGAGCTTGGAATAGGCCATTATTGTGGCCATATGGTTGACTATGATGAGGTTGGTTATTTTTTGGTAAACATGAAATCGTATTTTGTTTCTTTTGCTAAGACATATATGATATAATTTTTCATTTGAACAGAGCACTAGAAAATGCAGGTGGGAATGTTATGATGGTCAGGCTAAGTTCTTGGATGAACTGAAGGGGAAGCAAGTAATTACATGAAAGAGGGGATATGGACCTAACTACGTCAACCTATTCGTTAAACATCACAAAGACAAGATGCGTGAGTTTGTTAGACAGCGCGGTATTTATAACCCGATCGATGTTGGGCTTAACAAATGGGGATTGGAGAGACGGATGACGTTAGAGGAGGAGAGGGCAAGGAAGGAGGCAAGGGAGGAGATAAGAGTACAGATGTAGGTCTTGAACGAGCATGTTGTTGCATTATGTGCCAATGAGTGCTTGAAAGCCTTTTTTTCGTTGCCTAATTTTAAATGTAATATAATCGCGTTGCTAACTGATTGCATTTTATACATGAAGGGATTGAATGCAGCGAGGAACATATTGCAGAGGTGGCTCATGCAAGGTATGAGAAAAAGAAGTTAGATGGGCACAGAACGCGAGCTGGTCGCACCGTTGAATCACCGATTGTGTTGTCTAATGAGGGAGACGAGGATGAGGACGACACTGGCAGACTGAGTGAGCTCATCGTTCTAGCATATGTGGGCTTGTAGGCAAAGGAGGCTGAGGACGACACTGGCAGACTGAGCGAGCTCATCGCTCTAGCACAGGCGGGCTTGTAGGCGGAGGAGGATGACGATGCGTTCTTCACTCAGGCCGCAAAGGCCACAGATGAAGCGGAGGCCGCTTACTACAGGCGGAGGAGGATGACATATATGGCAGATCCTTATAGTTGTACCCGTGAACCCTGTAGGCCATGATCATATGAGAGAAAGGGGCATGCATGATCTGAGGGACGTTGCAACTGCACTCTACCTTTTCAAGATCAACTCGGTAGTTTCGTCCACCATAACGTTCGCCGCCCAAGCTTGTGCCACCCTTGCTCCATACACTAAAGATATGGCGGCGGGGTCCATACGGCTTGGCGGTGTGCTGCTTGGTCAATTCCTCAGCCTCCTTCAAATGTTCTGCTCTAGCCTTTCCAAAATGCCCCTGCTCAGCTATATTTCTCTACGCAAGTTCCCACCTCTTGACAAAATATTCGTTGCACTTATGAAAGGAGAACTCAACAATTCCAGACACAGGCAACGATCAAACTCCGCTGAATACACGGTTGAAGGACTTCGAGGAGTTAGTGGTCATGATACCATACCTGAACCCCCCTCATCATATGCTAACACCCACTGAGCCTTCTGTTCCATCTACGCCTCTAACTAGGACTTTCCCGCTTCATTTACCATCTTGTCTAGTTCTCTCTTTGTTTCCTTGAACTGGTGCTCTGTACATACACAACACAGAGCCTTTACCTTATCACATACCTCCTGCTTCCTCTAACACCGCTAGAAATTAGCGGCAAAGTGTCTCATGCACCATCTATGCACTAGAGGCGGGAACCCATCGATATGCTTAGCTACAGCATTAAGAAGCCCTGGGTGACGGTCTGAGATCAAACATATAGTGCGAGATAGGCCAAGCACTTGTACACGTAGAAGCTGCATGAACCATGACCACGATTCATTGTTCTCTCCCTCTGCCAAAGCAAATGCCATAGGTACTATCTGGTTCTTAGGATCAATAGCAGCAGCCATCATTAAGGTGTCCCTGTACTTTCCTATCAGAAAAGTGCCATCAACAAGTACGACTGGCCGACAAAACTGAAATGCATGTTCCATTTATGCGAACGACCAGAACACACGATAGAGGACATGCCTCATCGAGTCCCAAAAACACATCCCTCCGGTGTCCACGGACCATTTCAAGTAAGGGTTGTAGTAATGCATTGCACATAAGATGCGGGGCACCCTGTTGTACGCTTCCTCCCAACTACCCATCGAATCACCATAGCAATTTGCTTAGCACGCCAAGCCTTTCTGTACTTCACATCGTACTTAACGAATCCATATATTGATTGTTGTAAAGAAGACATCGAAATGTTGTTATTGTCATCAACGAGCCCCAATATACGATGGGCAAGGTAACATGCAGTGAGCTGCTGATGATTTTCCTTCCCCCTATTTGTTAGGTAAGTGTGGGGTTCGACAACTTTACTTATTCTCCACTTGCCATCACCCTGTCTCTTTCGTGCATTTAACCTCCACATACAACCGTTTTTGCATATCACGTGGTACCTCAACTCCTGATCCGAATGAGTGACGGTGTACGACCTATGATGATACACAGCATAGTCTTGAAGGAATAGCTTCATCTATGATATTATATTGAATATCATCCCCTTTCTAAGGGTTTCTTTCTACAATGATTTTCTACACATCTGGAGATCGTTGTCATAAACTGCCATATCCGTCATGCTAACGTCCCTATAGTTCGGAACGCATCTGAAAGGTACGTTCATCGACCTTAGTTGCTCAAGCTCAGTCGTTGTGTAAGGTGGTGGTGGAACATACTGTTGCGCTTCGCTAATTCTGTCCCATGAATCATAGGGGGTATTATCTGCTGGCAAATCTATGACTAGTCTACCCTGAGCCTAGATACCATGCAAAACCTCAGTTGGTATTGGTAATGGCATAGTATGAACCGGTACTAGCATGGCATCAACCGGTGTTGACATAGCATCTGTACCTCCTTAGTCATCATCAGAATCGTCTGAATCACTGCTAACTACATCACCGATCTTGTCCTCCTGCTCCTGCTCCTGCTCCTCCTCTTCCCGTTCGAACTCGTTCACATCGAAGTCATTGCTTATACAGCCTACTGCAGCTGAATGAAACTGTTTCTGCGTCAACTGACCATCCAAATCTATGTTACCTTGAGTTGCTTCCCCTTCGACCTCTAATTCTTGCTCATTGCCCCCAACACCGTCAATGGACGGTCCGTCCTGGACACCCTGCATCCTGTAACCATTCTCCACCACCACCTCAGCCATGGGCACATTATAACCTTGGAGCACCCTAGTGTAGCGGGACCAATGAGCAGGGTCGCGCAAAAGCATGAGGACATAGTGTGCCCTAATCCTCTCAGTATCAAACCTCCCCTTCAGTGTGAAATCACCGTCAAACTTTGCAATCAAACGGATACAAAGGTCGTTGAAGCTAGGAGGTTCATCAAACCATTCCAATTCTTCTTTCATATCCTCAAACATATTATCTTCTCTCCTAACACTTTCTCCGTATAAAACTCTAACACAACAATCCATCTACAAAAGTATTTCAAGAAACTTCATCAATTCGTCGAAATCGTCGTACGTAATGTCTATAGTAATATCAATACCTATTCTAACTATAACTATACTAACTAATCTAATATTAACATCTATACAAGGCTAACTACAACAACTAATGTATAACTAGACTCACTAGGGGAGTACCTCATGCCGCGTGCCGTCTCGCTCATGCATGCAAATGCAAGGCGATGCAATGAGGGCGGTGGTCGAGGTGTCGCGGGTGGTGGTGGCCGGGAAGGGTGGCGCGGCCGACGCGACGCGCGCGCCAAGCAAGCGGCGCGGTCTTGGCGTTTTGCGTTTTTGCGCGTCTTGCGTGTTTGTTTTGTAGTGCGAGTGGCGCGGCGTAGGGCGCCAGCGCCAATGGCAGAGTCGGCGGTGGCCGCCACGCCAGCGCGTAGCGGTGGGCGCGGCGGCGGCACGCAAGTCGGTCGGGCGCGAATTCACCATGGGCGCGGCAGCGGCGGATCGGGCGCGCCTTTTAGCCGCTTTTGCTGCCGCCGCCGATCGTAGCGTCATCATGTCGTGCCAAGATCGGTGGCGCGGCAGGCCCTCGCCACGCCACCGCCACCGTCAAACCCCTGTTGTCGCCACGTCATCCTGCCACCGCGCCATCATGCATGGCACGACAGAGGCGTTTCACCGCGCCATGCAATAATAGGTGCGGCCAAAAGTATTAGTTTTGAAAGAAAAAATCAGGGTTAGATTTAAAATTAGTTTAAAAAAGTGTTAAAAATAGAAAAAAAAATTCTCCAGGTGCGGAGGGATGGGCGGCGGCGGCGGCGGCGGCGGCGGCGGCGGCAGCAGGAGGGAGGCGATAGAGCGGGAGCTGAAGAAGCTTCGGGCAGAGCGGGAGGACCTCGACGGCCGGATACGGCTGCTGGAATCGGAGCTCGAGGCGGTGCCTGCGGGAGTCAGCGGTGCGGCGGCGGGGAAAGGAGTAGGGGACGGTTCGTGCGGCGGAAGTGTCGCGTGCCAGAGCCGCGTGGGCAACGGGTTTGCGCCGGACGGTGGCCTCCCGGCGGATATGATCTACCGGTACAGCCGCCACCTCCTTCTCCCGGACTTCGGGGTTGAAGGTCAGTTGTTTCGTTTCAATCAGCACGGCTTGCTGTTTCCAAAGTCTCGAGCTTGCTTCCACCATTAGTATGGCTTCCATGTTGCTCCAAGAACTGCCCCCTTTCTCTTGGTTACTACTAGTATATAGTTGCTTGCCTCTTCGGCTTCCGATGTGTCATCACAATTGCAGCATATTGCTGGGGAAAAAAGGTGCAGTTTAGCAAGCTCGTGTTTCGGCTGATACTCTGATCCTTTGTCATCTATCTGGCAGGCCAGCGGAAGCTTTCACAATCGTCGATTTTAGTGGTTGGGGCTGGAGGTTTGGGCTCTCCCGTGGCGTTGTATCTAGCAGCTTGTGGCGTCGGTAATTTTTCTCTCTGCTGTGAAGTTGTGTTTAACTTTAGTTTCTCAAGGAACAAATTATATTTCTTTAGTGATAAGACAGATTTCTAGACGTGGTCCTTCTCCTTCTTGACAAAGTTTTTTTCTATATCTTATATAGTTATATGTGTAAAGTGAACATGATGGTGGGCTCCAATTCCGCAGTTTGTTGCATTCACTAATGTATCGTTGCTTACAGCCTGTTTGTTATCTTGTTAGGTTGCTTGGGCATTGTGGATGGTGATGATGTTGAACTGAATAACCTTCATCGACAGGTGAAATAATTTGGCATGTCTTCTGTCCCTCTTATCTAGCGTTCTCAATATTTTCTTTGGAATATATCTAAACACTGAATCATCTGCATGATGTATTCTTGTTGTTATTGGTAACTCAATTAGAAGGGATATATAAATATGCACGCATAAGCTAGCAAATTTGTAGTGAACTGAGAGAGTTCCACTTGATAAAACAGTTTTGAACATAACCCATGATCAAAATTGGTTATTTTAATCTGTGGCGGTCGTACATATCAATGATAACCTTGTTTTTTTGTTCTCAAACTCTCTTAGATAATTCATAAAGAAGCATATGTTGGACAACCAAAAGTGAAGTCAGCAGCTGATGCTTGCTGTGAGTAAGAAACTATCCTTTTGGAAGTTTTCTCTGCATTGGTTGCCAACCAAATGTACTATTTGATGCTACTATTTCACTATATCACATATGCTGTCTCAAATCAGGATTAATTCCTCTATCAAGGTAGTAGAGCACCATCATACTCTGAAGCCATGCAATGCTTTGGAGATTGTGCGGAAGTATCCTTACAATATCTGCTATGACAGATACAGTATTTTTTCTTCTCAAAGGCAGCACTCTTGTTTTCAGCATTAACTAAAACAACTACAGATATCATATAGTTGTTGATGCAACTGACAACCTTCCTACTAGGTATATGATCAGTGATTGTTGTGTTCTGCTGAACAAGGTAACTTTATCTTTGCTGTTGTAAGTGATGCACGCTATACTTGATATGGAATTCTTGCTCTTCCATGTTAACTTGTTGCCAAGTAAATTTCCCCATCAAATACGATATAGTGTAATAACTGTTTATTGATTGTAATCATCCATTGATCAATCACTTACATTTGATCTACTTCTTGCAGCCACTTGTATCTGGTGCGGCATTAGGTTTAGAAGGGCAGGCAAGCATCTTTCTTGCCAAAGATATTGCACCTTTTTCACTTCACCTTATATTTTTCATTCATTCATTGACTTCTCTAACAGTTGACTGTTTATCATCATAATGAAAGTCCATGCTATCGGTGCCTCTTTCCAAGTCCACCACCTGTTGCAGCCTGCCAGAGATGCTCAGACAGTGGTGTTCTTGGGGTTGGTAGGTGACACTATAGAAGCTCGTCATTACTAGCACAGTGGGCAAAATCTTACTTAGATTTTTTGTCAACCTGTTTAAAATTCATCAAACTTCTCTGTTTATATGATGTGGACTTCAGCCCAAATAGGAGATTTTAAATCATGAGTTCGTGGCTCCAATGTTGTGTAACTAATCTTTTTTCATGTCCATATTAATCCTTAATTATTCAGTGGCTTTTTCTTCAAGATTTTCTTAAATATGGTGGTATCTACTGTGCTTTTACAAGAAATCAGTGTAGACGGCTCACTTAAGTTAGCTATTTGTATAATTAGTTTTTAGAGTTTGCAGCTATCTATGATTAGTGCCCTGTTAGTTACTTTATTAGACATAGTTTCGCACTGGTGTACTAATTACTGTTTTGTTTACTAGTTCCGGGAGTGATTGGTTGCTTACAAGCTCTGGAGGCTATAAAGGTTGCAACTGGTGTTGGTGAACCCCTATGCGGAAGAATGCTACTATTTGACGCACTCTCTGCTCGTATTAGAATTGTATGTGACTTCGCTCTGTAAATTTATTGTATCTTTGAATGCATGGTCACAATGCATCCTAATCCCGGCACCATCGGGGGATGGCAATGTTGCATCCTCCTATCTAGTTTTAACTTGCACCTTCTTTCTAGTATATTTATCGCAGATTCGAGTCTGGTACATAAATTACAATAGTGGGATAGGATCATGTTGCCAATCATGTTTTAGTATAAAAGAATTGAAATTGGTTCTCACAAGAATGTAATCCTTTATAGGACCACTCTCAGCATTAGTGAGAAACTTTGACTCTCTTTTCTTATGGGAACAACCTTTACATTCTATTCTGTTGTATCCTTATATGTGATGGTCACATCTTGATTGTGCCTCATAAAGTTTAGTTTTGTGCTTTTGAACCAATATATAATACCTTCGAGCTATTTAGATTCTGGGAACATAGCTTTTTCTAGCAGGGTTTAAGTGTCCCCTGTTTTAATGTTTCCCAGACCTTCGCATAAAGCTGGTAATGAACCTATTCCCAGCACCAGTAGATAGTGTTACAAGCCTTCTAACTTCAAAGGAATCTAATGTGAAGTAGCCACCAAAGCATCCGCATGATCTTGCCTGGTTTCTTCTCCCAGCACTTACTGTGATTTTCAGTCGCCAATGGCATTTGAAACCCTGTTTGAGGATTCGTCCTATTTGCAGGTGGTCTGCCATTAAGTGGATTATGGTCATCACTGTAGGTCATCCTGCAAATTATTAACATCCTCTGATCCTTCGAAGTTATTTGCATTGCTTGGACGCATAGCTATAGGACTGGCCAAAGGGCGCCTAGCTCAAATGGTTAGGTGACCCAGCGGTACTCCTCAGGTCCTGGGTTCGACTCCCGTGGGAGCGAATTTCAGGCTGAGGTTAAAAAAGTCCCCTCGTCCGTCCCCATAACCAAAGCACTGGGGGGGGCACCGGCCCAATTCTCACTTGGGCGACGGAAAGCCACCATGTAAGGGTGGGGGCAGGGGTTCGGGGGTTTTCTCGGCTGGATGAGAAGGTCCTTCTTCTTATTTGTAATGCTGCGGGGGCAGTCTTAACCCCCCGGGTCGAGTTTTTTTTTAGCCATAGGACTGTCTTAATATAGCACATTATCAAGTATATGCATATTTGCAGGTTAAGCTTCGTCGAAGCTCTCCAGGTTGCACCCATTGTGGTAAAAATTCCTTTTTCACAGAACAAGATTTTCAGAAGTTTGACTATGAGAACTTCACTCAGTCACCAATGTCTGATAAGGTAATGTGAATGGATGCAGTTCAGATCATATCAAGAATGATCTTGAAATCTTTGTCTTCATCGACTGTTACATTTACTGCAGGCAGCACCAAGTGTGAACCTACTCCCAGAGAGCGCCCGAATCACTTGCAGAGATTACAAAAAACTGGTTGACAATAGTGAACCTCATCTATTATTGGACGTACGACCCGCACATCACTTCCAAATAGCTTCGATTTCTCCTTCTCTGAACATCCCGCTCTCCATGTTGGAAGAGAAGCTACCTACACTTGAAACCTCACTGAAGGAAACAGGAGAGGCATCAACCTTGGTTGTCCTGTGTAGAAGAGGCAATGACTCTCAGAGAGCCGTCAAGCTTCTCCACGAGAAGGGATTTGCTTCTGCGAAGGATATCATCGGTGGGCTGCAGGCGTGGGGACGAGATGTTAATCCTGATTTCCCTGTGTACTAGCAAAATGGATGTAACAATTATATGCCTCCTTTTCAGTCAAAAAACAATTATATGCCTCCTATGAGGATTCACGATTAAGGTCAAACATTTACATAGGACAGAGCTTGTGGGAGTGAGTTTAAGATTGTTTCCCACGCGGTTAGCTATTGTTCTCGGCTTAAGAATGATCTACTTGTTTGAGTTCCTACCTTGTACCTTGTAACAGTTTGAATGCCGCCAGAGTTGCTGTTGTTGCAAGAATGAGAACTCTGATACTATTATTTGAGTACTAATTTTACAATACCGTGTACTTGCAACACACAAAAAAAACAACATTATGGAAGACTTGTATGTTAAATCCGTGATGGCTCATGCCATGTACAAAATAAGATTTAAGCTACAAAATTACTTTAAAGGCAGCAGATCAAAAATAAGATTTGATGATGGGAATTTTTTTTATCAATCAAACCGCAAAAAAAATGTTCAGTAACGTGAAGCCATGCACATTTTTTTTTAAAACACCAGCCCATTGAGATTTCTGCCGCGTATTGATTTCTTTACAAAATTTGAAGTAACTATATTCTACCAAAGAACACAAGTTGGGCATTCAAGTTACAAGGAAGTCTGTTGGGACTTGGGGCTCAAGCGCACTGGATGGTGTGAAATTGGACAACAGATGTGTGTGAGATTGCCGCAGACTTCAAAGGCAGCAGTATGGCCTAGATATTCTGATCGTGCTACTGCCACCCTCTGGATTCACATTTCTCCTATGGCACTAATTGCCTAGGATTTGCTGGTTGCATTCCAGAATTTCAATTCCAGACAAACCATGCCTTAGTGTTAAAAAACAAAGCAGTATGCCATCTCTGTTACTGTGGGTTTTTCAGGTCCAGCACATCACTTCTCTCTGGCTATCACTTCTCCTCTGGCTTTGGTTGATCATCCATTCCTTCCTCGCATTCCTTAAGAAGCCTTTCTACAGAAGGATCATAAGCAATAGCCACCCGCAGATATTTGGTAGCCTAAGAATTCCAGCCTTCTCTAGATAATATACTGAAATAACCAGTGCCAGCACTTTTAGCAACTGTACAGCATTTTAGGCAAGCAGAGCCACATAAATAAAATCAACAATGGAGTTGAACCACAATATGTGGCTACACCGCTACATGCTGGGCCAAGCTACCCTCTAGAATGTAAGGTTATTGGTAGGGATGGTAGCCATAGCAAATCGTATCGATGGACCATTTGTAACAGAATGATCTACAAAAGGACTTTACCTTGCCAAAATAAGCATCCTGTTGATGGGCTTTTCCGGTTCCTTGAGCTCTGCTATTCTCTGCAGGAGTTTGATTGCCATCTCATTCTCATTATCCCCCTACATTGGAAACCGAAGCTATGCTTATGTTGTTCACTGTTATTCCAAATGTTTTTATAAACTGAGTCCAAATGTAGCATTACTCTACCTGACGCTCGTTTGAAAGACCTGCCCCGAAATATGCAAGCACAAGAAGAGGATCATCTTCTTGAATCTACACAATCGAGAGCATTGAATCATAATTACTGTCTCGGATGATGAAAATTATCTAAGGTAACAACAGACCTTTGGTATAGCATGTTCAAAACAAACTGCAGCTTCAGGAAACAATCTATTTGAGAACATGGTTTGTCCCATTCCAATCAACGCCGTAGACAGATCTGGGTTTCTCTCTACTGCTGTCCTGTGTGCAATATTGATCACCAACTCCCATTGTTTGCAAATGGAAATGGTAGCCAACAATTGATCAGACAAAGCACAACACCGACTTACCTGATCAGTGGAAGAGCTTGATCTCTGCAGCCAGTCCCCAGATACTGTAATGCTTGCTAATGATAAACATATATAGGAATATGCATCAGAATTCATACAGGAACAATATTCCAAGACAAAAAAATGTGTAAACATTCATACTTCAAGTAGCTCCTCAGGTGAGCTGCACACAGATATATTTCCTTCCATACTTTCCATTGCAAAATTAGGAGTTGTACTCTCACTGGCAGTTCCCTTGTCAGATGACATCGATTTCGTTTGCAGGTCAGCATCTTCAAGCTGTGACCTCCGTAAATTCATGATAACTTCAGCATCATGATTCAATTGCACATAATGAAAATAACTAGAGCGCATAAAGTAGATGGGCATGCCTGCATCATCTCAGGTACCTCAAGAGGTGATTTTTGCGCTCTGTAACCAACCTGAGCTCTAGTATCTGGCAATCCCAACAGCTTGCAGGCAGCATCATTTCTCAAGGACAATTACTGCGATTTAATCATTTGAAAAATAGAATGTAGCATGAAGTACACAATGCTGACTTCACCGCATCAAGCTTGTTAAAATTAAAATGCATGGAACCTGATCTGCTCAAAGGATAGAAATAGGAAATTACAAGCAAAAAGGGAATTCATAAGCGTTTTTTTCCTGTTGGAGTTTACATATCTATCTGTTCTAAGCAACCTCTTCGGAGTCCTTCACAGCCGTTGCATTATCATACCATCTGCTGTGGGCTATTTGGTGTCTTCTTCAAGGTGTTCTTAGGATCATATATTAGCGTCATTAAGAAAATTTGCGTTGCACCATACGAGCTAGGCTGTGCGCTGCTTTTTCATCTGGAGAGACAGGTCCAAAGTCCCGTATAGACAACCAAACGCACTAAAATTGCATCTCCAGAGTCTGGTTCTACTATATGCAGGCAACTAAACATGCTATAGAACATTGTGGATGTCAGTCGAATCAAATGAATTGGCTGAGCTTATGTGAGCCTAATGTTTTCCTGTGGTAGCCTCAGCGTTGGTATCCTTTCGACATTGCCGATACAAGCACGACTTTGCAAGGATCATGTGTCCTATGTATGATCATGTGTAGTTTTGGCGATTTACATGACACCACAAAGCACTAAGACTAACATGTGTGTGTTAAAATGTGTCAGACAAACATGTGTGTTAAAATGTGTTAGATGGCTTTAAGAGGAATATTAATGTTGAATCAACAATTTTGGCAATAAATGTTGAATCAACAAATTCAAAGAAAAAAAATGTTTTAGTTAACAAAAAAAAAAGGATAAGGGAAGGAACTTAAAGCAAGATTTGGGAAGTATATACTAGCCTACTAAAAAAGAGATGGAAGGAAACTAACCAAAATTACAAACGGACGACTATGTACTAAACATATACTGGTCTAGTGGACTACTATCCAAATCATTTTTACAACCGAGTTGTTAGGTCAATCTGAAAAGATGAAGGCTTCGATGGCCTCCACGTGAAACTCAGCCGACATAGTAACACAAAATCTAGATGCTGGATACATGTAGTATATCTCCCGTTTTTTCAAACTTTGATAAACAATACAACAAAGTTTTACTGTTAATCATTAAGAAATTACAAAAGCTGGTCACCCACGAGGGTTATATTCTCCTGCTGAGCAATTAGAGCAGTAGCAATATCCAACATCTTGTAAGGACTTCAGTTCTGAATTGGCTGCTGCGGCTGCTGCGGAGCTGGAGGGCCATGAGGCGGCTGCTGAGCTGGAGGGCCATGAGGCGGCAGCTGTCCTGCGCCTGCTTGCGGTGGTTGCTGAGATGAACTAGCCTGAGCCTGTGCTGGTTGTGCTAGCATCGGCTGGTAAGGTGGATATTGTGGTGGGTAGGGCATGCGCAGTGGAGGCATGTAGCCACCATATGGTGGTGGAGGTGGATAGTATGGTGGATACTGACCATGGTAGTATGGCGGTGGTGCAGGATAGCCACCCTGTGCTGAGCTGCTTGATGGCTGAGCTTGCCCGGCTTGCTGCAGCCCTGGTTTGCCTTCACCGTCCTGTGATTTTACTATAGCACCCATCCTCTGTGGATCCATGGATGGGTACAGAGTCCGCTCCGCTGCTGGTGGTGCTGGAATGTTGAAGTAGTACGATGCTTGTGCAGCCTGCTGCTGTTGGCCCTCCATCCCAGGGGGTTGAGGTTGGTCACCGCTCTGCTGCTGAGATATGACAGCCCTTGGGAGCAGTCCTCCATGGGAAACCTGTCCCTGCCTCCCAGACTCATCCTCCTCAGGTTTTGGAGCCTGAGGCTTGCCCCACATCAGCTTCAGGCGCACACCCTTGATGACTAGCTTGTTAGCAAGCTCCTCTGCAGCCTTCTCTGCGCCTTCTCTTGTAGTATATGTCACAAATGCGATTGCACGTTGAAGTACCATCCTTATGGACTCAATCTCACCATGGGCATAAAATTGATCCCTCAAATCCTGCTCAGTTATTCTGCTATCGAGTCCACCAATGTAGAGGGTCCTTATAGTCTCATCATCTGGCGGTGTCAGGGATGGCATCTCACCTGCCTTGCTCAAAAGTTTCAGTGCAACTGGGTCATTAACTCTGCAAGGAGCAAGAGATAGTCAGAAACCAAGGCAGAGGAGAGAATAGACATGGAAAATTTAGTAAAGTGAACAGATACATTCACCTAAAGGTTTTTAATAATGAATAATTTAGTTGAACTCATTAACTTGACCTAAAAAACATCAATGTTTGGAATATCTAGGGCGCAATTTCGGCTGGGATAAAGGTTTCCAAGATACAGCTACAAGTTCAACACTTCAACCAAGTTAGGATAGTTTCATGACCAAACAGCATCTGGAGACATCTTTTGTCTGTACATCTGTACATGTAAGCCTTTTATCTAAAAAACTTCCGTACATGTAAGCAATACAATTTTTACCCAGGTGCGGGTTAACTGTACAGATGCTAATATCAATTGCCAGTAACTAGAAAGACTTAATTTTGGTCTTACCACCTTAAAATCAACAACAACAGCATACCCTTTTAGTCCCAAGCCAGTCGATTTTTTTTTTTTTTTGATAAGAAACAAAATAGAAGGTAATATGGATCTTCAAATACGTCGTCTAAAATCCAAGTCATAAAGGAAAAGCATTGCTTAATAGGCTTTTGCTATATGCTCCAGAAAGAACTAGATGGACTACATGAACACAGGAATGGCAACATAGTGTTCTACTGATGCAACGCAAAAGAGTTGAATGAAAAGTATCAAATCCTTCAGACTGTTAGTCGCTGAATTCTTAATCTTGGTAGTAGCAGAATTCTTACTCTCATCGAGAGAGGATGACACTAGGAGTTGGGGCAATTTTCTGATTTATTTCTCACACAAATGCCATGCCAACCTGAGGGGTTGGAGATACATATTTATAGGCTGCTAGCCAGCCAAGCATATGCCAAGATGCTAGATGCTAACATGCTGTCCTAAAACATATGTTGCCCTAGATGCTAAGATGTGATGGGATAAGTCTCTGTTGGCAGTCTTTGTGGGGCTGGTTGCAGCAACATCTTGACTGAGAGGACAGCATCCTTGCAGCTAGTCTTTGTGGGGCTGGCTGCAGCAGCATCTTAGCTAGGACAACATCTTAGAGAACAGCATATTAACATCTTAGACTAGCATCTTAGCATATGCTTGGCTGGCTAGCAGCCTATAAATATGTATCCCTAACCCCTCAGGTTGGCTTGGCATTGAGAAATAAACCAGAAAATTATCCCAACTCCTAGTGTCATTCTCTCTCGATGAGAGTAAGAATTCTGCTACTACCAAGAGTGAGAATTCAACGACTAACAACTGATATCCGTATTATCCTGTAGCCTGAGCATCTCCTGCTCATCTTCTTTTCCAGCCTCGCAACAGCCCCAGCTAGGA
Organism: Miscanthus lutarioriparius; assembly: GCA_904845875.1. Classification (NCBI taxonomy): domain Eukaryota; kingdom Viridiplantae; phylum Streptophyta; class Magnoliopsida; order Poales; family Poaceae; genus Miscanthus; species Miscanthus lutarioriparius. The sequence goes on from CAJGYO010000008.1 coordinate 15,612,072, forward strand.
GCAGCAGCAGCTCCGGCCGCTCCTGCTCACTAATCTCCCTGCGCTGTCAAGCGCCCCTCTCCCACGCAGTAGCCCCCCCTAGCGCGTCATGTCCGCAGAGGCGCGTCGGCCTTCGGCCGCCTCAAGCACGCTTGGCGTCGGCAGAGGCCGAACTTGCAGCGGCAGAGGAACGCGAGCGAAGCGGCAGCAGAGATCACCGCGCGGCGGCGCAGGGCGCCGAGCTCGGCAACTGGCAAGGAGCGGCAGCAGCGAGCGGCGGCGGAAGCGAGCCGTCTGGCAGAGCGGCGAGGTCGAGGCCTCGACGCAGCGCGATCGCCAGCTGTTTACGACGACAACGCAGTCTGACGCCGGACCTCGAGCTGCCGGGGAGGGAGGCAGACGAAGCGCGGCGGCGAAGGCAGCGCAGACGCACACGAAACGCCGTGGCAGCCCGCGACGCGCTCAGCAGACGCGCGCGGCGGCGGCGCCTGGAGGAGGCGCGCGCCGCAGCGGTGGCGCTCTGGAGAGGCGCGCGCCGGCGGCGATGGCGGACGGGTCGATGAGAGCGCGGCCTTCACAGTGCGCGGCGTGGCTCTCCCGGATCGATCGCAACCGTGGTTACCACGGGCTCGAGTTGTCGTAGGGGCGTCGGCCCGGCGGTGGGTGGCCTACCCTCACTCACCAAGACCAACTACGCCGAGTGGGCTGCGCGTGATGAGGGTAAAAAGCTCGGTCGCGGCACATGTGGGAAGCGGTCCGCAAGCGGCGCGACCTAGATCGACGACGGCGCTAGATGCTCTCTCATCATCGCCGTCCCCTTGCCCGAGATGCGATTCTCGCTTACCAACAAGCGGATTTGTCAAGGAGGCTTGAGACGCCATCGCTGCGGCACGCATCGATCGACCGCGCCGCCGCAAGTCCACATCGCAGAGCGCCGCGCGGGGAGTGGGAGAACCTAGCCTTCAAGCCGTGAGGGCGTTGATGACTTTGCTCTCCGTCTCAACACTCTATTGCGTAAGATGGTGCGCTTCAACGATGACACCTACGGCGAGGAGAGAGCTATCGAAAAGCTCTTCCGCTGCGTCCCGAGAAGTACAAGCGATGGCTCGCCGACGGCTCTCTCTCTCGCCGTAGGTGTCATCGCCGAATCGCACTATCTTCGCAATGCGAGTGTTGAGACGGAGAGCAAAGTCATCAACATCCTCACCGCTTGAAGGCTGTGTTCTCCCACTCTCGCGGCGGCGCTCGCAGCAGTGGACTTGCGCGCGGCTTGCCGCCGCCGCGCGCGCGCAGCAGATGGCGCGCGCCCCAAGCCTCCTTGGCGCCCGCTTGTTGGTAAGCGAGAATCGCATCTCGACGGGATCGCAACGATGAGGGCATCCAGCCGCCGTCGATCCTAGTCGTAGTCGACGCCGCCGCACTGCATCGCCTCCCACATGTGCCGCACTGGAGCTTTACCTCATCACCGCAGCCCACCCGACGAAGTTAGTCTTAGTGTGGGTAGGTCACCCACCGCGGGGCCGACGTCCCGACAACAAATACCGGAGCCCGTGGTAACCACGCTGCATCGATCCAGTGGAGAGAGAGCCACGCCGCTCGCGAAGGTCGCGCTTCCATCGACCCGCTCGCCACCGCTTCTCGCGGCGCGCCTCCTCCAGAGCGCCACCGCCGCGCGCGCTTCTCTCAAGCGCCGCGCCACGCCGCCACGGCTTCCTCCCCAGCCGCTTTCGGTCCGCGTCGCTGCCGCTGCTGCTTTCCTCCTCCAGCAATGAGCTCGCCGCTGCCGCCGCAGAAATGGAGTTGCTTGCGCCGCTGCAACTCGACCTCCGCCGCCGCCAGCACGCCGCATCCGCCCGCCGCCGCTGCCTCCTGCCTGCCTGCTTGCCGCCAGCCCACTGCCACCACCGACGCTTTTTGTCGCCGCCAGCAATGTCTCTGCCGCTGCGCTCGCGTTCTCTGCTGCGGCAAGTTCGGCTCTCTGCCGACGCCAAGGCGTTTCGAGGCGACTGTTGGCCGAGATCTGCTGCGGACATGACGCGCCACGGGGCTGCCATGGGGGAGAGGGTCGCTTGACGAAGCCACCAAGCAGAGGGAGAGGAGTGAGTAGGACCGCCGAGAGTCAAGCATCGCTCCCACTGGGCCGCTGCGAGGTCGGGAAAGGAGATGAGCAGGAGATGCTCAAAGCTATAGGATAGTACGACTCGATACTGGGCTTGTTAGTCGCTGAATTCTTACTCTTGGTAGTAGCAGAATTCTTACTCTCATCGAGAGAGGATGACACTAGGAGTTGGGACAATTTTCTGGTTTATTTCTCACACATGCCATGCCAACCTGAGGGGTTGGGGATACATATTTATAGGCTGCTAGTCAGCCAAGCATATGCCAAGATGCTAGATGCTAACATGCTGTCCTAAAACAGATGTTGTCCTAGATGCTAAGATGTTGTCCTAGCCAGTCAAGGATGCTGTCCTTGATGGGCAGCAAGACCACCATGCAGCCACAAAGACCATATGCTGCAGCCCCACAAAGACCAGCCAACACAGAGACTTATCCCATCACAGACACCGCAATGTTGACAAGCAGAGTCAAGAACAGAAGGCTATCTGATTCATTATTTCATATGATGAAATTATGAACGCCAGTTTTAAATTGCACATGCTAATCAACAATAGTGATTGCTGAAATGAAGCCTACAATACATGCAAAGAACCACAAAAACCCACATAACTAAAAATAATAAGTGCATAAGCATAGCAACATACCCATAGTAGCGATCTTTAATGTTCTGCTGAGATAACTCCCCAGTTTCAGGCATCTCATGACGATAAGGGCACTCAGCTCCTCTTGTACATTCACCACGCACAAAGAAACTACAAACATGAGCTCTGTTCCTCTTGTAATATGGTGATGTCCTCTGAAGCTTCAGAATGGTATCATTTGGACGAGCCTTCCCATAGGAAGAATCATAGTCTATGCCAGCTCTGGCCTACATTTATGAACCATAAACTCTCATTAGGAACAACTATTCTTAGGTCAAATGAAACAAACAAGAATAAGTGAATATAAGCAGAGAATAAGTGCAACTCATTTCAACCATAGCAGATCAAGATAAATTACATCTAAAAAGAAGGCATCTTTTGTTGTTGTCATACTTCAAGTGCATCCGACACTATGATACAGTTTACAGTGATATCATAGAAACAGTATTATAATATACATGATATCTTCATTTTCAGATTTCAAATCAAATGAACAAAACAATCTGAAGAATACACAGTTTTGTCTTAGATTTTGGGTAATATGAAAGAAATTAACAACAGCATCAAGATTCAATATTGAAAGAGAAACGTACCCTCCTATCATGCTCTTCTGCAAAATATTCGCGATTGACATCACTCCTTGGAATTGCATCATTAGAATTGATAGCGAGTGCTGTATCCCGGACCTGAACAGGCAGACCATATTCAAGATCCAGCAGGCAGACCTGGCAGACATTCTTTAACTTGCAACATGTCTGGCAAATCTCAGTCTTCTTGTACCTTGCATCTCGACCAGGACGCCACCGAAAGACAGTAAAAGGACGTGCACAAATTTTGCACTCTTTGTCATACTCAGCTCTTAACTGCAGAGAAAAACAAGAGCCAGTAAGCCATAAAATCGGATTAACATGAAATACTGAAGCAAATGCAAAATAAGGAGAGATTAATTGAAAAGTTATCCCCATTCATGTATAACACCTAACTAGTACTACATGATGTGTATGGCATATGACAAAACCAATTCGTTAGCTAGTATAATTTGTTAGCAAACTAATTTATAACTGGCTTAAATACAATTCTCATCTTGTTAAACTACATGCATATGGCAAAACCACCGTACTGCACTACTGCTCTTGCAGAACCATCAACGGTAAGAGCAATATTTTTCCCAGAGTGCTCTTGGGGCGAAATAATTGAAACTAGGGGCTGTTCGGTTCTGAGGCAGGGATTGCCTTGCCTAGCTAGCAAGGGCCAGCCTTACCTCGTGGCTGGAGCAAGCCGGATTGGCTCGCCCATGCTAGCATGGTATTTCCTTGGCAGTGCAAGCCCCAAGACCTAGGCCACCAACCAAACAGCTACCTCTTTACATTTCCTCGCTAAGCAAGGTGAGGTGAAAAGCAACGGAACCAAACAGCCCCAAAACTAGGGCTACAGCACATGCATTTTGCAGTGCCCCCGAAGCAAGCATCAGACTTCCTCAACGATCTAATCCCAAGTTCAACAGCACATCTATCATAGTTAGTTACACATAGCAGCGACAACCTCGCAAAAAAAAAAAGCCATTATGTAAAACAACTGATGCCACACGTGCACAAAATTCGACACCTAAACAGAAACCTAACCCGGTTCCCATCGAGCATAAGAAATCACAGATGAAAACCAAATCAAGCTGTGCAAACCGCATGGCAACGCCAAGGAGAAGCGCACAAATCATTCAGGTAGGGTTAGGGTTTGATGTGTTACCATCCGGACGTAGGGGTTGTCGCCGAGGCATGACTCGCAGATGATGGGGAAGTCCGACCGCTCCCACCCGTCCGCCTGCGCGTCCCGCAGCAGCCGATGCGCCATCCCCTCCTCCTCCTCTCCGCCGCTGACGAGAAGCCGAGAGAACGGAGCTAAGGGGCTGCGGGCAAAGGAAACGAGATCCCGAGTCCCGACCGAATTCAGTCGGAGCAGAGGAAAGGGCGACCGGTAAGCACAAACGGAGCCGGCCTCCACCGAATGGACAGATGCGGTCGCCTCCGGGGAAGATGACGGCGAGAGGGCTAGCAACCGAGCGAACCAGTGTTCTATCCGATCCAGCCAAATTTGAAGACTGTTTAGGCCCAGAGGACCCCTAGACCTGTTCTCTCTTTCTCTTTTCTCGCTCGGCAGAAGCATTCTTGGGCCTGGTGTGCTGGCCTCTAAGTACAAAGCATATAGCCCATCATAGGCCCGAATACGCGACGTTGGGCCCAATGCACATAGCCCATCATACGCCAAACCCGTTTGTTTCGAACTACAGTAATCTGGGCCAAAAGCTGTTCAGTGTTACGTCCGAGCGTACGTTAGCAAGCAAAAAATTTTTAGGCCTCTCATCTAACGCTGTTGGGATACAAACACACACCATCAACACCTCATACACACTATATACAAACAAACCTACAACTATACCTAGACAACGAACGCATTTGAGAGGTACTCAAAGATCACCGGACTTCAAGCGTGGCGGACACATAACTTGACCATTGTAGCACATCTACGCGAGAGGCAACTGAAATTATTAACGGAGAATAAGCCCTTGTGTCTGCGGTGGTATTTCGGCTGATTTCGGCTAATTCAATAATGTTTCTGAGAGAGAATAAGCCGAAATAAACACAAGCCGGCTGAAAAGTAGATGAGCAGAACATGATGAATCTCCGAGGTGAGGCTCCTGGGTTGATTCCAGGAATCGAATCCAGAACCGACCGCTCATACCACAGCAGCAAACCAAACAAGCTACGACTCATCCTCTACGTCAGCAAGCAAATGAGGACGCGCATAGCATGTGTTTAGCCTAGAGTGCCTTTGAGGTAAAGCAAGAGACTCAAGAGACAAAATGAGAGTGAAAACTCTTGTTATTCATTGATCCATGGTTATACATATATATACATGTGAAGGGACAACTTATGAAGGGGTGCCTTCTCAGAGAGCGGTTGATCACTAATAAAGTGAATCATAACACTCTCCTTTGATCAATAGCGTCGTCCATCACTTAGATCGATGTATTGGATAATTTCTTCAAAAAACCCTGTGGGAAAAATATGAAGAAATATGTGTGGATATGCCATTAAAACTCCATAAAACCCAGTGGGAAAAATAAGGAGAAAATGATATGGCATGTGTTGATTATTGTATCATTGTAAACTTATATGGAAAACCTCAGAAGGAAAAACCCATAACCAAGTTTAGAGAACAATAAATATGATCTAAGGATCATAATTGTAATTATATGTCTTTGATACCTTCTAAAGAATCCCTGTAGGAAAAACAGAAGATATGACATGTATATGTCTAAGATACCTCCATATAAAACCCAGGTGGAGAAAATTAGAGATATGACATATAAACTTATATTGATATTGCCTCATTAAAAACCATCTATGAAAATCTGTGTGAGAAAAAAACTCAGAGGAAAAGAGTACAATATGATGTTTTGAACATGTCATAGTTTCAAGAGAAATCTCCCCCTGAACCTTGCAACTCTCAAAGTCATCGCATACCATACCAATCTCAATAACACATTGTGAAATGTAGAAATTGGTAGGGACTTTGTGAATAAATCTCGTGGAGTTATCACTTGATTTAGTTTACAAGGTGTTTATCTCCTCACTTTTATGAGAATAACACATTTATATAAGGCAATATTGTAATATTGTTCTTATATAACATGTTTACATTCAAGCAACACAAGTGGCATTATCTTTGAAGATAATGGCTAGTGATTCGATGGAATCAAAAGTGACCATTCAATGAAGTCATACATGTTCATGTAATACTTCAGAATGATTGATGACTCCCATGGGAACTTTACCACTATAACATCATAATGTGATTTGGCATTGTGGGGATTAAATAGCCAGTATCTCGATACTCCACATGATCATATCTTAATTTACATAACAATAAATTTAAGATACTTTGTGCCATATAGATATCTATGGATATCCTCTTTGACTCCCACCTTTCGGTGTTATAGAAGTTGCGCTATTTCAAGCTATAGCAAGTTTCTGCAAATGCAATATCAGGCCTGTTGCGATATGCAAGATACGTAAGCACTTTATGGCACTAAGGTTGTCATCCCAGGGTCTGAATGGATATTGATCCATATTTAGGGATTGAATGACCATTAGTGTTGAAAGTACAATTGTCCAATATTATCTGGATATTGGTAGATAATTTCAATTAAATATTGGATGACTGATGTATATGCTTAAGCTATAGACTTAAGCATAATTTAGTTTTACCCAAATATTACATCTCAAATTTCATCTTATATGATGAGTACCTATTTTTATATGTGTCATATAAGATGTATAAAATCCAATTAGGATTTTATTATGATCACACAGGTGAAATCATCTAGATGGGAGCCATCCTTCTATGGAAGAAACTCACCTAGTTCGTTGTACCACAATTAACTTGACTATCCCAAGTCATAGAGTGACTTGATTTGTATACAAATATATGTTGCGATTTGTGTTTTGATTCATAATACAAAGTCCATTGGAACCTATAATCTGAATCTATTCAAATCAAATTTCATCTGCTAATAAGTGATATAGGAATATAATTTTCACACATACCAATGGGTATGTTATGCTAGGTCTCTGTGTGAAACCATGTGCTACAAGCTCTCACTATTTCACCACCTTATGGATTTGAAAATCCATAATGCTTCCATAGGGAACGCATTGTGAGGAGAAGTCATTTCAGAGGTTATGACTCCTCGTTATTGAGTGAAAGCAATTCTGCTTAATGCCACCTTTATTTGACCCAATATGAGTGTTTGAACACTCTGTCTAGGACTTGTGGTCTGGATCTAGATAAGGTGCATGGCAATTTTGAGGAGTATGTCGATAATATGTAGTCTTTTATATGATTGATTCGGTGGAACCAATTAAGCACGTGGAAATGTATACCCTTTAAACTCTATATCATTTCCCATAATAATAGAGTTAGGGCATTCCAATGACCCAGCGTCTGAATTTGTGAACAAGTTGTGTTGGGCTTTTGGATGTTAAACATCTATAGGCTTTGGATAGTAAATATCCATAGTGTCTATCAACTTGATATTGATATGCATGTACTGTCTTAGAGAATTCTCTCCCCCTAATCCAAAAATGCTTATAAGAAGTTGTATGCCCTTGTGGCCATACATCTCACTCTCTTATTTAGATTCAGGAGTTGATGGGTTTGTTAGGTAGCTCTGCTCTTTCTGGCACATTCAATGGGAAATCAGATTTGGTGACAACTTTATGACAAGTAAATGCATTTGACAGATTATTTGCAATATGTTGCAAATATAGGATATTCTGAACTGGTGGTTCAAATTCTTTGGTATGTGGATATGAGGATTGAATATCGATAATGATATTCTCTTTCTGATTCCTAGCATTCTATGTGTGGTAAGTATCTCCCCCTAATGTCTAGAATCTTCCTCAAAGATGTATTCAGCATATAGGCAATGAATGAATCCCTAAGTAGATATCTAAGGTATTATTGAATGACAGATAATGATACCTCATGTAGACCTCAAATACCCATTGATGTATGCTACGGTGGTGATATCGGTACGTGAAAATGTTATCAATTCGCAGATGGAAAATGTTTGGCTATAGGGTCAAATTTCCACGTACTAATTGCAACAGAGGGAGTCGTATGACTGTAGTTTGATAAATTTGGATTTATGATGCGGTGCGTAAATCCGCATGCCACCAACTAGATGTTGGTAAATTGCAATTCTATGTCGGGTCATCAAACAACAGATTTATTTCTCTCGACGAGACTCGATTGAGCCATTATATGTATGAACATAAGATACTTAATGTTGTAATCCTTAGAAACCAAACAATTTCCATATAAATGGATTAGATCCCACGTCTAGGATCGTTTGCTCTAAATTGAAGAATTTAAGCAATGAGTTTGGCAAATTTATGGTACCTTATGAGTGAGGCACACACTTAGGACAACATAGTAGATGCATAAATGTGCATTATATAGTATCTTTATGACCCATAAAATGGCAAATGGAGTCACATGTATGTTCTTGAATTTCTTCAAAAATTTGGTGGCTCATATTGATGTTAAGAAAATATAATTGATAATAGTTTTCTCATCATTCTAAATGTAGAATGATCAAGGCAAATGTGCCTAATTTTGATGAGGTCAAGAGAGGAAATTATTTTGTACGCAACATATAATATGGGATTGATATATGTAAAATACACCCCAGATGATATGAAAATAATTTGCACAGTTATTTAGTTTTCATATATGTTGCACTAAGTTGAGTGAAGATTTTCATCATCTCTCCTTAGTATTGAGTCCTCATTTGGAAACCATGCAACTAAATACATGAAAACATCATAGGGTATTTGTAGAATCAGGACACATAGACATCCACGATTAATTGAATACCCATGGTGAGAGTGTAATCTCTCATAATTGTGTTAGCGGTATAGTGGTCCACTAAACAAGATTCATTTCCATCCGGTAGAATCCCAAATGATTCTATATAGAGCGAGGCAGAATAAAAAAAATTGCACTCATATAGAATATGTATACCTTATATTAGGTACATGATATTATTTGATAATGGACAACATACTACATGTGATAGTATGACATTAGGCTAATAATATCTCCGATGGAAATATGGAGACTTTTGCAAGTGTTTGCTTGTTGAAGTGAACTTCAAACTATTCCAAAGAACTCGATTGCCTCTAATGAGTTGGAGGTATAGTTGAGCCAAATATTTGATCTGGCATTTCTGTGTACATAGACTGTATAATCACACTTTTTGTGAAAAAATGCGAGATTTGTCACACTTTATCACTTTTCTAGAGGAAAAATAACAATTGCGTTTATGAGAATCCATTATGTTATAATTGCCATGGACCAGAGATCCTTGATAAACAAATGAGTAAACATTCGTTTATGTTTTTGGGCAATGTTACATCCTTTGTTGAAATCCCAATGAGGGACTTGCAAAAGGTAGAAGGGATCTCACTCTTTTGAATACACAGATTTGTAGAAATCCAAGTGTTGGAGTTGCATCAAAAATGCAAAAACACAAGTGTGGCAATATCCAGAATGGACTGAGCATTTTGCTGGGGGTTGAGCAAAAATAGCAGTGATGCCATATGCCCTCAGTGATATCATTGATATCTTAACGCTCATGTTAGGGAAATAAATTCCATCCGATGCGAGTATGGAAATAAACTAAATTGAAAATATTAGCCATGTCCTACATGAGTCATCATGTATGAATTTACTTAGATAGTGAACTGTATAGCAATAATGGCAAAATTTTGGGTTCAAGGTGATATTTGATTATAGACTAGCCATTCTATAAAGACAGGCGACAAAGTCGCTACTAATGTTTTGGAATCCATTCCTGTGGGAATAGATGAGAATCCATTCCTGTGGGAATAGATGATGTAAAATCTTTGCCAAAACATAGACTCCGTATATGATAGAAATGATCCCCCAAAATAATGCACTATATATTACTATTTATTTAAGCAAAAAGTTACTTAAATAACTTCATATTCAAGATGAGTCTTGAATTGGCATATGCAAAATATTGTGAAGTCAAGATGAATCTCGAGTCACATGTAGTGTTTACCTTGTATTGGATAGGTAATAGAAAATCACTACTATCACAGTGAACGGTAATCATTGCCAAGATATAGTCTCAATAATGATATATTAGCAAATTAAACCCATTGAAGGTGCAAACCAAATTGGTGACCTCATAGTAAGGGAGCATAATATACAAATATGTGCAGTAGATGTCGTCCCATTACCTTGTGTTTATGCTAATAGTATGGGTTGATCACACTTTGAAGGTAGTCATATGTTAGGAACATGACATAGACCTTATTGGGTGATTCAACTCGGAGGTAGTCACTATGTTTATAGAAACATGGTGTAACCTCAAATTATGAGACTATTGTTTTGAAAGTAAACACCCAAACGGTGTAAACTTTATGCAATTCATATTTAGATTGGATAAGCACATGCGGATAGTCACTATGTGATGGACATAATGTAGATCCTACAATAGTATTGGGATACTAGCTTGTGTTGACCAATCAAAAATATGAATTATGGCAATCAACTATAGGTGTATAGACCCTTTTGAAGTTCACATTCAAAATTGGGTACGCACGTTGATGATCAAATCCCACAGTGTGGTACCACCTTGTGTATGGCCAATTTTGAAAAATGAAAAAAAATAGTCACCGTGAAGGTGAAGGTCATTTGTTCTTAAACTTGATATTGGGTACGCACGTTGAGGATAATCACTATGTATAACACAGTGTAGGTCCCGTAATAGTACTATGGACTACCTTGTGTATGGCCAATATGCAAAATTTCATAACATTATACACAAATGATGAGGTAATCACCTAAAATATTTGCATGAAAATGAATTAAGCACTTGAAGCTTAGATATAAGCTAATGGGCTTAATTAAAAATGCAAAAAAAATTGCATAGAAAAATAGAGTGGAATATATTGTTATTGAGAATGTCATATGACAACACTTTGAAACATTATACACAAATGATGAGGTAATCACCTAAAATATTTGCATGAAAATGAATTAAGCACTTGAAGCTTAGATATAAGCTAATGGGCTTAATTAAAAATGCAAAAAAAAATTGCATAGAAAAATAGAGTGGAATATATTGTTATTGAGAATGTCATATGACAACACTTTGAACAATATATTGAACACCTCGGTTACATGTTATTGAAAATTGCCATGGGCAAACACTTTGAACAAATATAGGAACTGGAATGTATGAATTTACTATAGTAAACTTATCTGCAACCGTAAATATTATGATGCAATTCTAGACGCAGGCAGGCGTGAAGCCGGCCGCCGGCCGAGATTGCGAGCGCGGGGGCCGCCACCGTCGGGCCAAGGGCCGGATGCGCGTGCCCAGCCGCAGTCGTTGGCCGCAGGCAGGCGCGAGGCCGGTCGCTGCTGCTGGTCGAGGTTGCGAGCTCGGGGCCGCTAGCCGACGCGAATGCGTGAAGCACTGACCATGCGTGCAGTAACCGTTGACAGGCGCGGAGCCCCGATCGGACGCACAGGCGCTGGCGACCATGCTCGATCCCATGGCGTTGGTGGACGGGTTCTGGACGGACCATAGTGACCATAGCCGAGGAGAACACCGATGTCTTATTGGCCTTTGTTCTTCCTCTCGAACTCTCGACGGAGAGGCTTCTTGGCGAACTCAGCGATTGTCTCAGCGCCGGCCACCGTGCGACGTTGTTACCGGTGGCCTCTGCTTCTGCCCTTTCAAGAGAACGTAGAGAAAGTGATGCGTGCTGATAACGTGTTTAGCGTAGAGTGCCTTTGATGTAAAGCAAGAGACTCAATAGACAAAATGAGAGTGGAAACTCTATTATTCATTGATCCATATATATATATATATATATATGAAGGGACAACTTATAAAAGGGTGCCTTCTCATAGAACGGTTGATCACTAATAAATGAATCATAGCAGCGTGAATCAGTCAATTCCAGTCGTTATCCAACCTTGCGAGTTGCGACGGACGTGCTAGTGGAGTAGTACTGTGGTAGTGCACTTTCCTTCTGCTGCAGCCCTGCTTCTGGAAACACAGTGCTACGGCTCCGCTAGCCTGAGCAGTAGTGGCCGTCAATCTCGGCACTCGTCGGCTGCCAAACCGGACTCGATTTCAACCAGCAATCAACCGGTGACCCAAGTGAAAAGATTGGGGGCGTGACAGCGTGTGATTGGCGAGGGCACGCACACGAACATATAATTAATTAATTTAATTATTAATTATGGATCCATGATCCGGCGATCACGATCGCACAGGACGACGGGCTGGGTAGGTGTACGGGCGGCCAAACTTGTCCTTGACGTTCCTATCGTTCCCCCCGCTTTTGCACGCCCCGGTGGCAAGGTGGGATGCCGCTCCGCCGTTGCTCGTGCCCGGCCTGCCCAGAACCTGCTGCATTATCTGAATTTCTGATCCATGAATGAACGTTTTAGGCACCGATTGGAGTTCAGAGCTGTCAGCTCAACTTTGTTTCGAAGTGTTCCCTGACGAGCCTATTCGCTGTATCATCATCCCTAGTTCCCTACGCAGGCGAAGCGCAGTTAAGGCGCACAGGGGAAGAGAACATGCGACGTCCCTTTCTGCGCGTCGGGATCGCGCATCGCGGCCGGACAATCAGCGGGTCCGGAGGCCTGCCGCTGACCGATGAAACATCCACGGCCGCGCCGCGACATACTCCTATGATATGTGTGAGCCCTGGATGACGACGAACTCGCAGGTCGCCACAGGGCGATCGAACCGAGCACGAGACGCGCCGCTGATGACTCGGGTCGCCGTCACCCGCATGCGCCAAAGAGATGCCGACGACGACGCCTGTCCGGCTGAACCGGCAACAGATTTTTATCTACCCGTGTGTGTTTTTTACACTGCGCAGTGTGCGCGCGCGTCGAGTGTGGACGGACGGGCGGGCGGATAGTTGGGGTAGGTGCGTGGTGGCCGCGACGGTGGCGTCATGGGGGCGTTGGTTAGACGTACTACGTGAGGTTGGCTCAACGGCGAGGTGCTTGGATGCTTCTTGTGGTGCGCGTGCTTGGACGCTTGCGGATTTTTCTTTGACAATGTGAGAAAACTAGGCCAAGGCGGCACCGGTCAGTTCCGCTTTAAGTGGTATGTAAGTATCAATCCATGGTCCCATTGAAAATTCAGAAAGGTTATGTGTTATCCCCCTCGCCTCGGTCGTGGAATGTGATCCTTTTCTTTCTAGTTTCAATGCATTTTCTCGCTGCGTATGTCATGGTTGCAAGATTTTCCTGCGATAAAGGCTGGGAGCTTTCATGTGCGATTACAGCTTGCAAGATATCTGTAAAGATCACACACAGTGTATTTACAAAAGGTGCTTGTTGCCATTGCTCAAAGAATGAAACAATCTCGACAGCTCCCACTGCAAGGATTTTTTGTGTGGATTGGGATGGATGCTGGTATTTTCTCTCTCGGCCTTGTCATCCTGCGCTTGTGTGTGTAAAACATCTCTCGACTTCCACCTTTAATAACTACAGTACTACTTATATCAAGTCAAGAGATAAATAAAAGGAGTTAAAAAAAGAGGACCGGAGGCGATTAACAGCCTGTTCGGTTGGCTGGTTCGTTTCGTTGCTGGTTCGTGAAGAAGTACTGTTGGTTGGTTTGTGTGAGAGAAAAATACTGTTCCGCCTGAAAATTTACGATCGTTTACGACAAGCCACAGCCAAACGAATAGGCTAAGGCCCTCGATCATCTCACTCATCGTGGCTCGATTATGGAGATGGACACTTCATTGACGGACTGCGTCTTGGTGGTCTCCGTCTTCATGGCCAGCGAGAAATCGGACACGGACGAATTCTTGCTGGGCCTGGCGAACAGCGGCGGCTGCGCGGGCGCCGGCATCTGCGTCTGGTCGCTGATGAGCATGAGCACCACGTTGGACATGGTGGGCCGGAGGTCCGGGTCCTCCTGCACGCACAGCAGCCCGGCGTGGAAGCACCGCCACGCCTCGTCCCTCGAGTACGACCCCGCCAGCGACGCGTCCATGAAATCCGCCGCCCTGTCCTCGCTCCACAGCTTCCAGGCCTCTTGGATCAGGGTGTGCTGGTGCTCCTGGAGGTACATGGAGCCGTTCCGCTGCCCGCTGAGGATCTCAAGCACCAGGACCCCGAAGCTGAAAACGTCTGATTTCACCGAGAAAACGCCCTCCATCGCGTATTCCGGAGCCATGTACCCGCTGCATTTTTTGTTGTTGTTGGGAGCTTCAGGTCAGCACATAAGTACTACTTACTCGGCGAGTTATGTAAGGTAATGTAAATGTGTGGCATTGCACTGCACTTACTAGGTGCCAACCACGCGGCCCGTGTTAACCTCGTTGCCCTCCTCCTCGAAGATCTTGGCCATGCCGAAGTCGGAGATCTTAGGGTTCATCTTGTTGTCCAGGAGCACGTTGCTGGCCTTGAGGTCCCTGTGGATGACCTTGAGGCACGAGTCCTCGTGCAGGTACAGCATGCCGCGGGCGATCCCCAGGATGATGCTCTGCCTCGTCTTCCAGTCCAATTGCCCACTCTTCCTCGTATCTGAGATTAGCATTACACAACAAAGCTTCATCAAATTAGCTCACCAAAAATCGCTTCACAGTTCGGCTTCAGAATTCTTAATTATATGTATAGGCCAACTAAAACCTCTTATTAGATCGATCAATCACCAACCATTTATAACGCTGACCAAGGTTACAAGCGTGACGCACATGATGCTACACGATTTTTCATGCTACTACTTGGTTTCCCATTGACCTATTTCGCATCGATCTAGTAGCTTGATACGACCTAATTGACTCAGAATCAGTAAACTATATGCAGAGCTCAGAGCCCATGAGCTAAAAATCTGGATGTAGCCATGTGCATCTCCTACGGACACGCGTATCAGATATTCAGATTCAAACCAAGCATCAACCAAATCTGACAGTCTGTACATTCGTTCTGCAATACCGATCGTGGAGCTAATCTCAGCCATATTCGTTCGTGCTCCACGACTCCAGACGCATAATCTGACACGAGAAAAGAAATTCATATCCCAGTCCCAGCAGAGTGATGACTGATGACTAACCGAAGAGGAAGGAGTCGAGGCTTCGGTTGGGGAGGTACTCGTAGACGAGCATCTTCTCGTCCCTCTCGACGCAGCAGCCCAGCAGGCGGACCAGGTTCCGGTGCTGCAGCTTGGCGATCAGCTCCACCTCGTTCCGGAACTCCGCAGCGCCCTGCCGGGACCTCGCCGACAGCCGCTTCACCGCGATCTCCGCACCGCCGCCCATCACACCCTATCCAATCCAAGAAACGACTTAAACTTATTCAGTCGATCGATCGACGTGATTAATCCCATCATCCAAAGAACAGTTTTACTGCAGACAGACTAGAAATTGACAGCATGTGCTGCCATTTAGTTTAGTTACCCTATAGACGGGCCCGAAACCGCCTTCGCCGAGCTTGTTCTCCTTGGAGAAGCTGTTGGTGGCCTCATGGATGGAGGACAGGTCCATGAGCGGCAGGTCTGAGTTGGACAGCGGCCTCAGGCTCTCTATCTGAGCTCTCCTGACAGCTGCAAGGACCATGTCATGAGACGCTCTCGTCATTACTAGGATAATTCTAGCATGACAGCAACCGGTGGGTACAGCTGTAGGTGCATGCGATGCGAGTGGCAAACTGGCAATGCAACAATCGCGTCATGTTGGACGAACTGAAAGATAGCTCACCGTTGCGCTTCCTCCATCTCCAGCAGTAGACGCAGTAGAAGAGAGTGCAGACGATGACCACCGCCAGAATCGACACCATGATGGTCATCCCATTGGAGCCGGAATGCCCTGGAGCAGCAGCAAGAACACCCTCAACAACTCAATCACCCCAGTTCCGGACAACACTGTCGCATCGATCGGCAGCAGGGAAGAACTCTGAGATGTACGTGTACCTGAATCGCTTGCGCTTGCAGGTGCTATGTCCATCAGCCGGCGATGTCGGAGGCGGTTCAGCGGCCCAGCCATATGTTCCTCCATCGATCTTGGAGCTCTGCGAGGGAGAATTAATGGCAGCGCTCAGCTCTGCGTATATGGGGATATCTAGCTCTGGCCTCTGAGGTCGTTGGAGAAGTGCTGTAGCTAGACTTTTGGGATTTGTCAGTGCTAGTGTTGTGGTGGCTCTCAAGCAGAATTATGTATCGAGGCATATATGTAGCTCTGTGTAGGTTGTTGAGAGGAAGGCAGGGATGGGGACGGAGAGGGAGGGGTGCCTCGCCCCTGATGGCACCTGGATGAGCTGGTTTTTTTAATTTCAGTCCCCTTTGGCACGGCTCAGCCAAAACGGTTTCACCGGTGAAGCCAAAGCCGGTGAAACCAAAAAAATTAGCTTTTCTCGGCTTTTAGTTCATTTTAACCTTGGCTTACAAAACAGCTTTACACTACAATACATCGATTTACGCAAAATAGATGAAGCCGAAGTCAGCATAAACCGTGCCAAGAGGCCCTTCATGTTAGTCCTCGCAGGACTGCCAAATGCGGGGGTTGACCATTACAAGCAGAACCATAAAAACGTGTGAAAACCACCCCTTTTCTTATGGATGTGACACGGGACACGGGACTTCTCTTTTGTTTTGTGACACGGGACGGCAGTGGATAACTGCATAGTGGTTCCTGGATACTTCTCTTTTGTTCTTGGCTTTTGTTCCTATACACAACACTTGCTTCTCAACCCGGTTTCTTCCAACACATTTCTGATCCGGCTGCATAATCTAATGACGCAGTTGGGGTGTGATGTGAACAACTATCATTGTTAAAACACACGTACTTGTTAGCGATTTCGTGCGAGCTGGATGTGTTATATGCAATTAAAGAGCAACGCAACCCAGCTGCATTATTTTTTCCCCGGACATGTTGAGACGTGCGTGCCTGTCCTTGGCGCTGGAACGTGAAAGCTGGGCGAGGTCTGTGCATCGAGTAAAGGAATGGGAGTGTGTTTGACGAAACATGATGCTACAGCCTACAGGCTACAGCTAGCGCGGCATATGATGGTGTTGTTGGCTGGTCAGTTCGGTGTGTACGTGATGAACAGGGCTGCTGGTGGCTGTGGTGGTGCGCGTCAGCAGCCGTGTGCGTTTAGGCTACTGCCGGTGGTGGGCTCGGCCGGAGCTGTTTGACTGTTGGACTTGGAGGACTAGTAGAAAACGGGAGTGCTCCGTCTCCGTGCAAGGAGAAACTGTTATCGCCCCGGTCTCGTCGCCACTGACACATGGGCCCGAGCGTAGCATATGCAGCCGGTGGGGCCCAGGCGTCAGTGGGTATATAGCGATTCTCAGTACGTTGCACGGCGGCCGAAAAAGGAATTAGAAAACTAGTACTAGGGAGCGCTACTAACACGTCGCTGATCATGGGCTTTGATTATTTATTAACGGCTTGCGTTTGGATGAACGTTTTTGGTAATTAAGCAACGCGCAGCGGCCTTGGTCAAGCGTGAGGTTCGAATCCCCATCACCATGGCCATGGTGGTCCATGCAAGTCGCGCGGAGTAAACAAGTGGATGCGGAAGCCGAGATTGGAGCTGATGAAATGCTTTTGGCATACGGCATACCGCATGCCCTAGTAGATCAGAGCAGTTCACGTGACAGGACAGTGCAAATGGATCGGTTGGTCCTTGGAAGAAACTATTTCCCTCACAACCGTCCCCAAAATCCTTTTTTTTTCAAAAACAAAAAACTCAGCAAGAGATTTGCTGAGCGGTTTTATATTAGGCTGAAAAGACACCGCACATAAAGGGAATAGCTATAACTAGGTGGATACAAGCATTCTCACACGCTCCTCTTAACAGTTAAACAGATTGACCATAGACCTATCCTGAACAAAAATCTTAGCAGGACTACTCTTAGCACGAAATATTTGTAGAGTGCGCAAGCTTATAGAGTTGGACTTTTTCCTTAACCAAGAGCATCAGTTGTAATGTGACGAACACGGATCAAGAGCCTGGTGAGTGATTTGAACTCAATAAAATAATGCTATAACTTAACTAAAAAAATGTTAAATCTGCATATGTGAAGAGACTTTAGAAATGTTCAAGGTTCATCAGGAAATGTACATGTACCAACTCCACAATAAGATGTTCCCGCTTCACGTGAGAATGCCCCATCCTCACTACAAAATGTTTCTGCTTTGTGAGAGAAATATTCTATTTAAACAAAATTGTTCCAGCTTAAATGAAAAGCATATTTATATTGCATCGTCAAAAGAATCAAGGACTCTGACCGTGACAAAAGTGATTCTCTACGTACTCCTTCTGTAAAAAAGAATGCAATTATGGGTTACGTACCAGTTAAAGTAGTTTTGTTTGATCAAATTTATAGTAAATGATATTCACATTTATGAGTCTAAATTAATTTATTATGAACATATATTTCATAGTTAAATCTAATGATATTTATTTGATATCATGATTATTGCTACATCTTTATCTATAATTAGTCAGACCTAAGATACTAAAACATGTCATGTGGTAGAATTGCATTTCTGCTCAAAAAACTAACTAGCCACATATATAGCCAATTAACAAAAGTATGTTCATACCATGGACCCATCATGGCATGGGCTGTAGTGGATCTCAAATCCGCTGGGTCATGGCCCAAGAAAACCAAAGTTAAGCATTGCAGCAGTTTTACTGTTTTCATACAAAAGGGACCGCAACTGTTTCAAATCAATGAAAATTGATCCTCAGCTCTGGTTTTGTGAAGCCTTCCACATGTACATGCGTCCCCTAGCATGCCTCCTACCTATACATCTATATCTCTTATAAAGTTAATCCTCACTAGAAGTCTATCTCAAATGCAAGCTATCCATATAGCTAATCCCCATTAGAAGTCTATCTCACACTAATAGCCATGTCATCCCACTAATTTTTAACCTCTTAATTCAAGCTATCCATATCATATCCACTTAATTTCATTCCAAGTAATTCAAGCTTTCCATATCATCTTTACTTAATTTTTTCCAAATGCTTCGCAATCCCCGCAGCAACGCGCGGGGCATCTTCTAGTTTACTCAATGGATGTACTACATTGCTAGGTTGGATTGTAAATTCCCTTACAAACTTGTGGCTACAATTCAAATAATCTCTACTAACTAAATATAATACATATTCGAGTACATGCAGCAAGTTCAATTTGCTTGCTGTGAATAATAACTACTACTACTTGTGCTGGAGAAGGATCCAATGATGTCAACAACAGCATCGGCATCGACTACACTAGCTTGGTGGTCCTGAGCTTGATGACATTGTTGTTGTTGGTTGCCCTTATTCCATGTCTTCATCTTGTGCTTGTTATGCTGCTGCAGCACTAGAACAGAACCACAACCTACCAAGTCGTCCGAGGACAGGAGCTCACCAATGGGCCCTAGCTCCTGGCATTCTTCATCCCAGTCCCCCATGTCACTTGTCATCATGCCTCTGCTGCCATGGGCCCTATCGCCCTTTCCCACGATGAAGAGTGAGCATGTACCCACCATGGAGCTAAGCGTGTTTACTGTCTCCGCGCCATTGCT
The DNA here is from genome assembly GCA_904845875.1 of Miscanthus lutarioriparius. NCBI lineage: Eukaryota > Viridiplantae > Streptophyta > Magnoliopsida > Poales > Poaceae > Miscanthus > Miscanthus lutarioriparius. The sequence goes on from CAJGYO010000008.1 coordinate 15,631,969, forward strand.
CACGTACTTCTCCATGTATGATACGTGACCTGGTGCCACAAACCTCGCGTATAGGTCTGCCATGAATTCCTCATCTTCCATGGCCTCCTCCATCACCTTCGGGTTGCCCGATAAACCCCTTCCGCTTGGAAGAAGGAACCTGCACACAACATCACATCGATGGTTGCACTCGCCACCATCCGCCGCGACGATGTAGTATTGCATATGACATCGCCTCCTCATCAAGACCGCCAGAACAACGCCACCACCGATGATTCTCTCCGTGACCTCATTAGCAAAAACAATACCCACAAGGATCCCCACCGTGCAAGGAGCCCTATGCAGGATCTGTTGGTTCGATTGGCGCCGCCCTCATGCTTGCGGCACACCATGCGCCCATCGTAGCGTTGTTCCTTGTGGAAGGGCATGATCACTAGCGACGCACGCCGCATCCTCCACACCTTGCCGCTTCAGCATATCTCGTCCATGGAACCCAAGTTGGATATGGCCGTCATCTGCCGCACGAGGATGGCATTGTCATAGGTGAAGGTCGCCACGGTGGAGGCCACCTGCTCGATCTCACGCGCGTAGCCCCACTCGTCTTCATCCTGGCCACCGTCTCGGGCATGGTACAGCTGCTGCGTGATGGCGTACTTGTGCGATGTCACAAGCTCGACAAGGTGCAACAGGTACACGGCGACCGGTGCCCTGCCCTTGGAGAGGTCACTAAGCGTGAGCATCGAGTAGACGCTAGTGGCGCCGTGGATGCATACGAGCATGCGGAGCTCATGGTCCACGCTAAGGTCCTCGAGGCAGCGCGAGCGATAGCCGGAGGCGCGACGCTGCTGGCGGACGATGGCGGCGGACGCAGGCCCGGCCATGAATGTGTTGATGATGGACGATATGAGAAGCACCACCTGCATGGTCTCTCCCCATACATTGATCTTGTTCCCAAAGTTGATGGCGAGGATATCCGAGTAGCCCTTGACGTTGAGCAGTGCACCCAGCACGACGGCCTCTCGAGTGGCGATGCCCAACGCCCGCCCTGCCAGCACGGTGCCGGCCACCTTCCCCGCCGTGCTCAACAACGTGGTGAAGGTAACGGCCACGATGAGCTGGACCACCGTGAAGTTCCCAATCTTGGCGAAGTCGAGGCGAGCACCGATGGCCCCGGCGCAGTGGCATGAAGAGCTGGTGCATGGGTAGGCGAGGCGGTGGTCCTCCATTAGCGTCCTTAATGAAATGATAATGATAATCAAAGCACCTAGTTGGGCCCTCGCGTGGCATGGCGAGGCCGATGAGGAAGGCCGTCATGGGAGGCGTCAGCAGCCCATGATCTGCTTTTTTGAGCATTGAGAGGCCCACGACAAGGAGCAGCATACGCCAGAAGGTATGGTCCACCACGAGGTCTTGCCTTGATGTACTCGATGTATCGCCTCCGGCTTGAGCGGTTGAGCATGCGCGCCACCACACGCCAAGAAGGTTCACGGCCATCCACACCGCCGCCGCCATCCACGCCACCACCGCCCCCTGCCTTGGCCGGCGCGAGACTCTTTCTCCTTGGGCACCTTGCCGTCACAGGTGGGTGACAATGATGACGCTTAGAGCGGTGAGGCATGTGGAGTGCATGTCATGTTGGTAAGGTGGCGGCGTATGGCTTAGATGGCGATCTGTCTGGTTTGAACCGGTCGACAGAGCTTGGTGACGATCTTCATTAGGGAGGACGGGTGAGGCGGTGCATGACCAAGGTGAGCACGATCGCGATTCGGAGCGCGGTGGAGGCGAGATGTTGGTTCAAATGATTGTTGAAGTGGCCCCGCCGAGTTAAATTTTGTGTTTGAAGCCGTGCTTAGGAGAAGGGCCCGCCAAAGATGGCGAGGAGGAGATCCGGAAGATCCGGAGCCGCGCCGCAGCCACAACTAGAGAGCGGCGTAGGTTGCGGTAATCAGGTATGCGCAGTCCAACTCGAGGCCGATGAAGAACATGAACACCATGCGGACGAAGCGAATTATGCCAGCTTGCGGTAGCCGGCGTCGCGCCAATGGATGTGTCCCAATTATGAGGTTTATGGCACGGCCAAGCACCGTCGGGCCCAACCACGATGCCATTAAGTATTGCTTATTTATTTGTTTTGTAACAATTTGTTTTTCTTGCCTTCATGGTCATTATTAATTAAGAAAATGATGAGCATAAGCAATTCGTGGATTGATCAATATTATTTCGATTAATTGCCATCCATGCTTTCCCATACTTGACATAGTAATTGTACCAATCAATATAAATAGATAGGCGCGCTTTGCTCACCGGGATGTGGGAGATAACGCTTCCATTTACTGTTGTCCGAGACGTCACACCGTTGTTCTTCACAAGCAGCAAGCTCTTCCTCCTTCAATGAATTGAATGAAAGATGCCGGAGAGCACGAGGACGGTGACCATGATGCCGGAGACGGCCATGATGCTTTGTTGTATCATGATGTAGCGCCCTCGGCGACATCGACGAGCATTTGGATTCGCCATCCATCTCATCCGATCAACCGACGATGGATCGCTGGGCTCCGGCCATGTCAAAACGGTTCGTAGCCTTCACCAAAGTGTGTGCCCCCCTAGCATGCCATCTACCTATATTTGCTCAACCGATGAACGCGTTGGGGTTAGGTATGGTGCATGCTCTTACAAACTTGTGGCTACAAGTTGATCTCTACCAGCTAAATATAACACATAGTGTTGTGCATGCATCATGCCGATGAGGTGCGAGTTCAATTTGGTTGCGTCAAATATTAGTAGTAGTGGGTTAGAGGAGAATTATAGGATTTTAACAACAACATCAAAATGACAAAATCAGCTACGCCACACATATGGTGCTTCTCAGCGCGAGGAAGTGAGCCTAGCTCAACCGGTCGGATGAGAGGTGTAGTCATGCACCTAACTACCTAGGTTCAAGTCCTCTCTTGGGCTGAATTTGGGTGCCTATTTCTCTTAATGAAATGATAATGATAATCAAAGCACCTAGTTCCTACTAGGTTGGATCTCATGTGTTTTTTTAGCACGAAGTTGTGGCTATGGTGTTTGTCCTTTGGCTCCTCGAAAGAAACTGGCACAATCTGGAGAATTTTCATGCATCAGCAGTACAAGTATGTTAAAGCGTTACCTGTATGGTGTTTAGCGAAACTGAAAGCCAAAGCTTTCCGTTCAAAATGGGTCATACAAAAGTTGGGAGGGAGCCTATCAAAAACAATAATGCAAGCCCAGTGGTAGTTGTAGTCCCTAACGATCCAGGTGATGACGTACTTATAGGGATTAAAATAGCGCGGCATTGTGCTTTGACTGTTAATCCCCTGGCTTCGATGATGGACAATGTGCTTTTGATGTCAAAATACAAAATTCCTGGCCTTGATGTCTTCAAAATGACAAATCAAACGCCGAGGCAATTCCCCAGTCCCTGTGATGCTTTCTTGAGCTGCTGTTGTGTTCCTTGCTTGGACAAATCAAATGCCGAGGCAATTCACAAACTCGATGCCCCCTTGCTTTTTAGCACATGCACACGGTGTGATTAATGCAGCATCCATTTCATCAAAATAAAATGCAGCATCCTTGCGTGCCATTAATGCCATTGATAGTCCAGAATTCCCCTCTGCACTCCCTTTCTCTGGGAGTCGGATCTGAGAGGTGAGAGCTACTAGCAGCCCCAATACTACGTGAGTCAAGAGTTGTGAAGCGCATGCACTTCGACGTGTCGAGAATGACTTCAATCTCCTCGATAATGACTTACTAGGGCATAAGATATGTGTGCACTGATTCACGGTCAAATTAGTCAGCCCATATATATGAATATGATCTATCGATCTCCCATCCGATTTGTCCTGGTTTAATTTGCACACGGCATCGTTAATATGCATTATAAAACTACACATAATTACTACTACATAATCTTCTTAAAGTGGAATTTAGTCTAAGAACCGTGGGTCTGTATTGTTTGACTATAGTCATTCACTCCTAAATGCTGGACACATGAATATTTGTAATCCTTAATTAAAAAAAATTCAATATATTTTTGCAACATTAGTTTCCTCCGGTTTATAAAAAAACCGTTTGTGATAGTTTTCATTGGGGACCCCATCCTCACCATTTCGCATGCTCATTTCTCAACCCTTGACATACATGGGAAACATAATTTTGCAGGGGATCATTCATGCGCTGGCAACAAGCAAGGCCATCATCGGAAGCCAAAGGTCGTGGTCGCATACAGGGAGCTAAAGGGTCCAACAAAGGCATCTTTGGGGTGCCAAGGGCATGGTCGCATCCAAGGAGCCGAAGGGTCCAACGAAGTCATCCTCAAGTTGCCCAAAAGTGTGAAGACTCATTGCAATGCAAGGCTGGTCACAAAGGGACATAGTGGTGATGCAAAATGATCGACCTCTAATAAGTCAAATCTGATTTGATAAAAGTTGAAAGGACTAAAATGCTCCTACCCTAATAGGAATATGCTCAGAATCTAGCTTTATAGTGGGGGTGTTTTGGTCCACCTGTTGTAACATATGCACTATAAATAGTGTCTCACATGAATAAAGAGGGCAAAGCATTCCATATTGAAGATAACCACTTCACTATTCCACTCTCTCATTCTAGTTTAGAAACCAACCATCCAAGACTATAGTCGAGGACAACATCTACAAACCTCTACTTTTTTTTGATAACAAAATGAAGGTTCCAGCTTTAGTCCTCTTCAAGGAACAGCCATTAGTTGAACTATTACAACTCAAAAGTGTTTGCACACACAAGTTTCACATTAAAAATCAATCCAAAATGCAAATATTTCATTTTCATCATGCAACCCTCTCCAAAACATAAACTTTCTAACTGCGCACGGCCAAAAACACACACAAATGCATGCTAAATGACTAACGAAGAAACATTATATGAAACACCAAATCATGCATATTACATAAAAAGTTGTGCATATGAGTGCAAACATTTGGATCTGTCACCTTACTTAAGTTGTGGTTCAGGTTCAGAACATCAACATACTGAGATCATGCTAAAAGCTGCTGTTATGCATGGTGTGCCGTATTCCTCGCTCACGTTGTTTAATCGAAGCTTTGCTAAAGGGACCGGGAGGAAGCCTTCATGTTCAAAGAGATCACTGAAAATTAAATGCTGATAGGTATTCTAGTTTTAATATCTAATTGGTATTTGAGATAAATGCATTCTAAATGAAACGAGTTGTAACTAAATTGCTGATCTAGGCAACTACTTTTATAGCTTATGTAAAAGAGTCGTCCTTTTCTTACAACCTTGTCAAAGAAGAAACAGAGAAGTAACTATATGCCCCATCTTTCTTTATAGAGTCATTAAAAAATTAACCAGAAATTTGTACCAACAATGGATTGGGCTTCCATTTTTTTGTAGGTTTAGAGTTGATAGTGCTGATATCGAAACTATAACAAGATTGATTGGCCATGGGATTCCTCTTTTGATGGCTGCCCTAATTGGGAAGTGCTTCCGCTTCCTATAAAGTGGAGAAATATACCACCCACCATCAGTAATGAGTGTATTCTATGAAGACCGAAAGATGAAGATTATTGTGTTACACATGTTGTGGTACTACATGGTTCTGGTGTTGCCATGCCAGAATGTAAGCTATCGGTGCAAGGGAATCTGGTGGCTCCAGCCCCTTGTGTGGTACTTGCTCCATTTATTTTTATGAGGTTTATTAGGATTTCAGAAAACAAGTATGAATATGTGACGAAACTGCTGATGCACCCTTTACGCACTAAATATATATATATTTTGACTAACTGATGGTCTAAGTTTACAATGTTGATTCATTGAAATCCCGACATGCACTACATTTTGCAATGGAGGGAGTATACTTTAAGTGCTGAAATTGTCATGGAAGAACGACACATCCAAGCAGGGAGAAGGCAGGAGAGGGAGCAAATTTTGTGTGGGCTACCAATCTGTTTGATGATGTATATGGTATTCATTTACTCGATTATGATGACTAGGAGGTATGGTGGCATGGTGTTGTTCCTTGTCTGGTTTACTACAGTAAATATATACTTATACTTAAGTATGGTAGGGGTTATTTTCTATAGAGCATAATATCATTTTACTTGTCTACTTTTAACTCTAGACTAGATTTGGTTGATGCCTTGCATGCTATATGAACTTGATATTGTCAGTGTAGTAGAAAAATCCTACTTATGTTTGTTAGAACTTAAGGTGCCTACATAATTCTCTTGGTGTTTTGTGTTGGGTAATAATAGAAAAGTTGTTCTCCATAAGCTTGAGAACATTCCGGTCATGTAGCGCCTGCTCCATAATCATGATACAATGCACATTATGGTTTAGGGTTACACCGTTACAGCGTAAATGTTTAGGAAGCTACTCGTTTAACTCACTTAATTAAGGTTGTGTGTATGTCATGTCCATGTATTTGATGCCCTTTACAACTATCAAGAAAATGGACATTGCTCAAAAGAGTTTTTTCTGGCAGAGAGGGAGGTTAAGGAGAAAGTACTATCTGATCAAGTGGACAAAGATCAGCGAACCTAAGCAGAAGGGGGGTTAGGGATAAAAAACCTAAGAAGAATGAACATTATCCTTCTCTGTAAGTGGTGGTGGAAGGTGGAATCTGGGAATGGAATTTGACAAAACATTTTCAAGAAGAAGCATACGAAATCTGGTGGCAAACCCAACTTAAGAGAAACTATATGGAATGATCTTTTGAAAGTCAAGCTCATATACATGAGGGAAGAAGTATGGGAATGTTTCTCAAAGACAAATTCCCTAATCTTTTTGAGATTAGCAATGAACAGGATTGTTCTGTTCATACAATGAGAATGAGAAATAATTAGCGCCTCACTTTCAAAAGATGGCTGCATTAAGAGTTACAAATCCAACTGAGGAAGATGCAAGATATTTTATTCAGATGTAGCACTAATGACAATCAGGATAAGGCAAAATGGGATTGGGAGAAATCGGGTTTATTCTCAGTCAAATCAATATACAAACATATATGTAGAAATGAAGTTGGGATGAAATTTAAGCATATCAAGAAAGATAAGCTACCTTTGAAGGTGAATATTTTCATGTGGCTTACCCTTCAGGAAACCACCTTGATAAAAGATAATCTACTAAGGAGACAATGGAAAGGCAATGGTGCTTGTGCTTTTTGCACAGAATAGGAGAGTGTGAATCACCTATTTTTTTGGATGTACTACTGCTAAGTATGTTTGGAGTTTTGATTGTTTATGCATTAGGGGCCAATTGTTGACCTAGCTCGTTTGATCAATACTTGGAGTGGATTAGAATAGTCTATGTTATGGGCCTTCCTGCTGTATGTTGGGCTATTTGGAAGACTAGGAATTCAGTCTGTTTTGACAAGTAGAGGATTAAGTTTCCTATTGAGATTCTTTGTGTGATGTGTTCTTTTATTACATATTGGGCAGGGCTACAAAAGGCAAAGCTGGAGAAGCAGGTTCTTTAGGGTGCGGTGTTAGGTATCGATATTAGGGATACCCAAAGCAAGGAAGTTAATGCCCACGCTGACTTCCCCGGATGGGGCAAGACTAATTAAAAAGTCTCACCCGACCCCAAGGTCGCGGGCTCTGCCTCGCCCGACCCCAAGGCCATGGGCTCCGTCTCGCCCGACCTCGAGGCCGCGGGGGTCTCGCCTCGAGGCCGTAGGCTCCGTCTCGCCCGACCTCGAGGCCGCGGGCTCCGTCTTGCCTGACCCTAGGCCACGAGCTCTGTCTCACCCGACCTTAAGGCCACGGGCTCCGTCTCGCTCGACCCCTTGGATTTGGGCTCTGTCGCTCGACCCCTTGGGTTCGTGCTCTGTCTCGCCCGACCCCTCGGGTGCGGGCTCCATCTCGTCCAACGGGGACCCATACCGCCACCAACACTCTAAGTCCAAGTGTATGGGCCTAGGTCAAAATCCTAACACCAGGGAAGAGACTGGCACACCTTGATGTAACCCACGGCCATGACAGGCCATACCTGAGGATTCACATCAAGAACAGCATCAGGCGTGCCGATGCTGTTTTGCCTAACCCTCGTATGAAGGCTGACAGGCGCGTTAGTTCACCACAAAGTCCGCTGGGACAGAATGGAACGCCATGACCGGCAGATGACGCATGCGCATGGTGCCAGTGACGAATAGGGCCACGACATGGAGCCGTCCCTATAGACATCTACAGGATCAGTGGGACCCGCATGAAGGAGAAGAAGGACCCGATGATCCTGGAAGTCTTCTTCTCTCTCTCGTTCTTCTCCTTTTCCTTTGCTGTAACCCGCGCTTTTCCTTCGCCTATAAAAGGGGAAGCAGGGCGCCCCATGAAGGGGGATCCATATCCACATGAGACCAAACCACGAGATAAAAACACAAGAGCATGACACAAACATGCGACTGAGCAGCGATCGAGCTCTCAGCACCCGTTCACTCCTTTCACTAGAGACTTGGGATCCTTTCCCTCTCTTGCCTGTTTGTAACCCCTACTGCAAACCAAGTGTCGGTAACACGAGCAGCGGTAAACTGGACATAGAGACGTTCCGCCCGAACCAGTATAAACCCTTGTGTCCTCCGAGCACACCATCCGAGCCAGACACGCAAATACAAATTTACTCGTCGGTGGTCCAAAAACACCGACAGTTGGCGCGCCAGGTAGGGCCTTTTTGTGCATCTTGATGTCCACATTAGGCCTCGGATGGCTAGTCACGGCGTTAGTTAGGTCCCGGGCGCGCACGTGCGTGTCCGGAACCTAGACTTTATCGTTACAACGGAGGGAGAGTTGGCGCAGGTTCCCACCGCCGTCCAACCTCTCCACTCCGCCGGCCTCGACACGATCACCGAGGTGCTTGAGGAGCTGCAGCTGCATGCATCGAAGGCCCATGCCCCCGGGAGTGACCTGCTCCTCGGCTTCAATTACGGCAGGCTAGAGCGCTAGCTTGGCTCCTTCCTAGGACCCCAACCATCCTGGGAGGACCTAGGCCACCTCATGTTCTTGTTCGCTAACGTCATGACGTAGCTTGCCAAAAGGGAGATGCTCTCCCCGGAATACCTCATCTAGAGCACCTCGACAGCGCACTCCTATTTGGTCTGCACAACACCACAGAGACAGTTGGCCACCTCGTGGCTCAATGCACGCCCTCATCCCCTACGAACGACGAGTTCGTGGGGATGACCAAATATGTCATGGAATCTTTCCACGACCTCCTCGTGGGAGAATCGAGTCGCCCTCCGACCCTGACTCTAGCAGGGGGAGCCATCACCGCTCGCGTAATGTTTCATGGCAGGTACCCTCGAGGGATACGTCGAAAGCATCCATGAGGGAGAGGCTACCCCAACAAACGACCTCAACGATGAGGTCGAGGGGGATGCAGGGGCCCTACCTCACCTACAGGTAGAGCAGCTAAAGGCCCGGCACTAAGAGCTCAAGGATGCACGACTCCAACTCGAGCAGGAACGCGCAGAGCTTGAGCGAGAGATCGAGCACCACGAAGACGGTGGGTGTGCGCGCGCCGTGGCCCACGACGTGAACCGGAGGATCATCGAGGACGATGAAGCCCTCCCACACTTCACCCGGGCAAGCCAGAACATCGCTGCTATGGTGGCCTTGCTCGGTGGCTTCGAGGCCCGCGACACCCAAGGATCGTCGGGCCCATCGTGAGATTCGCACACTACTCGAGCATGCGACGACGCAACAGGCCGAGAGCTCGCTATCCCGACAACACGAGCTCGACGCCAGCCAGCGCGCACCCTCAGAGCAACCCAACAAGGATGTGTCAGTCCACCAGGTACAGCAAGGCAACAGGTCGCGCGCCGCGGTCCCGGTGCATGAGTGTCTCAGCCTCCACCGTGACACGCGCGACACCCGTAGGCATACCCACGGCGATGCGAGGGAGGAGGATAGCCATAGCTACCACCCTCGTTGTGGCGGATGCTATGACAATAGCAAGGACTGAAGCCCAAGCCCCAACTTGTCGAGACCTCAGGCCTTTGGCCGACACATCCTCAATGCCGTCTTCCCACCGCGGTACCGACCGCCGACCAACATCCCGAAATACTCTGGAGAAACAAACCACGGACTGTGGTTCAAGGATTATTGGCTTGCTTGACAAGCCGGTGGAGCGGATAATGATGATTTCATTATCCGCAACCTTCCATTGTTCCTAGCTGATTCGGCGCGAACGTGGTTGGAACACCTTCTACCCAACCGAATCCAAAGTTGGGCGGACCTAAAAGAGATCTTCGTGGGAAACTTCCAGGGCACATACGTGCGTCCTAGAAACCCATGGGATCTCAAGAACTATCGATAGAAGTCTGAGAAAATTCTTCATGGGTACATCCAGCGCTTCTCCCGGTAGTGCAACGAGCTGCCCAACATCGCCGATGCCGACGTCATAGGAGCTTTCATGTCTAGGACCACCTACGAGTCCCTAGTTCACAAGTTGGGATGTAAGGGCCCATGAATCACCAAGGAGCTCCTCGACATCGCCACCAGCCACGCCTCGGGTGAAGAGGTGGTCAGGGCGATTTTTGACCGCCTCAAAGGCAAGGCATAGCGGGATGAGGATGCAGCGAAGGCGCCTCTAATTGTCTCAACAAGAAGAAGAACAAGCAGCAGCGCGAGGGCTCGCTCGTGGCCACCGCCGACCGCAAGGGGGGTCAGAAGCCCACCAAGGGTACCCTAGACCACTTAGAGAAGCTGCTCAAAGGGCAAAGTCCGAACCATGCTTTCCCCATCAAGCACCTATACAAGGACCACGCCCTCATGAAACAGTTCTTGCTTGGAGGCTTCAACAAGGGGGAGCATAGGAAGGAGCCCAAGCCACCGCAGACGATGCCGAGGGGAAGGACGGTGGCTTTTTAACGCTGGATAGCTGCCTCATGATCTTCGAAGGGTCGGCGACCTATGACTCTAGGCGCCGCAAGAAGCTTGCACGCCACGAGGTCTATACGGCCGAGCCGGCCGCGCCTTCCTTCCTTCGATGGTCGAAGTCCGCCATAACCTTTGATCGGATCAACCACCCGGAATGTGTCCCACAGCCGGGAAGATATCCGCTCGTGGTCGACCCCATCATCGGCATGAAGTGGCTCACCAAGATGCTGATGGATGGAGGCAGCGACCTCAACATCATGTATGCTGAAAACGCTCGACGCCATGGGCATCGACCGAGTGCGCATCTAGTCGACCGAGGCACCTTTCCACGGCATCGTACCTAGAAAGCGGGCGTGCCACTTGGGCAGATCGATCTACCCATCACCTTCGGGAATCCAACCAATTATAGGATGGAGACCCTTACCTTCGAGGTGGTCGGGTTCCACGGAACCTACCACGCCATCCTGGGACGTCCATGCTACATGAAGTTCATGGCCATCCCCAACTACACCTATCTAAAGTTGAAGATGTTGGGTCCATGCGGGGTCATCACCATCGGCACCTCCTTCCAGCATGCCTATGAGTGTGAGGTTGAGTGCTGCAAACACGCCGCGGTAATTGTCGCATCCAAGGAGCTTGCGACCATTAGGGAAGAGGCCGTCGAAGAAGCACTCAACCCCAAGCGGTCGGCCAGGTCTTTCGAGCCTATAGAAGGCACCAAAGGGGTCCTCATAGACCCTAGTGGCTCTGAGGGCAAAGTGGTGATCATTGGCACCACACTTTCCTCCGAATAGGAAAGCGCGCTCATCGACTTCCTTTGCGCCAACAAAGATATCTTTGTGTAGAGACCCTCGGACATGCCAGGCATTCCGAGAGAAGTCACCGAGCATGCCTTCAAGATCAGGCTAGGCTCCAAGCCGGTGAAGCAGTGCCTGCGTCGCTTCGACAAGGAGAAACACAGGGCGATCAGCGAAGAGATTGCGAAGCTTTTGGCGGCTGGGTTCATCAAGAAAGTATACCACCCCGAGTGGTTATCCAATCCTGTTCTTGTACGAGAAAAGAGTGGGAATGGAGAATGTGTGTTGACTACATGGGTCTCAACAAAGCGTATCCAAAGGATCCAATTCCTTTGCCACGCATAGACCAAGTAGTCAACTCGACATCAGGGTGTGAAACCCTTTGCTTCCTTGATGCGTACTCCGGGTACCATCAAATTGCGATGAAAGAGTCCGATCAGCTCACGACATGTTTCATCACCCTGTTCGGATCATTCTGCTACAACACAATGACGTTTGGTTTGAAGAACGCAGGGGCTACGTACCAATGTTGCATGCTCAAGTGTTTCGGGGATCTCATCGGGCGGACCATTGAGGCCTACGTAGACGACATCGTGGTCAAGTCAAAACCGGCTGACCAGGTCATGGCCGACCTAGAGCAGACCTTCACGAAACTCCGAGCAAACAACATTAAGCTCAACCCTGAGAAGTGCGTTTTTGGGGACCCAAAGGGTATGCTGCTGGGTTTTATCATCTCCGAGCGTGGCATCAAAGCCAACTCGGAGAAGATTTCATCCATCACGAGAATGGGCCCGATTTAGAACATAAAGGGGGTACAATGAGTTACGGGGTGCCTCACCGCGCTTAGTCGCTTTATCTCACGCCTCGGCGAATGAGGTCTCCCCCTCTATCGGCTTCTAAAGAAGGCCAACCGTTTCGAATGGATGCCTAAGGCCCACGAGGCACTTGACATGGTCAAGCAGCTCTTGACGAAGGCCCCAATCCTGGTCCCTCCGACCGACGAGGAACCACTTATGCTCTATATTGCGGCCACCACACAAGTGGTTAGTTCCGCCCTGGTGGTAGAAAGAGAAGAAGAGGGACACGCCTTCAAAGTGCAGCGTCCCATGTACTTCATTAGCGAGGTCTTGTCCGATTCTAAGACTCGCTACCCCCAAATCTAGAAACTCCTGTACGCCATCCTTATCGCCAAGAGGAAGTTGTATCACTACTTCGAGTCGCATCCAGTGATGGTCATGACGTCCTTCCCTCTCGGCGAGGTCGTCCAAAACCGGGATGCCACAGGAAGAATCGCGAAGTGGGCACTCGAGCTGATGGGTCAAGGCATTTCATATGCCCCTCGGATGGCCATCAAGTTCCAAGTGCTGGCTGATTTCATTGCAGAATGGACCGAGGTCCAAATGCCACCATTAGTCGTCGACCAAGTCTAGGGTCGAGATGGCAGACTAGAGGGGTGAATAGTTCTTTCTAAAATTAATCACGTCGGCTAACTGAAACAAGTGCGGAATTAAAACAATCGGTCTAGCCAAGACTATACCCCTCTATCTATGTTCTCTAGCACCTTGCAAAGATCCTAATTAAGCAACTAAAGTGTTGGGCTAGCTAGAGCTCAATTATCCAATTCTAGGAGTAAGGTCACACAAACCTATGCCACTAGTACTTTAAGCAACGAGGGAGCTCCTACACATGCTAGTAAGCAAAAGCACAATGCTACCTAAGCTCACTAGCAATGCTCAATAACAAGGCTACACAAGCCAAATTATAGAGCATAAATTACATAGCTACACAAACTAAGCAATGTGACTAACAAGGTTACACAAACCAAACTAGCCACTCAAGGGAGCTACTTCTATGCTTCACAAGCAAGAAGGTAACAAGTGAGCTACACAAGCTAACTAATTACAAGAGCAACTACACAAGCACAATGTATATGAAAGTAGCTACAAGCTTGTATAAGGGGATTGCAAACCAACGGGAAAAATAATCTTGACATGGTGATTTTCTCCCGAGGTTCACATGCTTGCCAACACGCTACGTCCCCGTTGTGTCGACCGCTCACTTGGTGGTTCGGCGGCTAATTGGCACCATGTTTCGTCCATCGAGGAAAAACGTGGCATGACTCAGCCCCTCTATTTTATCGAAAAATGCTTGAGGGATGATGATCACAAAGACGAGCCGACCCTCGACCGGACCCCTGCTACACACAGGGGCTCGAGGAAAGTTGGACTCGTAAGGAGATCGAATGTGCGGTCGCAATACGACGACGGACCGATCGGATCCTAGGGGACAGAAATCAAGAAAAATCTTCCCGACCTCCCGGATCCTACGGTTACATGCCCCCAAGAAGACCGTTCGTGACAAAATGGAACCACCGCCCTATCAAGACATGCCGTGGGTTAAAAAAGAAGGCCAAGGCCCTCAGAGTCCTCCCGTCCGGCAAAACCTCCAAAGGAGTATTCTACTTCTCTGCAGGCTCGGGGGCTACTGTCGGGTATCGATATTTGGGATACCCAAAGCAAGGAAGTTAGTGCCCACGCTGACTTCCCCGGATGGGGCAAGGCGAATTAAAAAGCCTCGCCCGACCCCAAGGTCGCGGGCTCCGTCTCGCCTGACCTCGAGGCCTGAGCTCCGTCTCGCTTGACCTCAAGGCCATGGGCTTCGTCTCACCCAACCCTAGGCCACGGGCCCGTCTCGCCCGACCTCGAGGCCGTGGGCTCCATCTCACCCGACCCCATGGGTTCGTGCTCCGTCTCACCTGACCCCTCAGATGCGGGTTCTGTCTCGCCTGACCCCTCGGGTGCGGGCTCCGTCTCGTCCGACGGGGACCCATACTGCTGCCAACCACTATAGGTCCAAGCGTATGGGCCTGAGTCAAAACCCTGACACCTGGAAAGAGACTGGCATGCCTCGATGTAACCTGCGGCCATTACGGGCCATACCTGAGGATTCACATCAAGAACAACATCGGGCGTGCCGGTGCTGTTCTGCCTAACCCTCGTACGAACACTGACAGACGCGTCAGTTCACCACGACGTCCGCTGGGATGGAATGGAACACCATGACATGTGGAGACCATCAAGGCGATTGTTCTGCTCTTTCATCAGAAAGACATGAAATCTCAAGCGCAAGAGGAACGGGCGGATCGTGTCGTATGCCGGTCAAGTTTAGCTTTCGGTGTGGAAAGACTTAGGTGTTTTTAGCTATTTCAACCTGCACGCTGCTAAGGCCGAGGGCCATGTACTGGAACCCTCTTTTTTCGTCTTCTGTTCTCGTTAGCATGGCGTCGCATAGGTGCTGGGTTTCTCCCCCTGATGGTTGTTCCCTGGGTGAGCAGTATCAGGGTGGTTCGTTCGTTTAGTTTCGCGCTGCATTCTTAATTTTACTATCTGAACTTTGTAATTTTGTTACATCGTAATGAAAATCAGTTTTACCGGTGTGGAAAAAAATGTTGCCATAGTTATGAAGCTAGTTATCTACCACCTTTCTAGGAACATTTGTGACTCAATCTGACCATTGTTTGTTAAGTTGGCCTGGAGCATTTTCGGTGTCTGGGGAGAATTTCATTTCTTACTCCATATGACTGGTTCTTACTTGCTGTCATTGACTTCCATGCTATAGCATTTCATTCTTAATTTGTTTGGACCGCTATTTCTAGAATTGCAGTACACTCAAGCTTGGAATGCTTTTGTATCATTGTCTCTCTCATTTTCAGGTCTGAAGTGATCAAGTGAATGCTCTAACATCATGAGAAACCCGAGGCCATTGCCAAAGCTCATCTTCGAACGACTTCCATGTTGTTTTGTAATACTGATTTTGGTGAAACAACTTTTCCACAATGGCAAATAGGCCTTGGGCCATTTACATTTTGAACCGGAAAGGAAACCATAGCCTCGCTTGGCAACCAGAAACATTTCCGATTCTCAAGAGAAACTGCAGAATCACCGCCAAACGGTCTAAGCCAGTAGTGACTATTGATTCATCAGGAGAATCATTTCTTTGTTTGTACATGCGACTGCGAAGGAGAGGTGGTTTTTTTTTCAGGAAACCATTTTTTAGTGGAGCAAGTTAAAATGGGTGGGTCGTATTTAAGTTGTTCTTCGCTCACAAAAGATTTGAAACTTGTTTGAAGCATATTTCTATTTATATTTTTATGTAAAAAAATATTTATTTGGGAATCAGAATCTAGTCTAATAGCCCAATAGTTTGATTTTAATTTATCACATGAAACATTTTTTGAGAGAATTCGGATCTAAAATGTGTTTACGAGAATCTAGATCTCTCTCAAACACACCCACGATGACCTAGCTTTAGTTTAGAGATTCATTTCTACCTCATAAGTTTGTTACGAGGTTATAACAATTGTATTCAAGTGTTAGGCCTTATTTTCCCACCGTGAGACATAGTCTCCGCTACCCCGCAAGAAAGGAAGAAGATCTAGTCCGACTAGGAATTCTCTACATCTCTACTATAATGGATCAATTAAAAATATACTAGGTCTACTCAGAAAAACATCCCCCGCTGAAAGCCTCCAACCATTGTGCACCAAGAAAAATGCACACAGAAATTCATCGCTATGGTTCAAACACTCCGCGACCCCGGTTCGATTCCCAGCCCCACATTGTTTTCCCTTTTTTCGAGAAAACAAAGGGTCAGAACATCGTCCTCCTCCTCCTTCCCCAGAGCACATGCCACTCCCATAGAAATCCCCACCCAAATTCCCGTCCTCCCGATCCCCGCCCTTCTCGCCTAATCGAGCCCTACCCCAGCTGGCGTCGCCCGTCTTGTTGTCGTGCCCTTGCCCCCCCTCGGCAGCCCACAGCTCTGAGCCAAAACCCTAGCCGCCGCCTCCATCCCGATTCCGTGAGAAACAGAGAGAGGAGGGCCGCCCGCCGTAGATGGAGCCAGCCAGGGGACGCAAGGATGGGCGCCGCCCCCCCCATCCGTGTGTGGTTCGTTCTTGCTCACAGGTGCGCCGCGAGAAGGCCATGGCGAAGGGCGGCGCCGCGCCACGGTCCTCGCTGTCCCGGCAGCCGCGGCCAAGCCACCTTCGGGTGGAGCACCCACCAAGAACGACCGGTTGCTTGAGCTCGCTCATCGTCGAGGATCGGGGCCGCAAGGGGAAATGCAACCAGCCCGGTCATTGAAGCGGTAACAAGCATGTTCATCTCCCTCGAGCTCCGGCCTCCTCTCGTGTATCCGTTCTGTTCATCGGAGTAGAGAATATGTGGTCGAAGAAATCCGCGGGATAGGGAGCCCGAATCCAAAAAATCGGTGGTTGTTTTCCTATTGTTAGGCGGAAAAAGGCGTGGGAATGAAACCGTCGGCAGATACAATAGATCGCTAGTTGACGCTTGTTCCATCAGATTTGTTTATTTATGCGTCAAGGCCTCGACGCCCAGCCTCCCGCAGGCACGTGCTCGTGAATTTTTTATCCTATTTGTTGTTTGCATCTGTGGAAATGGACCAAAAGAAAAAACTACCGGCGGTTGTGGATCTACGATCTACTGAATCACGAGGATAGGATATTTTACTCAATGACCAATTTGACGTGAAAATTTACCTCTGGGACCGTAATAACCGGTAAGAGCGGAGTGGTAATCGGTAATTTCCTGCGCAGAGATGGGAAGGGTCGGGAGAAGCTCGACATCGACTTCGTGGTATCCACCGTGGTCAACTTCTACGACACAATCCACGTGATAGGCGTTGATGACTACGCGTTTGAGAAATCCTTCACGGACATCTCTGCATGGCGAACAACTTACAGAAGCCGTGGTACCTAGGTAACTATGGGTGTTTCGAGTAAACACTAACCAGTAAATTTGTATTTGTTGCGTATTGGACCTGAATAGTGTGCTAAAAGATACAAGGTTTATAATCGGTTCGTAAAGCGTGTCCCTATGTCCAATTTGTTGCTGCTGCTCGTGTTATTAGCACTGAAAGGTTCGTAGTAGGGGTACAAACGGTCAAGAGAGGGACATGTCCCAAGTCTCTATTAAAAAGGTTGAAAGGATGCTGAGAGCTCGGTTGCTGATCAGCTATGTGTTATGTAGTGCGTGGTGTGTTGAATCGATCCATCTCTTTAGCGGGGTGCCCTACCCTCCCTTTTATAGATCAAGGAGGAGCAAGGATTACAGATAGGAGAAAAGGGAAAAACCAAAGGCAGAGAAGGCCCTTCGAAGATGCCAGGTCTTCCTTTTCCTTTGAGTCTGTCTTGCTGACACGGCAGACGATGCTAAGGATAGCACGTTCACTAATCCTGATAGGGCCGTGATCTAGCTTCATTCAGGAAGTGGTCATGTCCTATCACACTCCGGTGGGCGGCGCGACGCTCTAGGGTGCCGAGCCGTGACCCTATGGGGAGCAAATGGCGTAGAGGCCCCATGTTAGTTACTGTAGATGACATGAGTTTCCTCCTGGACTGTAGTGGTTGTCGTATGTTTCTGTCAGGATTCATGTCCGAGGGCAAATGTCGATGCCCATAACACTGTAGGATAAATGCCGGCGCCCACAACACTATTCGGGCTCTGACATGTCTAGAAGGGCTTAAAGCGCCCGTCTGGTCATATCCTGATGGTACTTTTCTGCAGGCGTGCAGGGTATGGTCCTCGGTATTACGGTTGACTTGAGTGTCATGCCTTATCTGCGCGCGTAGTTATGGCGAGGCGGAGTCTGCCCCCAGACGTCGGGCGAGGCAGAGCCAGCCCCCAGATGTCGGGTGAGGCGAGGCGGAGTCCGCCTGCCCTCAGACGTCGGGCGAGGCAGAGTCTAGCCCTCGGGGGTCGGACGAGGCGAAGCCAGCCCTCGGACGTCGGGCGAGGCAGAGTCCAGCCCTCAGGGGTCGGACGAGGCGGAGCCAACATTCGGTCGTTGAACAAGAAATATAGTTACGTT
Organism: Miscanthus lutarioriparius; assembly: GCA_904845875.1. NCBI lineage: Eukaryota > Viridiplantae > Streptophyta > Magnoliopsida > Poales > Poaceae > Miscanthus > Miscanthus lutarioriparius. The sequence continues at coordinate 15,650,519 of CAJGYO010000008.1, forward strand.
CTTGTCTATTCAGAAACATCAATATTTAATGGTTATTAGCTCCTTCTCTTCTCTTTGGGTACCCAGTACTATGTCCCGACGGTAACTGAACCTGAAACTCGCGCTCTTCCGTTACCAGTTCTATTCCTCTTGTATCGATGCGACGACGGAAAATACTCTTGTATTATATGTTCACTGAGGCTTCATTGTGCACGCGTGCGTTTTCAGTTCTGGGAAATCATGACTACAAGGGTGACGCGCTAGCTCAGTTTAGTCCAGCCCTGCGGAAGATCGACAGCCGGTTTATTTGCATGAGATCATTCATCGTGAATGCTGTTGCAAATTTACTTGTGATAGGACTGGTTTGGATACATGGTCGTTTCATCATTAGACATGGCTTTTACTCTCTCCAGCTTAGGATTGCACCACTCTAGCTCCTACTAAGCCCTGCTGATATTTGAGACTACAGATTACTACTTTGCAAATTAGTGTGCCAGGTACTATCCAATGAGAAGTGATGGTTTCGTAGCAAATTGATGTAACTTGTTGCATCTCATGATTTTCTGACTACAAGTGACATGCTATCGATTATCATGAACTGTTTCGGGGTTATAGAAGGTGCACAGTTAGTATATGATTTCGAGCTTCTATAGAAATTAAGTTGTTGATTTCTTCAGAAGTACAAAAACACATTGCTTTTATTCAGAACTATGGACTACTGTTCACAATCTTCCCTTTGTTGCTGCTATATTGGTTGCTTCAATAAAAAAATGGCGTACCCAGTGCAGAGAGCTCCCGCTCTGTGCGGGGTCTGGGAAAGGGTGTCAGTGGCAAGCCTTACCCTCGTCTGTGCAATGCGAGGAGACCGCGACTAGAATCCGGGACCTTTCGGTCACAGGCGGTAAGACTCTACCGCTTGCACCAGGCCCTTCAATAAATAATTATATTGCTATTTTGGTTAAGAAAACAGGGAACTGGAAATACTTATATCGCCATTAGGTGGTCTAAATGATCTACTGCAGGATGTCTGATTCTAACATTATATCTACATGCCGTTACATCATTAGGATGACTGATTATTTTTCATATACAAGTTTTGTATCCTTGTCATTGTATTCTAGAAAATGGTTATGCATTTTTCTGTTTAGAAAAATATGGCATGTGTATAAGATAAAAAGATTGTTGTACAAATACTCCTCATGTATTATTGGTTTAACTGTTGTCAGTTGATATTCTTTCTTGTTTCTCATAATATGGTCACTTTTGTGATAACATAAGAAGATGCACAGAAACATTATTTATGTTTGCTCAACTCCACCTGGGTTAATAATTGAAGTCAAATTGCAGCATAATGCGTCGTCGCAATCGAGTCAGCTGGGCGGCAGATTGCTATGGTCTTCCTGGGGATGATCAAGGAGGACTTTAACAAGAGATATGCCGGGGGCAAAGCAGCAACAGCTACAGCCAACAGTCTCACCCGGGAGGACTTTGTCTGCAAGAACAAGAATTTTTTTTCAAACTTTCAGATGCATTTCCAATACTATACACTACCTTTTTTTAATCCTCACTGTGGACATGCTTGGGGACTGGCAATACAGGTTGAGGCTTAGAGACCAGATGCAGTACTGTACTGATCACCCAGAGGAGGTGAGTAAGCTGTCCAAAGTGAAGGCTCAGGTCGAACAAGTGAAAAGCATCATGATGGAAAACATCGACAAAGCCTGCTCCGCAGTTGTCTGGACCATCTCATGCTTGCTAGATGCAGAGAAGATTTTGTTAGAAAGGTGCTTCGCACACACCTTGCTGAACATTTGCCACGGCGATCACTGCCAGTCTGCCACCAAGACACTTATTTAGGTGACGATGGGTAGAAAATATACATATTGTAGTTCTAATCCATTGAGTGTGTCCTGGGAAGTTATCAATGTATTTCAAATGAGATTAGTGCTAATATATCTAACTCTATGTACGTTGTTTTCCAGTGAATCTTAAACATACCACATCTATGCTTTATTACCGCATATATTATCTTTTAAATGTTTGATTTATACCCCCGAAGGTCGCCGTAGCGTTAGCACAGAAAAAATATCATCGTTTGGTTGTTTTCATGTGCATCTCTAAAATGAAGCCGTAGCGTTAGTACGGGTATTATACAGTGTAATTCTAATAACATTGCTATCCTGTAATTCTACTAGGACTCTTCAATTGTAACCGACTAGGAGACCTGCCTTCTGAACTATATAAAGGAGGACAGGGCTCCCTAGATCTGCATAACATGGTGGCAGGTCTCCCTAGATCGGCATAATACGAGAGGAACAGACCTCACGGTCTAAACCCCAAGCGCAGGGCGCAATATATTTTCCACCCAGACTAGACGTAGAGACGCTATTCCTGCGGACCGAACCAGTATAAATTGTTGTCTCTGCGTTCACCGTCGAGTTCTGCATACACCGAAGTCACTAACCATCATCCCGAGTAACCCCGTGACGAGTTACCGGTCATCAAACACCGACAGCTGGCGCGTCAGTTAGAGGCTTTCGGCGTAATTGCCCAGCGGACCTCAAGAACAACGACGTTCGTGGCAACCTGACTTCCCGTGGCGGCGTTCTTCAGCAGCCCTACGGGCTCGACATCACGGCAACGACAGCCTTCCGGCTACTTGCGACAGGACTTTATGTCTCAAACAGATCATCATAGCGACAACAACCGTCCGCCTACCTGCGACGGGACTTCACCTCTCAAGCATCCAGCTCCGACTCGCCTGGATTTTGGCCAGGACCAACACCAGGAAGCAAGTTGGCGAGAAGCCAGGTGACCTTAGCTGCAGCAAATTTTATCAGATCCGATCTTAAAACTCGCGACGAGATCGGAATCTGTCCCGCATGCATCTCGTGTTGGCGAATACGAAGTCAAAGCTTCAGCCACGGCATGCATCAACGACGAAGACTTGAAAGCAGCGTTATGCCATCACGTCATGATCTACACCACCATGCAAGCTAATTATAGCTTCCATGTACGTCAGACAAGCAAGCAAGGTCATGCTCGATCAGGAGCCCGCGGCCGTGATGCTCTCGCTCTCGCTCAACACTACGCCTCCGTCGGGTCACCTGGCCGTGCATGAGCGCGTGCAGCCCCATGGCAAGAAGGTCATGTCCGAGGCATACAACGCCATTGTCGACATGGCAGCCTGGCTCGAGATAGCCGCGGGTGCACGGGATCTCGTGGCAGAGGGTGTACGGGATCGCGTGGCAGAGGGAGTCAGACTCTAGTCGGATACGAGCCGATCAGCAAGCAAGCAAATTATGTGTGGTCTACATCACCATGACATGAAGATGATGCAAGCAAGCTAGCCAAAAGTCATCGACGTATTAATCTTGGTTTCTGCATATACGTGTATACGCATGCACGGGTCACGTCTGCAAAAATCTTCGTGACATGCCTCCAACATGGGATCCAACTCGAGCGCGATCCGACTCCTACATGAAGCAAGCCGTCCGACCACATCAAGCTGTTCGACTACGCCGTACATGAGCCATCGAGCCCACATCCATCTACTCGGATACTACGGCATCTACTCGGATACTACGGCTTACCGATCGACTACTCGCCACAACGACCGACTACTCGGCCATGGGTGCCTGGCTACTCATCCGTGCTGATCCACTGCTCGGCCACGGCGACCAACTACTCAGCCACAAAGGTCAAGATGACGCCTTGGGGCTCTCAAGCCCAACACACCAAGATCGTACGCTGATTCCTCCTGAAGCTAAAGACGCCATCCTGGGACGTCCATGCTATACGAAGTTCATGGTCATCCCCAACTACACCTTCCTGAAGCTGAAGATGCCAGGCCCAGACAGGGTCATCACCATCGGTGCCTCATTTTAGCGCGCCTACGAGTGCGAGGTCGAATGTTGCGATCACGCCGCGGCAATCGTCGCCTCCAAGGAGCTTACGACCATTAGGAAGGAGGTCGCCGAAGAAACACCCGACCACCAGCGGTTGGCCGGGTCTTTCAAGCTGGTGGAGGGCACTAAGGAGGTCCTCATAGACCCCAGCGGCTCCAAAAGCAAAGTGGTGCGCATTGGCACCGCGCTTTCTTCCAAATACGAAAGCGTGCTCGTCGACGTCCTCTGCGCCAACAAAGACATCTTTACATGAAAACCCTCGAACATGCCAGGCATTCTGAGAGAAGTCGCCGAGCATACCCTGAAGATCAAGCCAGGCTCCAAGCCGATGAAGCAACGCATGCGTCGCTTCGACGAGGGGAAGCGCAGAGCCATCGGCGAGGAGATAGCATAACTTTTGGCGGCCGGGTTCATCAAGGAAGTGTACGAAAGAAGAGTGGGAAATGGAGAATGTGTGTTGACTACACAAGTCTCAACAAAGTGTGTCCAAAGGATCCGTTTCTTTTGCCACACATAGACCAAGTAGTCGACTCTACCTTAGGGTGCGAAACCTTTACTTCCTTGATGCGTATTCCGGGTACCATCAAATCACGATGAAAGAGTCCGACCATCTTGCGACGTCTTTCATCACCCCCTTCGGATCGTTCTGCTACGTTACAATGCCGTTTGGTCTAAAGAACGCTGGGGCCACGTACCAGCATTGTATGCTCAAGTGTTTCGGAGACCTCATCAGGCGAACCGTTGAGGCCTACGTTGATGACATCATGGTCAAGTCCAAACGGGATGACCAGGTCATAGCCGACCTTGAGCAAACCTTTACAAAACTCCAAGCAAACGACATTAAGCTCAACCCCGAGAAGTGCGTGTTCGGGGTCCCGAGGGGTATGTGCTGGGATTCATCGTCTCCGAGTGTGGCATCAAAGCCAACCCAAAGAAGATCTTGGCCATCATAAGGATGGGCCCGATTCAAAACATAAAGGGGGTACAACGAGTTACAGGGTGCCTCGCCACGCTCAGCCGCTTCATCTCGTGCCTCGGCAAACGAGGTCTCCCCCTCTATCGGTTTCTGAAGAAGGCCGGCCGCTTTGAATGGACATCCGAGGCCCAAGAGGCGCTTGATACGGTCAAGCAGCTTCTAACGAAGGCCCCGATCATGGTTCATCCGATCGACGGAGAACCGCTTCTGCTCTATGTTGCGGCCACCACACAGGTGGTCAGTGCCGCTTTAGTGGTGGAGCGAGAAGAAGAGGGACACGCCCTCAAAGTACAGTGCCCCATGTACTTCATTAGCGAGGTCCTGTCCGATTCCAAGACCCGCTACCACCAAATCCAAAATCTCCTGTACGCCATCCTCATCACCAAGAGGAAGCTGCGCCACTACTTCGAGTCACATCCGGTGACGGTCGTGACGTCCTTCCCCTCGGTGAGGTCATCCAAAACTAGGATGCCACAGAAAGGATTGCGAAGTGGGCGCTCGAACTGATGGGTCAAGGCATTGCATATGCCTCCCGGACAGCCATCAAGTCCTAAGTGCTGGCTGATTTCATTACAGAGTGGACCAAGCTCCAAATACCACCAGCGATCGTCGACCAAGAGTATTGGACGATGTACTTCGACGGATCACTGATGAAGAAAGGTGCCGGCGCAGGGCTGGTCTTCGTTTCACCCCTTGAGGTATGCATGAGGTACATGGTTCGCATCCATTTCCCCTCCTCCAACAATGTGGCGAATATGAAGCACTCATCAATGGCCTGCGCATCGCCATCGAGCTCGGTATCCAACGCCTCGACGTTCGGGGCGACTCCTAGCTGGTCATCGAACAAGTCATGAAGGAGTCCAACTGCCACAATACCAAGATGGCTGCATACTGTCGAGAAGTCCACCAGCTGGAGGATGAGTTCGACGGCCTCGAGCTCAACCACATCCCGAGGCGTCTCAATGAGGCGGGCGACGAGCTGCTGAAAGCGGCGTCTGGCCGAGAACCGGTGCCGACAGGCGTCTACGCCAGCGATCAGCATGAACCCTCGGTCCGCTACGAGGAGCCGAAACAAGCCGGTGACGGGCCCCCCGCCCTGGTCTCGGGGGCTGACCAACCATCGGCTCCATTTGACCCCGAAGTCATGGAGCTCGATGAGGATCCAACGATAGAGCCCGACCGTCTCGTCGACTGGAAGATGCCTTACCTTGACTACCTCCTCCGTGAGGCGCTGCCGACGGACAAGACAGAAGCATGGTGGCTCACACGTCGCGCCAAGTCTTTCTCCTTATTGAGGGCAAACTCTACAAGCGAAGCCATACTGGGATCTTGCAGCACTGCATCCCTATCGAACAGGGGAAGCAGCTGTTGAGCGACATCCACTGTGGGATCTACGGTCACCATGCCACGCCGAGAACCCTCGTCAGAAATGCATTCTGTCAAGGCTTCTACTGGCCGACCACAGTAGCCGACGCCGAACAGATTGTGTGCACCTACGAAGGGTGTCAATACTACACTTGGCAGACCCACCTGTCAGCCCAAGCGCTCCAGATGATCCCCATCATGTGGCTGTTCATGGTCTGGGGGCTTGATCTGGTCGGACCCCTCAAAAGAGCGCCTAGGGGCTATACTCACTTGCTTCTCACCGTAGACAAGTTTACAAAGTGGATAGAGGCTCGGCCGATCTCCACGATCAAGTCCGAGCAAGCCGTGCTGTTCTTCCTCGATATTGTCCATTGCTTTGGGGTTCTAAACTCCATCATCATGGACAATGACACGCAGTTCACCAGAAAGAAGTTCCTCCGATTCTGTAATGAATACCACATGGCGCACCCCCGCACAAATGGGCAGGTCAAGCGCGCAAACGGCATGGTCCTACAAGGCCTCAAGCCTAGGATCTTCAACCGGTTGAATAAGTTTGGCGCACGATGGGTCGCAGAACTCCTTGCGGTGCTCTAGAGCCTGAGGACGACCCCCATCCGGGCCACCGGCTACGCACCATTCTTCATGGTCTATGGTTCTGAGGTCGTCCTTCCGACCGACCTCGACTATGGAGCACCAAGGGTCAGGGCGTACGATGAATAAGGGCCTGAGGCGTCTCTCGAGGATGCCATGGACCAGCTGGATGAAGCGCACGATGTTGTCCTCCTCCACTCGGCCAAGTACCAGCAAGTGTTGCGCCGATACCACAACCATCGAGTGCGGGGTCAGACCTTCAACGTCGGTGACCTGGTGCTCCACCTCGTCCAGAGAAACAAGGACTACCACAAGCTCTCTCTGCCATAGGAGGAACCATACGTCATTGCGGAGGTGCTCCGACCAGGTGCCTACAAGGTCAAAACCATCGATAGCGAGGTCTTCGTCAATGCCTAGAAGATCAAGCAGCTATGTCGCTTTTACCCTTAATAAACGCACACTCTCTCTTATCAATTTCATCATCGAACTCCCCGATCTTTAGTGACGCCCGACCCCAGCAATGGCAAAGGGTTGGGCCTCACTCGGGGGCTAATAAGAGCGTACCTATCCAATAGACATTCTCTATGCCCGGCCCTCTCTCACATTAAGACCCAGAAGCTAGGCTTGCGGAAACAAACCCTGAGTATAACTGGTCAAACTACGAGAAACCTACGCCCCCGACAGCTACGGCGCCTTTGCTCACCAGCGTGATCAAAGTTTTTCTCCGTACCTCAGGCTTTTTGGCCTTAGCCACGGCAAGAGTCGGTGCGTGTCTAAGAGTATATCCACCTAGCAAACGTTTCTCTGTGTCCGACCCCCTCTCACGTTAAGACCCAGGAGCTAGGGTTGCGGGAATAGACTCTGAGTGTAACTAGTCAGACTGTTAGAAACGTACTCCCAGCGGGTACGGTGCCTTTGCTCACCAGCGTGATCAGAGTCCGTTCACCCGCACCCGAAGCTTCATGGCCTCAACGACGGAAAGGGTCGGAACACACTAACCTTTTTATACGAAAAAGGGGAGAAAGGCTAAAAAGTTGTTTGGCCATAACGAGATTTAAGAGCTTGTCCATTTATTACAAGTTTGCCACTGGGCTTATCTGCCTAACTAAATTCTTAGACGGGGTGTTCTCATCCTCTATCTCCACAGGTAAGTCTAGTCCCAAGCGGATCATACAAGTCGACCGGATGGCTTGGCCGCTACCGAGGGATGGGTAGGGAGCAGCAGGATACCCCACGAGGGTTATGCCAACCCCATCATGTACGATGGACCCGGTTTCCACTCGAGCCTAGCCAGTAAGAGCTCCCCGATCCCGTCACTTGTGCCATCGAGGTAAGTCCTGTGCTAGTGGGTCACCCAAGTCGATCGAACGATTTGGGCCGAGAGATGGGTCACTCTTACTTTACGTGCGTTCTCTATAATTAATTTCGCTATCGAGCCCCTGACCCTAGCAATGGCAAGGGGTCGGGCCTCGCTTAGGGGCTGGCAGGAATGTCTATTCGGTAGACACCCTCTATGCCCGACCCCTCCTCACGTTAAAAAACTAGAGGCAGGGTATGCGGAGAGAAACGCTGAGTGAAACTGGTCGGACCGCAAGAAACCTATGCCCCAGTGGCTACGGCGTTATTTGCTCACCAGCGTGATCAGAGTTTTTGTCCCCACATCCCAAGCTTTAGCATCCACCTTCCCCGGAAGGATTTTGAGAGGCCCACCTGCGGAGTCTCCATCGAGGAGAGGTCGGCAGGTCACCCAAGGCCGATCGGATGGCTCGGGTCACGGCCGAGATACGGGCAAAGGGCAGTGGGATACCTCATGCAGGTTATGCCAACTCCATCATGAACGATGGACCTAGACCCCACACGAACATATCCGGTAAGAGCTCCCCAAACCCGTCACTCAAGCTGTCGAGGTAACTTTACCAACCCCCACTTTTTCTTTTCTAGTGCATGAACATTCATTCATCCATTCATTCATAAATTCATTCATTCATTCATCCATTCATCATACATTCATCCCATACATCCAAGCATTGCATATGCACTTGCTGCATCACAACGCTTCTAACCGAGGTTCAAAGGCCAGCCCACGAAGGGCTCGAGGCCGCCTCGCGTCAAACAGAGCCAGGGGAGAAAAACTTAGATGAGCTCTAGTGGCCTTGCCTGACCCCGCTCAGAAGCAAACAGGGATATCTAGACCTTTCTCGTTCGATCCTAATCTCGAGCCAAGCCCATAGAATCTCCATCGAGGAGAGGCCAGCGGGCCACCTGAGTCGCTCCGAAGCGACACGAGCATCTACCGGGAGGCGGGTTAAGTCGCAGTGGAATGCCATATGAGGGCTATGCTGACCTCGTCAGCGGATGATGGACCCGGATTCCACTTAGATGTGCCCGTTAGCGAGCTCACCGAGTGCAACACTCGAGCCATCGAGGCAAGTGTCGTCAGCGTAGCTCCTCCGGTTACGAAAACCAAGGACGGGGTGACGCATGAAAGATGGCCGACCCCTACCGAGCCCCACGGGGCTCGGGGGCTCGAGCCGCCCGATCCAAACTCGGGAGACCGAGGTTCGAAGGCCGCCCATGAAGGGCTTGAGGCCAGCTTGCGTCGAATAGAGCCAGGGAGAAAAGGCATATGAGCCCCAGCGGCCTTCGCCCGACCCGCTTAGAAGCGGACAGGGTCATCTCAACATTCTTGTTCGATCCTAACCTTGAGCCGACCCCACATAATCCCCATTGTAGGGAGGCCATCGGGCCACCTAAGTCGCTCCTCGGAATGGCTCTGACATCTGCTAGGAGGCGGGTTAAGGAGCAGTGGAATGCCACACGAGGGCTATGCTGACCCCGTCACAAATGATGGATCTAGATTCCACTCGAACATGTCCATTAAGGAGCTCACCGAGCACGTCACTCGAGCCATCGAGGTAAGCGATGTTAGCTTAACCCCTCCGATTGTGGAAACCACGGATGGGGCGACGATCATAAAGACGAGCCATCCCTCGACCGAACCCCCACTACGCGCGGGGGCTCGGGGAAAGTTGGACTCGCAAAGATACCGAACGCGTGGTCGCAGAACGATGGCTAAGATCCTAGGGAGGGGGTGCGCATGAAAACAAGAGATGTTTTCTCCTAATAATTTCGCTATCCTCTCCTCGATCTTTAGTAAGACCTGACCCCAACAACGGCAGGGGGTCAGGTCTCACTCGGGGGCTAATAAGGGCATGCATACACCCTTTCTAAAAATAGTCGTTGCGCCCGACACCCATCCTCACGAAAAAGCGGTCGGCGCCACAAGTGTGGCCGATAGTCCCATCCATCCCATCGATGGCGGCGGTATTGCCGCCATCGACGGCTGCTCCACTGTGGGCAGCGCCTGTCCGATCGGAGGCGCAGTCACACTGGTGCCGCTCCCGCCCAAAACAAGCACGGCACCAGCCGACGGCTGTCGCCTCGCTTGGAGGGCAACGCTCTTCTTTGGCGCCAGCGCCAAAGGATTACGCTGCCTCCTGACGCTGCAAGAAACAAAAAACATAAGTCATGATGAAATATGCCCAAAACAGAGGAAGCAGGGTTACTGATAACTTACCTCAGTGCCGTCGGGCGACATATACGTTTGGAGGAGAACACCTCGACCTCTGCTCCGCCTCGTTTGGGTGAGGCCGCTTCGAGCCCACCCCCTGCTCCTGGGCAAAGGGGCTCACTCCCCTTGACTCTTAGGGTGCGGCAGCGGAGCCACCCATCTCCGCCGGCATCTCAGGTGCGATGACAGAGCCACCCGCTCCTGTTGACTCCTAAGGGAGGCCGACGGTACGTCCCGCCTTCGTTGGCTCCCCAGACGTACCCTCCCCTCCGTGGAACGGAAATGGCCCTAACTCCTGCAAGGGCGAACCACTACTCATCAGCGCGTCTTCGTTCTCTAGGATGCCCCACTCAATATCATTGGCTACCTCATCATCGTCGTCATCATGATCGTCGTCGTCGCTATCGGTGTCCTCCTCCCGTTCCCATGCTTGCAGCTTCCGCTGCCTTTTCCTCCTCATGTCCTCCTTTGCCTTCCTCAGCCACTCGCCCTCATAGATGAATCCCTCGACAATGGAGCCGGGTGATCCATGAAGATGAGGTCCCTCGGCTGGTCCCGCCCCCCTTAAAGTTAGTATCAAGAGATCGGGAAATCAATTGAAAAGGAGGTAGGAGGAGGGGGAACTTACGAAGATGACATGGCCTGGTTCCGGCCGCATCGGAGATTGCACCGGCACTGGGAAGACAAAATTGAGGGGGACACCCGCGTCACCCTGCGAGGGCTCCATCGCCTCCTTCATTCGTTGCGCGATCTCGGAGTTGGGAAGCTCCCCCTCGGCAAGCGTCGTTCGGTCAAACAATGCCTCGGGCACCATCGCATAAAGCGGGAGCGTGCGCGTCATCAACGATGCCACCCTCCTTGCGTGGTAGGCCCCAATGACACCCGACCCCTTCAAGCCTTTCTCCTTGAGGATCTAGATGGCGGCGATGTGGTCCCAGATTTTCTTCTTGTCCTTTTTCGGGATGCCCCACTTCCTCCACGACTCCAGGGCCTCCTCGATCAGGCGCCCGGTGAACTCTGGCAGGGCGGCAACAGCGTCGTTCTTGAGGTAGAATCACTGCGAGTGCCACCCCTTGTTGGATGTCGACAGCCGCATCGGTGGGTACTCGCCGACCCGATTGTTCCAGAGCTGGATGCCGGCGCACCCCATCGACATGTGTAGCTCCTGCCTGCCGCTTTTCTCCCTCTTCTTCTAGAGAGTGATGGTGAAGAAATACCTCCAGAGATCGAAGTGGGGGTTGATCTATAGGAATCCCTCGCGCAGGGCGACGAACGCCGCCATGTGCTGGATCTTGTTGGGATTAAGGTGCTGCAACTCGATCTTGTTGGGATTAAGGTGCTGCAACTCGATCTTGTAGTAGTGCAGCAGCCCCAAAAGAAATCTGTGGGTGGGGGTAGCGAACCCGCGCTCATGGAAGTGCGCGAACACACCATGTAGCCATCATGCAGCGATGGTAGATCCTCCTCGCTGGGCGGCAGCCACTCCTCGACCGTGGTTCGTGCGTGGAGAAGGCCATGATAGATGAGGCCCTCCATACGCTGGAAGGTGATGTCAGAGCGGCACCACGGATCCATTGGAAGATGGGGGCGGGTGGATGCGAGCTCGACGGCGATGGGGACGCGGATGCAGGAAGCCTAAGCGATTGGCGACAGCGGTTGCGGATGCAAAGGCGAGAAGGCAAGGTATGAAACCCGGAGGGCGAACCCTTTGGTTTTATAGGGGCAATGGGCATGAGGAAACCAATCGTCCGCCTAGATCCTCGAGCCTACCATGATCTGCCACCACGTCGCGCCACGGGATATGCGCACGCAATCTATATTCGTTCCCTCGGAAAACTCGCTGGACGTTTCGCCTCTCCGGATGGGTCACGACTCATCGCAAGTGCGAGGAATACGGATCTAAAAACACCTCTATGGCCCGTCTGGGTCTAGGAGCTCAAAGGTTGGCCCATCGACGGTTTCGACAACCACTCTAGGCACCTTCAAGATAAGGAAGTAGAAAGGGGTGGGTCCGCTAACGACCAGCACCCAGGCACACAAGCGTTGTGGGCATCCTGGCCTACATTCGAGTCTTGGCCAGATACGATCAATGGTTTTTCCCTAAGGAAGGCAGAGAGCCCTCGAGACCGGTCAAACGGACCCGAGAACTATATGGTTTGACCGCTGAGAATCTAGAGTCGGTCACCAGCTGGTCCTAGCTAGATCCCCACGAACGGGATACCGGGGCCCCAATTAGGAAAGACCTTTTCCAAACCACCAAATCTCATGGCCATACCAATGAAGGGTCTGGTCTCGATGAAAGGAAACCTTCGTTCCCAGGTTACGTCATGGGCTACAGAAGAAGGCCAAAGCCCTCAGAGTCCTCCCGTTCGGAAATGCCTCCGAAGGAGTATTCTACTCTTTCGAAAGCTCGGGGGCTACTATCGGGGACCAATACTAGGGTACCCAAAGAGAAGGGGCTAATGGTCGTTATACGTTAATCCATCCAGGCAGTCAAAGGTGCGATTATAGCTCCAACCGACACCGAGGCCGCGGGCTCCGCCTCGTCCGACACCGAGACTGTGGGCTCCATCTCACCCGACCTCTAAGGGCGGGCTCTGCCTCGCTCAACCTCTAAGGGCGGGCTCTGCCTCGCCCAACCCCAAGGTCATGCGATCAGCCTCATCCAACCTCTGGGGAGGGGCTCCGCCTCGCTCGACACCGAGGCCGCGAGCTCCGCCTCGTCCAACCACCGAGGGCGGGCTCCGCCTCACCCGACGTCTGAGGACGGGCTCCGCCTCGCTCTATCCCTCGGGCATAGCTCCAAACGGAAGCTCACGCCGCCGCCAACCACTATGGGCCAGAAAGTACAACCCAAGGTCAAACTTCTGGCATCATGCAAGGAGCGGTCACGTCTCAACACGACCTATCCCCATGACATGTCATTCCAGGGAACTCACATCGCCCACAGTGACGAACACGTGGTCACCATGCTGCCTACTTCCTGTACGGCCGCTGATCAGCACGCTGGTTCACCGTGCCACCCGCCAGGGTGGAGTGGGACGTTATGACCCCCTAACAACGCTAGGGCATGGCATCATCAGTGCACAGGCGCCCTACGTGGAGCTGTCCCTATCACCACCTGCCGTGTCAGCAGGTCCCGCACAAAGGAAAAGAAAGGCCCTACGACCCTGAAGGACTTCCTCTCCCTCTCGTTCTCCTCTTTTCTCCCGTTGTAACCCATGCTTTCCCTTGGCCTATAAAAGGGAAAGCAGGGCGTCCCATTGAGGGGATCGCACCGCATCAGATCAAAACCACTAGCATCGAACCTTGAACACATTGCTGAGGAGTGACCGAGCTCTCGGTACCCATTCATTCTTTCCACCAGAGACCTAGGACCTGTCCCTCTCTCGCCCGTTTGTAACCCCTACTACGAACTTTTCTGTCGCAGAACCGACCAATTTATAAGAATATAAGTACAATGGCAATCCACAAGCGGTCGCACTGTCATACTTGAACCCATATAAACCCGGTAGTCCGTCGAGTACCACGACGGGTCTCGATAAACGATTTACAACAACCAAGATCGTACAGATTCAACATACATGCCACATATTACATAAAGTTCACGAGATACTTTTCATCATCGTGAGTACTGAATAAAAGTTATTACAAACCGAGTTTGATAAATAAAGCGGAAGCAAATAAGTTCAAGATAAAGTTTCCAACATAGTTTGATACAATTGCCAAGCTAGATCACGGTCCACAAAAGCAAGGATAGGAATTAATAAAGAAGCCTGCCCAAGGCTTACTCCTCATCCACAATGGGATAGAAGCAACTCTTGCAATAACCATGATACACAAAGTGCCATCTCGCAACATTGGGAAAATAAACCCCGAGTGCGAGAAGGTACTCAAATAGACTTACCCGTCATGAACCGTAAAATAAAATGACTCCAAGGATTATGCAAGGTCATATAAGTGACGTAACTTGACAACATTTTTATGTAAAAGCAATTAAATCATGGTACAGCTTACTAATTCTTTACCAAGTTAATTATAACTATTCATTTCTAGGTTAGCAACTATCCTGCCAAACATGTGGTACATCCTTTAGAAGCATACAATAGTAACCATAGCAGTATTGTAATTCCATTTTCGTCCGAACCATCATGTTCCATAACACAATTACTACGATGTTGGGACTAGCCAAGTTTCTCACTATCCGGGAGAGACGGCGATTCAATCGATTTCAACCGGATGGGAATTTATTCCTAACACAAACCCAGTCTACCACCCACGATAACCTTAGGTCACCTTTGGTACAACTCCGGTACACATTTCATGGGTTCATACTACGCGCATAATCTGGAACACGGATGCCGGGATGCTCGAGCCAAGCCTGCCTTTTGGCTCGGTCGATCGTTCCCCGGAGGAAGCGCGCTGTGAAACGATTCCGGCCCGAGTTGAATTACTCGGCCATGGTCGGAACGAGTTATCCGGCCAGCTAAGTGAGAGGCATGCGTTCAATCTTGTCGGAAGCACCAACAACAGATGCGGTCCTTAATCGACATAGACGGGATAAATCCACACCTAAGACCTCCATGTCTTGTTGCTTCTCTATCTACTTCCCGTCCGGTCTCGATTTACTTTTACCACATGGTTACATTCCGATAGCGAGATATAGCCAACCGTGTATCGGTATCCACCTATATTTCGCAGTGACAGGACATCACCCGACTTCTACCGGTCTAAGCATGGCTAATTATATATATTCTATCCTGGACCTATACGATTACAGGTGTAATATTTGGACAAGGAATGTACATGCATCAAGTGGTTTCATTCAACTCTTATAACCTAATGCATCAATCATAAATACATAAGTAAACATTTATAAATTCTTTGGGAGACTTATAATGCTCCGGGCTTGCCTCATGCAGAAAGGAAGTAGGGCGATGGTCGAGGACACTCAGAAGCTCTTGAGGTTCTCGCTCACGCGCCTTCGGAGTCTGCGACTTGGATCCTCCCGCCGGTTCCTTCCTCTCGCTTCTTCGAATTCCAGCAACATGATCTCTTCCTCCGATCCTAGATGCATGAGTATGGCATAAGTATTACGAATGCATATATGTTAACAAGTGCATCATGTTTATTGAGTAGGTGCATATCTCTTCTCGGTTATTTAATTATCTTTCCATAATGCATCGCTTAAACCATAAAACAGCAGCTACTTGTTTCACTCATAACTGGAGTTCTACAAATCCAAATCCAGTGATCCGGGACTTTCTGGAAAGCTTATCAAATTCTCTACAACTTTGTTATTAACCATTCTTACAGTACACATCATTTTCAACGTGCAATTCATCAAACTCTAGAATCAGTCCGGAAACTATTCAACATGCAATATAAAGTAACGATACATCTACTTCATGCAATCATTCAAAATTTGACAACATAGAATCCACCAACAGTTTAAGCATACCAATTACATTTAGAATCATATAATGGTGAAACCTAAACTATTTATTAAATTGCCTTTATTATTTTATTTAGATATCTAGGTTAAATAATAAATATATATCAGATGTGCTTCATAAATTCTCAAAAATTTACAGAGCCTTACTAATGCTATCAAAGGACTACTGTAAAAATTTAATGTCATTTTACCAAGTAGAACATCCTATGCAAAATGACAAGGCAAAGAAGGCTTGAAATAGCATAAATGGAAAACCCTATTGAAAAGTGTCAAGCAACAGATTTCATATTTTTCTTAGCATCCACATGGTACTAGGATTACCTCCAACAAATTTCATGAATTTTGGACTCATAAATAATTTATGAAAATTCATGCAAGGATTAACTAGTCATAAAAGAAAAATCTATAACTACAAATCTACACATGCACTGGTCCTCAAATTTTTACCAGAGTCCATATATGGCAAGACTAGCTTACCACAAAAATTTCATAATTTTTGGAGCACAGGAACTCTAGATATAAAATAAACAAATTTGAATGCATTCAAAAGCACATTTCAAATCCCTATTTAAATCTCCAAAAATTTCCACTGTACAAGTCAAGAACATATTTTTTCTAAATACTATACTTCCTAAGGAACACTCACAATTTATTTTAAAATTTTAGGAGCTACTAAACTGAAGATACAAAAATAACAAAACACACTTGAATCTGGAATTTTTGAACTGGCCTATTCTACTTACATCACGACCGGTGGGACCCGTGGGGTCGAGGACCCCACATGTCGGTGAAACGGAACAGGGCAGCGGCATCACTGCAGCGGTGCTGGTGCGGCCGAGCTCACCGACGGCGAAGTTTGCAGCGGTGACATCTTCATGACGTGATCTCGTGACCTAAGCGCATCTATTGAGCCACTTGGCCGGCCCTCTGGTCGACGGTAAGGACGACGGCGGCGGCAATGGCGGAGCGGCGAGGCGGGACGACGGCGAGACGTCGGCGACGACCTCGGCGGCTCAACCTAAGGTGCGGACAAGCAACTATGAACGCTGGGGGACCTAGCGCGCTAGCTAACGGAGCGGGAGGAGGACTGTAGCGACGTGGCCACGACGACGGGGATCACGGCGGAACTCCGCGAGGTGTTGCGTCTCGCGGTGGCTTACCAAGCTTTATCGGCGGGCACGGGAGGAGCAATGGGGTGCTAGGGAGACGGTGGAGCTATGGCGGTGGTCTTTGAGTGGTGTGCGCGAGTCCGGCGCGGTTATGGAGACGACGAGAGCTAGAGCTCGGCCGGCTGCGCTGCGCTATGGAGCCGCGACGGCGAAGGAGGAGCGGAAATGAAATCGAGGGCGCTGGGCGTTGCGGTAGTGTTGGCGTGAAGAAGGCGCGCTTGCCTGGCTTGGCAGCTACTGGCAGAGCGCGCCGGCGACACGCTGCACGCAACTTGGCGCCATACCACGCTGGCGACCTGACTGAACCAATCGGCCATGAATCGAATCACCGATTCAGTTAAATCGATCATGACGGTGATGCTCGACGGTAGCGTTTTCAAGTCGACATATCTCGCTAATCCGTGGCTCCTTCGTGTAAACATCCTAAACAAATTTCGTAGACTCATGTACCAGCTACAAATGTTGTTCAATGCACTTGTTCTAAATCGTGGCGAAACAGAAAAAAATCGATCCAAAGTCGGGCTAACAAGACCTTTATCGTGAGTATGACTTAGAACAAAAATGGCTAAGTGTTGAAAATAAAGATTCGATGATTTTTGAAATCCAAATTCAAGCATGTTAGGAGCTGAATCAGTCAATGACCCAAAAATAAAAGTTGTTCCTTATGTCAAACACTACAACATTGCTTTAGTGAACTCCTCCATGCAAGGTCTCTAACACCTAGTTCAACTTTGGTCAAACATGTCACTTTGCAATCATGATACATATTCAAACCATGGCTAAATGACCAAACTAGCCCTAGCCTTAAATACCAAAGTTGTTCATGATGATACTCTAAGCATGTTTAAACAATTTGCAAGGTCATTTAAGCATTTCATGTAGTAGTCACTCATATAGCTATCCGAGTCAACACAGTAATATTACTTAAGTGCTTGATCATGAAAGGTGACCTTCATGAACAAGGTTCCTTTTGTTAACCTAAGTGTAGCTAAGGTGTTTTAGTGACCAACATTACCCACTTGCATTCATTTGCACATGATCATATGCATATGTTCCAAGAAACACGAGATAACAAGCAATGTTTCATATGTTTCGATCAAATGTTTCAATTGTAAATGATGACTTATGAATGCTTGATTCTCATGCTTATGTTATGCAAGTCAAGTTATGCAAGGCTAACACCCGAGGTGTTACATTTTCAGTGCTAGTAACACGAGCAGCAGCAACGAACTAGACATAGGGACATTCCACCCGAACCAGTATAAATCTCGTGTCCTCTTAGCACACCATCCGAGCTAGACGTGCAATATTAGAAATTTACTCGTTGGTGTTTACTCGAAACACCGACAGTCACGGTCATGAACCTCACGACCATAAGCCAGAGGTACAAGTGCTTACACATACGGGCTCAACTACGTGAGGAATTTACACAACCTAAAAAGAGCAAGACGTTAAAATTTGCATGCATTTCATAACACTGGGATCCGCTCCCAACATATTATTTTACATGCATGGGACATGCTCCCAACTTGATATCCTGAATATTAATACCTACAAAATTTTGTATATTTATTTTGCTGGGGACCAGATCTGGACCATGCTTCTAGCTGAGGTACGCGCCTCCGCAGGCTACTTTACTCGGTCACCACACCGCTGGATGAAAGATGCACCCTCCGTGGGCTGCTTTACTCAGACTCGACAGCGGCATCATGTTACGGTGCCTTACACTCAACCAACAAGAAAATAAGCAACACACGCACGTGGGATATAGGGGCATGCCTCATCCTGGTACTTCACGCCGGGAACGAGACGGGGCTCAAGTCGAGCTGCCAACAGCAACGCTACCCTTCTCGATGGGGCTGCATCTAATAGCAAACAAAGGAAGATACACGGCCTACAGCAGCATGTAAGATGATGACAAGCAAGCAGCTTATTCAACTTCACTCCAACTATGCTCGGGGGCTCGGATTCAAGGATGGAAGACCAAATTTACAAGCTTTCAACCACTCGACGACAAGTGGTCGTTGATCATTGTCTTCGGGAGATTACTCGGCTGCACCCTTGAGGACATCTACAAGATCCTATAATCGACTATCGAGTAGTCGGATTGTAGGCTCGGGGGCTGCGGGATATATATCCTCAGATGATGCATTCAAATTTCTTTGAAAAGGAATTGCAAATAAGACCCTCCAACTCTTTGTTCCAAACAGCAAGAGGCTCGGGGGCTACACTCAGTGAGTGCACTTTTTCAAAAAGTGCACACCCTTTGAAGATTTCAAGAAGCACTACATGGTTTCACTCAAGAAAGCACGGGGACAACGCTTGTTTCTACTCGGCAAGACCTGAAGGAACAAGAAGGCTTCCAAAGTTTAACCATTTGTGGGACATAGTCCCCGATACCCCGCAAGGAAGGGAGAAGATCTAGTCCGACTAGGAATTCTCTACATGTAATTCTAGTAACATTGCTATCCTGTAATTCTACTAGGACTCTTATATTGTAACCAACTAGGAGACCTGTCTCCTGAGCTATATAAAGGAGGATAGTGTCGATGTTTGACCACCGATAGCCTGCCACGGGGGTACCCGGGGTAGTATATTCGGGCTTCAGCGTATGCGGAACTCGACGGTTTACGCAAGAGACAGTCGATTTATCCTGGTTCGGACCCTCGATCGTTGATCGAGTAATAGCCTTACGTCCAGTCGGCGTTAGCCTTTTGCGTTGGATTGATTGTAAAGTGTTGTGTCGTTGTAAAATCCCATCTCTAGGAACCCTGCCTTCCTTTATATAGTCAGGAGGTCAGAATCCTAGTCGATTTACAATGAGAGTTCTTAGTAGGATTATAGAATAATAATACTACTAAGATTACATGGAAAGAATCCTAGTTAGACTAGATCTTCTTCCTTCCTTGCGGGGTATCCTATGGGTCCCGCACCGACAAGCCCCCGAGCACTTCATGGTTGAGCCCTGGAAGCCTCATCTTGTTCCTTCAGGTCTTGTCGAGCAGGAACAAGCGTCGTCCGAGCGCTTTCTTGAGTGAAACCGTGTAGCGCTTCATGAGATCTTCGCGTGGTGTGTACCTTTTTGAAGAAAAAAGTACTCCCATTTGGGTGTAGCCCCCGAGCCTCTTGCTGTTTGGCACAAGGAGCTGGAGGGTCTTCTCTTGAAATCGCTCTGATTCTTCGTCGAAGGGCTCCTGAGCGTATACCCAGGTTCTTTGTCAAAAAGATCTCGGATATAGCTAGGTCTGGGTTCTTTTTGTCGTGTGGCCTTGAAGTAGTCTGTCTTGAAGAAGTCTTCTGAGTGATGTGCGCTTTTTTGAAGGAAAAAGTGCACTCACTGAGTGTAGCCCCCGAGCCTCTTGCTATTTGGAACAAAAAGTTAGAGGGTCTTGAATCTTATGTTGTTTGAAAACTGCTGTCTTGAGGAAGTCTTCTGAGTGATGTGCACTTTTTTGAAGGAAACAGTGCACTCACTGAGTGTAGCCCCCGAGCCTCTTGCTATTTGGAACAAAAAGTTGGAGGGTCTTGAATCTGAGTTGTTCAAATGACTGGAAGCCTTTCTTATTGTAGCCCCCGAGCATATATCTGGGTTTTTTTATCCGAAAGGAACTCGGATACAGGATCTTGGCATGTTCTCTGGTAGTCTACTGTTGTCAGATGTAGTTGTATGGTGGTGGTTGATAGTAAATGCTGTTTGTTCTCGAGTTGTACAGTGTTGGTATATTCTTCCGAATATGCTCGTTCTTGAGTATTGCTCCTTCATGCCTGAGTCCTCTTTCATTGAATTTTGGATCTGGTCCCTTGGTTAATGACCGATGGGAAAAGAACCCTGTGACGACGGCTGAGGTCCAGGCGATCAAGCCGTTTCTTGAGAGGATTTGTACTCTGAAACAGCAAGGCTTGACTGGCTTCAGGATTATTTCTAGTTTTCTTCGCCGCCGAGTTCAACCTCTGAAGGAGCGAGAAAATTATGGTTTTGAGTACTATGGGGTGGAGGACCCTTCTCGTATGGTCCCTGCCCTTGAGTTGACTGATGAGGAGGTGCTCGAGCGTCTTCAGAAGATGCTGAAAGGAGTAAGCGTCGTCCCGCTTGTTGTCCTTGAGTACAGTGCTAAGAACCCGCCCCCTGCTGTGAGTTGTTCTTTTCTTATGCGGGTACTTTTGTGGGTGAGCGAATAGTTCTTCTGCTTTATCTGCTGCCAAGAAGTCTCGCCAGCCGAGTACTCGTCCAAGTACTCTAGTTGTAGCTAGCATGCTCTTAGGTGAGCATATTAATACGCTCTGTCCTTTTGTTGTTTGTTTTTATCTTTGACCAAGTACTTTTGTTCTTTTTTAGCTGGTGCTATGGTGGCCTTGGTCGAGAGTGAGGAAGAAGAAGATGATGATGCCGCCCTTGTTACCCGTCGGTGAGTTGTTTTCTTGTTTTCCTGTTGTTGAACCCCTCTTTTTGTTTTGACTTTGGTCTTGTTGTTCTCTTGTAGTAAGCGGTCGTCGGGTTTGAGTTCTTCTGGGGTTCCAGTACCGGCCGTGCCGCTCCTGTCGCAGGGTGGTGGTGATGTTTTTGCCGCTATAGTTCCCCCTCTTAGGTCCTCTGTTGGTTTTCTGAAGAAGAGGATAGCTGAGTGAGTGATTCCTTGTTATGCTTCTTTGCTTATGTTACCTTTTTCCTGACTCATATTCTTATCGTTGAGTTTTCTTATCATCTTGCAGACCCTCACCTTCTCTTACTCCTCAGCCGCCCTCTTGTCAGTCCCCTGGCGCGCCCCCGCGTACTGAGTCAAAGGACTCGAAAAGTACGGTCGGTGAGGTGGCTGTGAGGGAGACGGGGCCTCCTGGTGATCATGCTGCTTTGGATCTGCTAACTCCGGGGGTGACCGTGGCCGTGGTGGTGGATCCATCTGAGGAGGTAGCTAGGGCTTCCCAGGATACAGCCTTGGTTTTGCCTTCTTTGCCTGCGCCGGCTTCTCCTTCTGCCTCTCTTGGTACTGGTGCTCCACGTTTGGATGATGATGTGTTGCATCAATTTGATGCTACTCATCGATTGTCAGAGCTGACCGCTGCCTGGGGAAACTTGGCGACCTTTGCGACTTCTTTTGGGGAAAAGCTCCAGGTAAGTTTTTCTGAAGTTCTTTCTTTGGATGTTCGTCTTTCTTCTGTCTTTATGTCTTGTTTTTCTCTCTCTCTTTTTGCTCAGTCTTTTTCTCGTGATCATACCGACTTCTTTTTCTCGTCTGAAACCGAGAAAAAGTTGTCTTCTGAGGTGAGTACCCTAAATGCAGAGTTTGACCTCTATCGGGCCGAGTTGGAGACCGAGCGTTAGACGCATCAGAAGGAGAAGGCTCTCCGTGCCCGGGTGGTTGAGGCAGAAAAGCAGAGGGATGCAGCTGCCCAGGAGGCCTTGAAAAATGTGGAGGCCATGAAGAAAGAGTGTACTGGTATTGTGAGTTCTTTTTCGTTTTCTTTTGTATTCAAATTTCCCTTTCTGCTGACTTGTTTTTTTGTTGTCAGGCCTAGCTCTCTGAGTTGAAAAGCAGAAGCTCTCAGAGGGTATCGAAGAGATGAAGACACTTGTTCGCACTAACCACAATAGGGCTGAGGAGGTAATTACTCGAGCTGAAGAAGAACTCGCGCTTGCTAAGTTGATTAGGCGTGGAGCTGACAGGGATCTTGTGCAGGCCCAAAAAACTGTTGAAGTCTTGACTGACAAGTTGGCGACGGCTACTGAGAGTTGGAATGCTTTGTGGAAATCTTTTCGGTCAGTAGCCGACCTTCTCCGGACTCCAGCAGATGATGGTCAACCTTGGGCTCAATTTATTCCCCAAGTTCCGACCCGTTTCCAGGAGTTCGTGAAGAGGTGCGCCCAACTGTATACCAGGAATGTTCTTGCACAGGTCCGGGTTCTTTCTCCGGAGTTTCCTTTGTCCAAGGTTGCTGATGAAGCCGAAAGCCAAGAATATCTGGACGCTGTTGAGAAGTTGGAGCCTGAGGTCGAAGATTTAGCCAGGAGGATTGTTGAAAATCTTAACCTTGACATTTCTTCTCCTGATGACAATGCTTGATGTAATTGACCTTTGTACTCCCGCTTCTGTAGTAGAACACTATACTTCTTTTTGAATAAAGATTGAATGAAGATTCTTTATTTTTTATTGATGTCTTCTTTGCCTGTATTTCTTCGTCTTGTAAACAACTCGGTTTGGGTATATAGTTGTCTTGACAAATTTTCTTGATCTGTCGAATGCTTGTCTGGCCTTTGTCTGAGCCGTGTAAACAACTCGGTATATGTAGATCGTTGTCTTGACAAACTTTCTTGATCTATCGAGTGCTTGTCTGGCTTTCATCTGCGCCGTGTAAGCAACTCGGTATAGATCGTTGTCTTGACAAACTTTGTGTTCTTGTTAGTACTGAAAAGACTTAGAACCGACGATCTCAAGTATGTTCAGCTTCTTCTTTTCAGCTTTTTCGTTTAACTCGAGATGTGGTCAGCATCTGGTCCTTTCCCTGGTCGCAAAAACATCTTAGGATCGATAAGCCCCCGAGCACTTCATGGTTGAGCTCTAGAAGCCTCGTCTTGTTCCTTTATGTTCGGGCTTCAGCGTATGCGGAACTCGACGGTGAACGCAAGAGACAGTCGATTTATCCTGGTTCGGACCCTTGATCGTTGATCGAGTAATAGCCCTACGTCCAGTCGGCGTCAGCCTTTGCGTTGGATTGATTGTCAAGTGTTGTGTCCTCGTAAAATCCCGTCTCTAGGAACCCTGCCTTCCTTTATATAGTTAGAAGGTCAGAATCCTAGTCGGTTTATAATGAGTTCTTAGTAGGATTATAGAATAATACTACTACTAAGATTACATGAAAAGAATACTAGTTAGACTAGATCCTCTCCCTTCCTTGTGGGGTATCCTGTGGGTCCCGCACCGACAGACAGGGCTCCCTAGATTTACATAACACGAGAGGAACAGACCTCACGGTCTAAACACCAAGCGCAGGGCACAATATATTTTCCACCCAGACTGGACGTAGGGACGCTATTCCGGCGGACCAAACTAGTATAAATTGTTGTCTCTGTGTTCACCGTCGAGTTCTACATACGTCCAAGTCCACCGACCATCGTCCCGGATAACCCTATGATGAGTTGCCGGTCATCAAATACCGATAACTGGCGCGTCAGATAAAAGCTTTCGACGACTTCGCAATCAACAGCTCAGCGAACATCAAGATCAACAACATCGGCGACACGACGTCCAGCACGGCGCAGCTCGCAGCGAACTCGCAGCAGCGTCGATGCGTGGAGTCAAGCTACGGCCCCGGTTCGGCGCACGTGGCTCTGCTTCCCGTAACAATCAACATCGTTCGGAGCCACTCGACGTCCCGCGACGATGCAGAATACGTATCAGTCGGACTCCACTCACACGTGCGAAGATCAACAGCACGAGACGGATTCGAGTCAAATTTGCTAGCAGAGTAGCAGTCGCTGACAATCAGGATAGCAGATCCGTTGGCAGCTTTGAGACATCAGCCCTATGCCAACTCGAGTCCATCAAGGTTCCGACTTTGAAATTCAGATAGCCAGATTGGACATAGAGTATGACGACATGCAGGGCTACGTCTCGTATCCGACTACGGCTCTGTTCGTTCGGAGGAATTTGAAGGAATCTGGATTAATCTGAAGGAATTTGTAAGAGGAAAACAATGTTTCAAATAAAAAAAGAAACGAATCAAGCCGGGTTTAAGGGCACGCGAACGGGTCCTACAACATCAAGTCGACCACAAGCAAATAAGGTGTCCGTACGATTTACAAGGCCGTACAAGCAATCCAAATCCAAGACGTACACGTCCCGGGTGCGTTTCCATCGGCCGTCAGTACTGGGCGTGGCATCCATACAAAGCTCGTCGAAGTCCGGGCTCGATGGCGGAGAGGCCAACTCAATAGTCGACACTTGAGACGCACCTTCCGACTACTCGGGCTCGATGGAGGAGGACTCAGTACTCGGCACTTCAGAGTTCAGACGCTCCTTCCGACTAGTCGGACTCGACATACTTAGTGGGGAACGGGTACCAGACAACTAAGAATTACTCGGTGACTACTCGGCTCAATCAAAAATCTACCGGGGAGTATTGCCGACTGGGATACTTCATCAACAACCGGCTACTCGACTAACTACGTCTCCGCAACACACCCACTATTTTACTCGGCCATAAATCAAGCTAAGTCAAGCTTTAATATTTTTTATATATTCTTTAATCTTTTTATATCTCTGGATATTATACGTGCGCCTCCATGGCCATACAATAGCCGTGTTCCCGACTACTCACACAGCTCTGAGCTTGTAGTCGGGACTACACCTAACATGCGTTCCACGCGCATTCTCTTTTTTCGTGCAGCGCCGATTGCTTTAGTCTTTTCTCTTAACAGTTATAAAAATACTTGAGTAGTAAGAACTCACATTTGTGACGCATGATTACTCGCACGGCTCACATGGTCACGGTCATGAACCTCACGATCATACGCTAGAGATTCAGGTGCTTATACATAACGGGTCAACTACTCGGAGAAATTTACACAGCCTAGCAAGAGCAAGACGCGAAAAAATTATACATGCATTTTGTAATACTGGGATCCGCTCCCGATCTATTATTTTACATGCATGGGATCTACTCCGGACTTGATATCCTGAATATTAATAACAACATATTTCTATGTTTACCATGCAGGGGACCAGATCTCCACCACGCCTCTAGGTGAGGTATGCTCCTGAGAGCTACCTTACTTGGCCACCGCGTTGGCTACTTCCGCCACTCCGATTAGGCTTCTGCGCCTCCACGACTTAGTCGGCACTAAGCTCGGGGGCTCGGCCATGGTCTTGGCTTAGTCGGTATCGCTCCGACTACGCTTGAGCGCTCGAATTCAAGAATGGAAGACCAAATTTACAAGTTTTCAACCACTCGGCGACAAGTGGTCGTCGATCATTGTCTTCGGGAGATTACTTGGCTGCACCCTTGAGGACATCTACAAGATCCTATAATCAACTACCGAGTAGTCGGATTGTAGGCTCGGGGGCTGCTGGATATATATCCTTAGATGATGCATTCAAATTTCTTCGAAAAGGAATTGCAGACAAGACCCTCAAACTCTTTGTTCCAAACAGCAAGAGGCTCGGGGGCTACACTCAGTGAGTGCACTTTTCTAAAAAGTACACACCACTCGAAGATTTCAAGAAGCACTACATGGTTTCACTCAAGAAAGCACTTGGACAACGCTTGTTTCTACTCAGTAAGACCTGGAGGAACAAGAAAGCTTCCAAAGTTCAACCATACAGTGCTCGGGGGCTTGTGAGACATAGTCCCCGGATACCCTGCAAGGAAGGAAGAAGATCTAGTCCGACTAGAAATTCTCTACATGTAATTTTAGTAACATTGCTATCCTATAATACTACTAGGACTCGTACATTGTAAGCGACTAGGAGACCAGCCTTCTGGGTTATATAAAGGAGGGTAGGGCTCCCTAGATCGACATAACACGAGAGGAACAGACCTCACGGTCTAAACCCCAAGCGCAGGGCGCAATATATTTTTCACCCACACTGGACGTAGGGACGCTATTCCGGCGGACCGAAGCAGTATAAATCGTTGTCTCTGCGTTCATCGTCGAGTTCTGCGTACGTCGAAGCCCACCAACCATCGTCCCGGGTAACCCCGTGACGAGTTACCGGTCATCAAACCTCTTTGATGCCAGGAATTTATTAGCATTGCTCGATCTCGATGGTGGTACATTTTTTGGTATCAACAGGAAGAAATGTGATACAAATTTCTTGACAGATTTGGCACAAAAACTATGGCACATGTTGGCATTGTATAACGACATAGAGGAAGGGTGAGAACACAGAGGTATGATTCACTGAATGTTAAGCGCCTCTTGTACACATGAAGTTCATGCTAGTATGTTTCCCCTAAAAATAGGTAGTATAATGCTAATGATCAGTTGCTAATGCCTCCTTATTTATCTTCGAACGAGGTGTTCGTTATTCTAGAAAATTCTTTCGAGTCATTATGCGTTTGATCCAGAGCTATGTGTTCTCTTGTAGCTAATTCAGCTGCTCCCTCTGAGACGCCGACGACAAGATGGCGTCGAGCGCCTCCCTCACTTGGGAGATCTCCGGCGCCTTCCCTCCCTGCGCCGGCCAGAATTCGTCTGTTGCAAGAATCTGCAATTGGTCAATCAATACAAGTAGCACTAGTTAGTTACCACACTTCCATGCGCCCTCTAAATTGCTCATACAGTATGCATCCATGTGGATGTGGTACCTTGACTTGCAACTGGAGGAACTTGACGTAGCTGATGGCCTTCTCGAGCATGGTGACCAGGTCGACCTTGGTGCCGTTGGGCACCAGCTCCTGCAGCGTCCGCAGCCGCTCGCTGATCCGCTCACGCCGATTCTGCAGCAAGAACGGTCTCAGATCACCGGAACAGAATGCAAAGAACTGAAGCGCCTCGATGGACCGGGGGAGAAGAACTTGAATTTCGATCACCAAACAAAACTTACCTTGGCCGCGAGGCTCTGGGGGTCCTTGGTTGGGGTTGTGGACGCCGACTTGGCTTTGCCCGCCTTCCTGCCCGCGCCGCAGTGCTTCTTGGGGCTCACGGCCTGCGGCTCCGCACTCTGCACGCAATCGTTACAAATTCTGGGTGAGTCGACATGCCCAGTCCAGACTCCAGACCGAAACAGACAGAATTGTGTTGGCGCGGCACGTACCACGTAGGTCCGTTTCTGCGGGGCGCGCACCGGAGCCGTCGTGCGCTCGGGCGTGCCGCCCCCGCCCGACGACGCGCTCGGGAACAGCAGCCCGAACGGGCGCCCCGCTCCGCCGGACGACGACGCCCCCTCCGTCAGGGTGAAGCACCCTGTGGAGGCGTCGAAACCCACGGAGGCCGTCAGCGCGTGGGGCGCCTCTGGCGCCGCGGCGGCGCCGTAGCTCTGGTCCATGGCGTCGATCCACGCGTCGCTCTCCTCCTCCTCCTCCTCAACCACAGCCGCCGCCGCTGCTGGCGTGGTGCGGTTGAACGCCAGAACGGTCGACGCCCCGGCGCCCGTCCAGGCGTCCCCGGCATCCGACGCATAAGCGGATGCCCCTTCCCCGAACAGCGCCGCCGACGCGTCAAAGCCCAGCAGCGCGCCCTGGCCGTAGCCGTAGCCGTAGCCGAGCGCGTCGAAGGCCGCCGCCTCGGCGCTGTCGAAGCCTCCGTACCCACCGTGCTCCCTCACCAACGCCATGATCGATCGATCACGATCGATGACCTCTGCTAGTTACTTAGTTGGAGACGAAGAGAGTGGCTACTCTGCACTACGAGCTGTGTACTCCCCTGCGCGCCAACAGACGGCTCGTGTGTTCGTTCTGGAGGAGTGTGTGTTCGGTTGGCGCCATGGTGTGTGGCTTATATACGCGACTGGTGACGCAGTGCACATGGGGCCAAGCAGGATTTGCACAGCTGCATTAAATGCGCGAGGAAGTTAGTTAGGCGGTCGAGGTTTGCAGAACAGATTAGGGATACTGTTAAGTGCTTAACTCGGATTAAATAGCGGGACAATGTGCTTCGGATACTGTGAATTCCTGGCTGACGCCGGGGGCAATTCCCTGCTGTTCTTCAGCTGCCTGTTCTTAGCTTGTCTGTAAGATTAGAAACACGATGCTCCACTGCTCTATTTTTAAGTACAATTAATGCAGCATCCATGCGTGCCATTAAATGCCGTTGATAGTGTTCCCCTCGCCTTCTCTGATCTGAGAGCAACTAGAAGCTCCCTTAATGCGAGTCAAGAGTAGCTATACAGGCGTGCATGCACGTCGACGTGTTGAGTGTGAGCTCGATCAATCTCCTCGATCGATCATGGCTTGCTATAGGGCAAGCGCATGCACATTTCACAGTCAAGTTAATCGAATATGATCGGTCTCCATCTGACTCTGTGTTGGTTTTGCGTTAAAAAAAGTGTTGGTTTAATTCGCACATGACATCGTTTCTAGCCTCTCTTACATCTGACTTCAGTAGTACTCATATAGAGGGTGCGTAAACATTTCTAATTTACATTCTCTCACGATATGTTTCTATGATTAATCATAATCATTTTATAAAACCATTTGCCTCTTAGGTATGGGCTAGGCCCAGCCCAGGCTTGTGTGGTTAATTAAGGTTGTTGTTCCCCTCAAAACAAAAATAAGGTTGTTGTACACGGCCTCAGTTGAGCATTCAGTTATAGACTGCGATCGCATGTTCGCCGGAGGAGAGGGTGTTGCGAGCAGATTGAACATACAAAGCTCTCCCGCCCGCATGTCTATTCTAGAAATTAGTCTGGCTACGTGACTAATAACCACAGAGCGAGCAATGAATCCCTAACGACAAACGAACAAGGGGCGGGGCATTTTCAGGGAGTAGCCCTCTTCGGAAGAAACTTCCTGGCACATACATTAAGGGATAAATTATAATTCCTAAAGAAATCAATATTTTATTAAAAAATCATATAAATAAAAGTTATGTTCCAAAAATACATATTTTTTATGGATAAAGATAAACTTAAATACAAATTATTTCAATTTGTTGCACTTAAAAGGAATAACTGAAAATTTTCGATTGCTAGTGCAAAGAAAAGACAAGAAATAGAATCAGATGAAACTGCTAGTAGACCATTTCACATGCGTAGTGTAAAAAGGGGAACTGTTTCTTCGATTTTTGGATGGAAATACTATGGCTTATGTTCATTTGGCACATATTCTTGTGTTTTGCAGTGGAATCAGAACGATTTTGGCAAGCCAAACGGGCCCTCAATCATGCCATTGAGTATACATAACCGAAGCTTGAGTAGGGAAAATTATATGGGGACGGTCCTTATTAAAAAACCATGAGCACCCACCATGGATTTACAACACATGTCTATGTTTATGCATCCAACGTATGAAAATGTTGCTTAAAGGTGGGTAGCATGTCTAGTCGGGGCAAGTGCAATTACTGGTGCTTTATTTTATGTTACTCATACATGGAAAAGAGTCAATAGAGATAGGAGATTACTGTCATTACTAACTAGTACCATGTCCATCGTCATAGGCACCTATATCAATATCAAGTCCAAAATGGCGAGTGTCGTCCCATCACTAATGGCACACTTTAGTGATGGACCTCAATGGTCACCTATCATTGAAGTGTGTCACATATTGCATTGGAAGATACATGACAAATCACTAAAGAAGTCATAAGTGACAGTTTACATGACACCGTCACTAGTGACTTAACATAACCCTAGAGCAAAGCTAGGATTCGCACGTCGTCATCTTCCCCACAAACAACAAAATACAACAGCATTGCATACACATCGACAAATAAACATATATATTACAATTCACATTAGCATCTATAATCACACGTATATAGTTTTCACATTACATACTTATTCAAATATCCATGTTTGCGAACATATATCCAACTCATAAGACTATGAAATAGTTCATTCCTAAGTCAGCTAGTCTTCATGGTTGACATCAACAATCCCAAATACACATATAGTCTCCATATTAATAACTGCATGCATAAAGACACTACCTACAGCAACGAAGGGCAAATCCAATGGAATTCCATAAATAGAGAAATTGCTCATGCATGAAAAAGCTTGATATTGCCTTCATAAACCCTTGCCAATTCTGTACTAACCATTGTGTACCCAAGTCACATCATGACAAAGCATATTACTTTGCTTAATATAAAATGGGAAGCATTTTGTTGTTCCACCAACAATCCTACAAAAGAGAGCAAGAATTAAATAGGAATCATCATAGTATACCGAAATCACACTATACAACAAAATTCACGTCACCAACCATGACAAATGCATGTGACGTGAAAAATTCATATCATTAAATTCACATCCTCGTTGTGTTTTAGTACTTTGAATTTCAAATAGTTGTAGTCGGGTAAAGGAAACCCACACTCTTTCCTACAAAATCATTGTAACTGCTCTTTTTCATCTACATAGTTATCAAGTGAATGGATACTAAAGTGAAAGGAGACTAGATGCCTATGTGACCCAAGAGTGGGAGGGTGGTGTGATGACTTAAAACTAACCTAGGTTCCTACTAAAACTTTACTTCGATCTAAAACTTGACTTCAAGGTAAACCTAAACCATGTTATTTAGATGTGCAACTAGGCTTTTGTATCATTTTTGTCCATGCACAAAGCAAATTTTGCAACCTAGAGCACATCCTATCAACCTAGAGCAGTAACAACACGAAAAAGGAGCAGTACTCCTATCAAACGGCAAAAAATTCAGTCCACACCATGCATCAGTCACTAATAAAAAAAGAGGAAAATATACATATTCCAACCTGATACATGAGGAGCAGCCTCTCCTTGTTGCACCTTGTTTCTTGTAACCTGGAAAGTTCAAAAACAGAGTTTTCATCAAAGCTGGTCATATATACATCAAATACTTTAGGGAAACAAATTGAGTTGCTGCCTGTCTATCTTAGAAATAGGGTAGTTATTCAAAGAATTGAGATAGCACAGGATTATGGAAGAAGAAGAGACCGTGGATGCCGGCGTCGAGACAGAGTGACCGAACGCAAAGAGCAGGCGACGGATACAACGGAGGCGTTGTCCGCAGGCGCAGTGGAGACGGCGGAGGTAGGCGTGGAGACGGAGCCGAGCAACAGTGAAAGGAGACTAGATGCCTATGTGACCCAAGAGTGGGAGGGTGGTGTGATGACTTAAAACTAACCTAGGTTCCTACTAAAACTTTACTTCGATCTAAAACTTGACTTCAAGGTAAACCTAAACCATGTTATTTAGATGTGCAACTAGACTTTTGTATCATTTTTGTCCATGCACAAAGCAAATTTTGCAACCTAGAGCACATCCTATCAACTAGCCTATCAAGCTCTAAGAAAATAACTAAAGCTATGTAGCATAACCACCTAATCTAACGTCTCCTAGGAGTACTTGTCTTTCATTAGACACTAGGTACTCAAGAGAGGACACTAAATTACGCAGTTCCGTCGAGCACACTCAGAGGGAGAACTCGAAAATCCACATTTTCCATGAGGATCATAAATGAGAGAATAAAGTTTACAACATTCTTAAGTCATTTCTTACATCACTTTATTACAGTAGTAGAATATTACCTCAATTGATTATAACAGCGGAATATAACAATGTTATCAGAGTTTCAGAGGAAGTAAGATTAATTTAATGACATGGTGGATCATTAACATAGTGGACATTTTTATACAAGAGGTGCTAACATGTTTTACATCTTTTCTTATAAAAACCTTTAAAGGGAGTTATAAATAAACACTACGGTCGTAGCGTGAAAGGAACCCTCTCTGAGCCCACCAGGAGGTTTCCATACACAAGAGTCAGCTCTATGTATCCTCCGATCACCTACAACAGGGGGAATAAAACCCTGAATACTCGATTGTACTCAGCAAGACTTACCCGACAGAAGAAAAATAAAAGACTCCAAGGATATGCAAGGTTATTTTGGCTTGTGGGCTATTGCATCTGTGGAAGCATTACTAAATGTGTGTCCTTATATTAAATTTTATTAGCAGTCATCATTAGTTCATTAACTATCCATTCTATGTAAGCTCCTATGCTACTTTCAAACATGTGGTAAGCAATCAGAACAATTTTACCATCTTTCATATTTCAGTTTCTACTATGGTGCTAGCCCATAGTCAAGTCATACCATCTCACAGAAATGACAATTCGTGAATCAATGTATCCCAGTTGGATACCCCAAAACACACGTCCCGTTCATACCCCAGGCACAAACAAGATCAACCCATTCCACTCATGTCATGGGGTCTAGGTCCCTGTCTAAACTTGGACTCCAAGCCCCCACACTTGAGACCCGGTCTCAGTATTGTCCTTAGACCTCCACCTTTCCCCGCCTCCAATCAATCAGTCCAGAAAGAGCCGGAACCCGCAACAAGAGCTTAACGAGCCTGCTCGCTCCCATAAGCAAATGTGTGCTTAGGATAATAAGTCTATGACCTGACTACCATCCACAGCAACGGACGGTCCTCAATCGACACAGGCGAAACACGTACAATCCAAGCCTTGCTCGAATGCCTAACCAAGTCCAGATCCAAAGTACCATTCCGTCCGATCTCCAATTAACATTCATATATATTCCATGTGATAGTAATATAATAACAATAATATCTTTCCTATCTCTCACGAGTGATAGGTAATCACTCGACTTCTACCGGGTTCTATAGCATAGCAACCTACACGGTCCTAACATACTAGTAGAACTCATAGGATAAGGATATATATATATATATGCAAGTGGATTTTCATTCAACTCCTTAAAACTTAATGCACAAGCATAAGATAAAGTACAGAATAATAGGGGTTATGTATCGGGGCTTGCCTAGGCAAGATATAGCCAAAGATTAGCATTCCATTGGTGACACGATCATCAAGGCACCATCTTTTCTGCTACTTCAGTCGTCTCCATGATCCATCGTTGTTCCTATTATAATATACGTGGATGCAACGCAGAGACACAATTAATCAACGGTAACTACAATTCTTAAATATACAATTACGCCTTGCAAGCTAATAAGATAGCTCTAACATGCTAGGCTACGTATCCATGTTGTCGAATAAGGTGTTGTTTCCCAATAAGTGTTTTAGTTCTACAATCCCAAGGTATTTGGGCATTTTATTGATTAAATATATATTTTCAAACTAGGGCTTATTTAGCTACCTTAGCAAAGTAATTATTATAGAGCTACAAAAATTACAGCAAGCACCTAATAATGTTAGGAATTTACTGTGAAAGTTTCAGAGCCAATACTATCACCAATTTATCACAAAAATTCCTACAAGTTTATATCTTACAATATTAAGCATCTTAAATTAATTAGATAACTCCTAAAAATATTATAAAACTATGTGAACAAAATATACTAGTAGATAGATCATGATTTTAGGAATTTAACAAAATTAGTTTCATAATTTTTGGTTAACTACACAATTTTATATTGAATTTACAAGTTTATCTTAGAAATTAAATTAGAAAATACATTAGAAAAAGGAAAGGGCCGGCAGCAACTCCTTCTGGCCCGATAGCCCAGCGCGGTGCGGCTGCGCGGGCGTCATGGTGGACCAGTATGGCCCAAGGCCAGGTAGCCCGTGCCCATGGCTGTTTTGCAGAAAGGCTCCCGAGCTTTCAGAGATTAATACGACTACTATGCGCACTATTTCTACCATCAGTAATTTTGCAACCAAACCCTCGGATATTTTTGCCTTTACCACAGGGAGATCCATGGAAACCCCGTGCGTGTCGGCGCGGTGGCCGACAGCATAAGGCAGCTACGCCGGACAACCTAGGCTCGCTTCGACGGGAGTAAGGAGCCGACCACCATCTACAGCTAAACGCACAAGGATGGGTGGCGGTTAGGAACTCGAAGACGCACTTCCGTGGGCTGCAGCGGCGAGCGGCTATCCACGGCAGTGGCGCGACTGTTCCAGTGGCCCGAAGATTCTATCGAGGTGTTAGAGATAGCGGATAAGCACTAGTAGCTCATCGGAATTCGCACTGCGGTGGCGGTTAAGGTGGAGGAGTGCCGAGGTGGCCTGGCCACGTGCGCGCAGTGATATCGGTGGCGCTCCAAGGTTGACATCGATGCATTAGGTCCTCACTCGCGTCGTTCCTAGTCAAACGAAGATGAGCAACAACACGAGGGGACCATGGTGAGCTCATAGGAATAACTAGTTGAACCCGTACCGAGGGGTAGGGACTTACCCCCAAGTCATGCTCTGTTTTGGAGGCGAGATGACCGGCGGCCGCAGAAACACCAATTTCGTACGCGCCGAGGCACGGCAAAGCCTCGATAGGGGTCGCCAGGCTAGTCGACTCCCTAGGCCACTTACTGGTGTAAGGAATTGAACTACGAAGCTCCGAGCTAAGCAAATCAAGAGGTAGAGCGCGCGGTGCACCCGCTGTGGTCATGTCATGGAGAAAAGCATGCGGATGAGCTCGAGCGGTAGGGCGTGTTAAAGCGAGGCTCTGGTCGACGGTGGCAGAGCGAGCTCATGCACACAGGTGACGAGACCAGGTGGCTTGGCGCGACGCACTTGAATTGGAGCGGCCGAACCCGAGCCAGTCGCACCGGCGTCGGCTAGCGAGGGCAAGTGAGGCAGGAAGGCATCCCATCGCCACTGTGACCGGGCCATCGACCAGACATGGCGGTAGCAGCATACGCCAAGGTCACGATGCGGTAGGTGATACGAGGGGTGAGGCGGACGCCATGTCGACCAAGCAACGGTAGCCGTAGCCTCGGCTTGGCCCAGCTCACGGCACAGCGGGAGCCAAACCGTGGCCAGGCGGGGCCGGCCAACGCTAGGCCGAGGCGCCGCGAGGCACCATCCGTGCACACGGGCTGATCCGCGACCGTGACTCGACCACAGTGTGAGACCGACACCCACAGCGTGCACGCGCGCGGTGACCGCAGACTTAGGCCAAGCGGCTGCGCTCGGTGCCGTGCACGCATTTTAAAGCGAAGCAAAGAATGTCGATCATCTCAACCGAAGTTCAACAAATCCTACTAACCTAAAGTTGACACTACCAGCTAGCTAATAGAGCAATCATCAAGACCCGAGAGCAACCAGAGAGGGAGATAAAAGGATGCCAACTTGGGTTCATCGTTGGAGTGCCGGTTCACGAATAGAGCGCCAACAACGCGGAGGTTTGGGCAATTTTTACGAGAGCAACGTGACATCCAACACAACTTCGACCTACACCACGCTCATGTATTCACTTTGATGCAATCAACAATACCAAAAGATGCATCTAGTGTTTAAAATTTTTTGTTAGAAATTAAATATCAAAATAGCATTGTCATACTACTTTTCCATACTTAGAAAAGTTAAGGATTTCAGTTGGGGCTAAGTAACCATTAACTCTTTTATTGTGATTTTTAATAAGTCTAAACCTTGTTAACTTCAACCAACAAATACTTCATGCAATAGTCCATACCTTATACTAACCCATAGGAGCAAAATATTTAAGCACCATTTAACTATTTTGCTCAATATAATTCGCCAAAAATGGTATTTTAACAATAGTTCAAGCGTTTGCCAACTTAATGAAAAGAGCTTATCTTAACTTCAAATTTTATTTTTGAGCTCCCAAGAGCACTAGTTAACACTATTTATTTTGATTTTTCTCAACCATAAAAGTAAGTCACATAGGGTTGGCTTATCATTTCACGTGCGTTATAAATTTTTAAAACCTCAAAACTTGTTTGGCTAATTCCTCTCGGACCTAAATCTTGGTGTTAAGCAAGCTCGTAACACCAGAGGTGTTACCAACTACTTCATGAAAGATAAAGGCACACAATGGAGAAGTGTAAACACGGTAAGTAAGGTGAAGAACAGGAGATGCATAAGCTCTTGGCACATAGATGTATCATCTATCTTGTAGTACTAGCGGGCAAACACACCAACCCTAGTCCATCTTGGAGCTTCGCAAAAAAAGGTATGTGTATGGTCACCAATCTTCTCCCCAATCAAGATCATGAGTTCACCATGAAGTCTCCCACCAAGCTAGATAAGCAACTTGCCACACAAAGGCAAGTCTCACGTCAACCTACCATCCAAATAACTTGGCATAGTCTTCACTATAGAACTTCTCTAGAAAATAATGGTATCCTCCTCGTTCAAACAAGTTTCCATCACTGCTCCACACAAAGAGGCTCAATAACATAACTGGTGAGACACAAGGATCAACTACATCATCCTCCGAATAGGTTTCTACCAGGGATTACAAGGGTGGTTATATAACGAACACCTCCTCATACCCTCTCCTCTTAGGCCTAATCTTGTACTATTCACTTTGACAACGTGATAATGGCCTTGTATTGATAAGTTTGGTCCTTCTATGGACTCATACTCTAGTGCATTCTCGTTGTCTTACTTTGCTATTATTGCACTCTATTGTGCAATACTCCTCTGAGGATATTTCTTCAAGCATCAGACTATCTGATCTTTGTTTGTTTTACTTGTCTTCATCTACTCTTCATGGCAGTGGTGGATTCAGGATTCAAAACCAAATGGGGCCAAGCTTGTTGATTTTAAATCAATTAGCACAATTAGTATATATAATTATAAATTTATGAAGGGGCTAAATGTACTTTTGGGAAAAAAATTGTGGGGCCAGGTGGCACCAGAGCTTGTACCTGGATCCGCCACTGCTTCATGGCATCTTATCATATATACTGAACTATCCTCACCCATATATAATGATTGAAACATGAGGCTATGTATAAGCCTGGATGGAGGATCATTCCGTTTAATCAAACCAAAGAAGGAACCACCTACATCAATTGGTAGACCTTTAACAATTACATGTTTTTCAAATTGTGAGTTTACCATTTTACATCAACATAAGTGTTATACTATGGTAAATATCTTTTAGGGGCAGTAGTGGGGGCGCGACGATGCCACATTGGAGGCCGGTATATACTGGCATCAAACATGGGCCACCACATGATTTTGTAGTGGACAGCACGACACGCCCCTCCACACACACACTCTGATGGATATAGATATACTGCTACCATTAACCATATTAGATCCCTAAGGGTATATTTGTAGAGCTCCTGTCTTGATTGTTTGTGCGAAGTGATTTCCTAAGATAAGTGATTCTATGGTTGAATGTGATCCTCTAGGATAAGAATTGATTTTATGCTGGAAGTAAATCCAGATAAGCTAGTTCACCCCTAAACACTAACTAGTTAATTTTAGAGAATTACTTTATAGAATCAACATAGAATCACTTTTTATAATTTACAATTTGGTAGAGGTTCTCCCAAATTCACAACCTAGAAACTACTTTGGAATCTCTGAAAAAGGCTGAAAAACAATCAATTATGTAATGCATGTATGAACTAATAAGTAGTATAATTCATCAAGTTACGAGATACAAAACATAATATACTGCAGTATGAGCTGATAAGTAGTACAATTCACCAAATTACTCCCTTCGTCTTAAAATAAACACATCTCCTTTCTCGAGTAGACAAATTTTTTAAAGTTTAGCTAGGTTCATAGAAAATAGTCAATATTTTTATCTCCAAATAAGTTTATTATAAAAGTACGATATATATTTCAAGATCAATCTAATGATATTTATTACACGTCATAAATATAATATTTTTTGTATATATTTAATCAAATTTAAAAAGTCCAACTTCTCAATAAACGAGTACACACTTATTTTGAAACGGAGGTGGTCCAAGATATAAAAACAAAACATAAGCTACTTAACCGTAGCTGGTTGAGGACTGTGTGTATAGTTCGGGCAAGTGCAACTACTGATTCTTTTGCTTAGTTACTCCAGTTGGTTAAGTCTGCTACTATACCAGTGAAAACGCTGTTACTGCTAAATCTAGAGTTTTTTACTGGTCAACTAGTAGATAAATCCACCTCAAAGAAAGGAAGAAAAATTAATGCGGCAAGATTACGGCATTAATGGCGCCCGTGCCAGCCAAGGCTGCTCGATCAATTAATCCAGTCATGTGGAGTTCATTAATGAAGGCAACTTGCTTAACCTTCCTGGCCAACTTGGGAGTTGACGTGGATCTTCCTGGCCTGTGTCCTGCATGCACGTGCAAGTGCAAGTGCTCTCTCCACCCTCGTCCATCGATCCATCTCTAGGATTCCACTGCAACAATGGCGGATGCAGCAATGACCAGCTGGGAAGAAGAAGGGAGAAATGAACCGACCAGCAGACATAAAACTAAGCGTGCAGCTCGCTATGTTATTCATGGGGGGCGCGGCATGCGGCATATGCCTGCCTCAGGGGGTACGGGATGCACACGTGCATCGCTGACATTTTAGGCTACAGGAGCCTACGACAACGCACGCACGCGTGAACGATCTACTACACCGTCGGTAACTGTCAGTTGTTCCACTTACCGGTCAGCACAATGTAGCAATGCAAGTTTGCTATAGTACATATTCTAAATTATAAAATATTTTACGTTTTGTGGATACATAGTATACACTAGGTACAGATGTATAAAAGTAATGTATCTATAAAAGTTAAAGAGAAATCTCTTTTTTTCGAAGGACGGCAAAAGTTTTGCCGTGATTTATATTAGGCGAAGAAAATAAAAATACAAGTGTCGGCCTAGTTTTTTGAATGATGCCCAAAAACCACCGACTAAGAGAGTGCACCACTCGAGTACATGCTCAACCTTGAGCCAACTTGATCGAAAACGACCTAACTATCAACTCGACTAAACCGACGACTAGCTAACCACTACAGCAACTAGGAACAACTCCAGCTAAGAAAAAAAACCTAGCAAAAATGACTTGGAGCACTGAGCACCAACACCCTTGGAGAAGCGCCATGGCAGACGACAAGAGATCACCAGCGGAAACAGGATAGCCTAGTAAAGCCTTCAAGAAGAAAACGACGCAAGAGCGTCGACAGGCTAGCCCGACGAGGGAAGGTTTTCACCTGCAAAATCCAGCACAGAAAGGAGGAGAGGTAAAAAATGACGCCTTCAAGAAGAAAAACTCTTATAGTTTGGAATGGAGAGAGTATTTGTTTGGGCTGGTGAAGAACTAGTACTCCTAAGTTCGTGAAGAGTAACTAAACTATGGTACAGTAAGGATGCTAGCTCCTTGCTTAGCTTCTCAGGTTTATCAAAATGATATGTATTTTGAAAGTCTATGGCAACAATGGGAGATGAGGAGCATTATTAGTAGAACATATTATTTTATCATAGAAAGTTCTTGACTTACCCGATCTGTACATGACTTATAGAGATGTAGAGTTGGTTTGTCTGGATCTGAAGCATATAATTCATTGCCCAAAATGTCAAACCTTGAGACAAATCATTAGTAGGGCATATCTTCGTTTCTTGCTGCTAGTATATGCTAGTTGTACATATATACTGTGTGGTCTATGAACAGAAATGGCCTTGCCGGCTAATTAGCATACCTAATTAATCCTAATACTATAGTCGTGTTAATTTGGGCCCTTCTTGTGGCTGACAGACTGGGCTTTTGATAGTAGGTTCATGGGCTGAAGTGTTAGTTTTTACTTCAAGGATTTGTGAAATGTTGGCTTACTAAATAATCAGGTTTGCGTAATAACTTGTTAGTTGCTGCATTACAAATCCATAGCATCTGTGGATGTACAGTAGAATTGAATTACAGTATCATACGTAGCTTGACCATAAAACACTAAATTTTGGTGGGAGTTTGTGCTCTATGCTAGTCTTTATGGTTAAATCGGAATGGCATTGTGTTTGATAAACAAAAGATATAATCATTTATGTAGGTTTTATTCAAGGCCACGTAGGTGGAGAATTGAAGAGTTTTGTGAAATGTTTGCCGCGCTTCGACACCACGATGGTGAATTGCCTGTGTCGAATCTAGCAAGTTGGTAGCTGCTATTTTTTCGCGACCATGTCATAGCACGTTTTTCATTAAGAGGAAATAGAGTTACAAATTACAAACCTACTGCTGGTAATGAGGTTTACTAAACAGCAGGAATCCGAGAGGAGAACTAAGGTGAAATTACACAGCACATTGCATATTGTAATGCTCTGCACCCTGCAGTAATGTTCCCAAATTCAGCTCGCAGTGGACGGAGCTAGTTCACAATTAACATCATTATTGAAGTAGCCGTAGTCACGCTGTGCACACTCATGAACGCTGGCTCAATTGAATCATCTGATAAAAATTCGCCAACGCTTTGTAGAATCGATCAGCTAATTCCAGTAGTTAGCTAGCGGGGCTACGTAATTCGCAGCTTGATTAATTGATGCAGAATTTATGAAGCTAATAGCGTAATCTATAGTGGTGTAACCGGTCAACTAATATAGTAGTAATATTATGAGTTTATTTGATCATGTGCGATGCGGCGAAACAAGCTATCTCGTCGGCATCACATCTCCGCATCAGTGTCATGGCGACAGCTTCAAGGCCTCAAGGGTTATCACCTTCAATAACTGTTCTTTTTCCTCTTATCAAAATTTATGTTTGGCAAGGTCGGCGGATCAGAAATTAATGTGCGTGGACTCTGAAAATTCTGTCCTCGTAGTTATGCACAGTGAACGACAAAGTGCACAGTTTTGCACTGAAAAGGTCTAAAAAATTGCTTGCACTGAAACATCTACAGGATTGCGATAAGTTTCTTTCAAGGAGAAGACAAAGGAACTGTAGTAAGTTTCGAGTGGCCGACGGAACGGACGCCGCTCTTGCTGTTGCGCGGCTAGTTCGCTGAACGCGTGTTGAGCCCTGGAGCTTGGAGGACCGAGGCGCAGGGCGCAGGCTGCCATGAAGAAATTGAGCAAGCTAGCTAAGGCAGTGTGCCCTCTCAGCTGCGGAAATTGCCGCCGCACTCTGGAGTCTAGAGGGCTCAGGCTCCAGCTGAAGCTGCATTCGTGTGCGTGAGAACTTCCATGTTATTTATAAAACCAAACTAAACTCGTGTTCCTGTTCAACCCGAGCCAGAATATCACCACCACGCTCTACATCCAGGCACAGGCTCCTTCGGTGCAGTCAGTCCTCATGGCCGAAGCTGCTGCTCTCACCCTTGCGGCAAACATCACCAAACATCTGAACATCAATTCAGTAACCTTCCTCACTGATAGCCAGGTGATGGTCAACTTATACAATTCAAGAGATCTTGAAAACCCACCCCACTGGAATATCAAGAACGACACAACTACCTTCCTGCAAACACTGCAAACAAGGGAGTTCAAGGTCCACAAGATTCCAAGAAACTCAAATACAACAGCAAACTCACTAGCACATCAGGCTTTTAAATCGCAGAGCCACTCAGTTGTATTCACTTGTACGGCTCCTGCTCATATTTCTTATGATTCCTGCTCTGCTGCCTTGGCATTGCAGAATGTAAACCTGGAGCCTTTCAAGCTCCTCACTGTAAACTGTTGTTAAGTTAATGATGCCTGTTATAAAAAAAAAAAAAAACTACTGTGAGCGCCAATTATTGCCGATGCCGCTGCAGTGACTTCAGCCCGGCAGTGAAAGTGTGAAACCGCCCGGCCCGGGATCGGTCGTACGTGTGCGCTTTATTACTACAGTCCGGCGTCCGGTCAACAATTATGGCTAATTACACAAGCTTCTATTGTTAATCCTGAATAGCTCGAGATCACTCTCCATTACCATTAGAGAAGTACCTAGATGAACATATATTCAGTTTTACGTCTCGAGCCCTGCTTAGATGGAGAGATTAGCATCGCCGTTTTCGATTAGGGGGAAGTAGAACCTCACATTTGATCGCAGTTTTTCATGTAGTGTTCGAAAGAAGATTAGTAAGCGTTGAACCACGAGTAGGGGGTGCACCTTTTTTTTTTGTTAAATAAGGGCGTGAAACAGCATCACGTTACGCGTGCCTTATATGATAAGATCACGCATCTATGCCATGTTCGTTTGGACTGGTTTGGCTTATAAGTCATGGCTGAAAGTACTATTTGGCTGGTTTGGTGTGAGTGAAAAATAATATTCATTGGCTGATAAACTATGGCTAATAAGCCAAATACGACCAAGCGAACAGGCTAAGTTGTTATATGGACAAACAACCAAACTAGCTACCAAACTAATCCACAACAAACTATGCCTAGCGGCCTAGGGTTACAACAACCGGCCATACCAACACGTGCAAGATTTCGGACTCCTGTACATGGAGTAGGATGAGTTGTCATGTGCACTCCAGATTTATGGCAACCTTCTAGTTCATCCATTGCATTTTTTCTCTGGTACCACCGGCATAGACGATCGTGTGAGTGTTCTGAACTTCTACTGCCGGCCTCGCTATAAACGAGTGTGTGCACATTTTACAGGCAAAGATTATAGTGCTGCACGACAGAAATGGCTGTAATGCATGGTAACTGTAACTTAGGTGCAAAAATTGGCTAATATGGAAAAATTGACTGATATGGTGAGATAAAAGTGTTAGTAGGTAACTATTCCGCGTTCAGTATTAGAGGCAAGCAATACAGTCATTGACCATCCAAGGCTTCACCTGACAGAGTATATGGAAAATAGAATCATCAAAAAGAGTACAAATTTATACGCTCACTATAATTATACAGTTCCGTATCTACTTCAATCCATATGTGCTGGAGTGGATTTTAGAATGAAACTTAGTTTAATTCCACTTCAATACATATGGATCGAGATGAATACATGCGTATCTAAACAAGGCCTTAATCGGTTACCACTTCAGTTTCTTCCGTGAGAAAAAAAAAAGACTAATAATGTTTATGCACTTGTATTGTAGTATGCGCATGGAGCATGCAGTCTGGAGCCAAGCTCTACGTAATACGATCCCTTTAAATGCAGATTCCATCCGGTGATTCAACGAATATCCAGGATATTCAGATGCACAGCAAGCGAAGCAATCATTTCGTGACCACTTCGAACTTCAAGCAATAGATGTTGCAATTTGCTTTGTATAAAAACATCCCAGAGTTAAGTAACCAATATTAGATTACGAACCACAA
Source organism: Miscanthus lutarioriparius (assembly GCA_904845875.1). Classification (NCBI taxonomy): domain Eukaryota; kingdom Viridiplantae; phylum Streptophyta; class Magnoliopsida; order Poales; family Poaceae; genus Miscanthus; species Miscanthus lutarioriparius. The sequence goes on from CAJGYO010000008.1 coordinate 15,694,069, forward strand.
ACACTGCACGCACAAGCAACTACAAGGCATCCACTGATTATAAGTAGTTGTATCATTGGCAAGCGGCTTTTCCCGCTCTACAGGAGGTAGTCTCCAATTAGAAAAGCAAAATAAATACTGGACTTTACTGCACCTCGCGCGCAGGCGCAGAAAGCTCTACCCGCACGTCTCCTTTCACCCAAAGACACCCTTCTTCCTCCCGCGTTCCCCCGCCGCCGCCCTCGACCGCGGACAATCCTAACCTGAGCTTCTCCAGATCCGGTACAAGTGCCCCCCCGCCTCCACCACTGCCATCCACCGCCGCCACGCTAATCCCAAGGTTCTTCACCGGATCCGGCGCGAGTGTCCCCGCCTCCACCACCTCCTAGGCTCTGGCGGTGTGTCACCGCCTCCGCCACCGCCATACACTGTCGACGAAATATGGTCGGTAGTCTACCGAGGGTATGTCTACGGTAGTAGATGAATCGGTGGAGGTGCGCGTGATAGGAACCGGACGGTAACACAGAACGCGTGAAACAACGATTAGACGGGTTCGGGCTGTCAGCTTGACGTAATACCCTACGTCATGTGTTATTGGTGGATTGTATATTGATATGAGGTGAAAACGAGGGGGTCCCTACCCGCCTTATATAGCTCGGGGGTAGGGTTGCAGGTCGGTTGAATCTATCCTGATCGGTTACAAGAAATCTATTTACAAGGAATACAACATCTTAGCATATCCGATCAGATCATCCTCGATCGCCAAGGATCTTCACGTAGCCTTGCGAGGCACGCTGACCTGTGCCACGCTTCACATGACATAGTCTTGTGGGCTGGGTCTCCCTTGGCAGCTCGGCCCATGTACATCCCTGTGGGTATCTGGGGTTATACCCCCACAGCTAGTCACTGAGCGCCTTGTATCCGCTGAGCAACACCGTGTCCAGCTTATCCGAGCTGTCCAACTTGTTGCTGATCACCAGGAGCAGGCTTCCGACCAATTTAACTGGGAGCCAAGCTATTGAACACGGCATCCGAGCTGTTGAACACGACATCCGAGCTGTTCAAGCAGATGCCCGAACAGCTCAACTGGTCGCTAAACCCGGACTCACTCGGAGTTGAGGTTTGCCAGAAGGATGTAAGGAGCTCAAGTAAAAAAATTGAAGTCTCAACCTTAGGTTAAGTGTGCCCACTTAGCTTCCGGACAGTGAAGTTGGACGCTTAGCGTTCCCGACTTCGTCAGCGCAGAGGAACTTAGTCCTTCAAGAGCGAAAAGAGGTGCTTAGCATCTATGCCTTAGGCAGAATTGACTCTTAGAGCCAAACGGAGAGCAGCGACGATCATCATCCATGACTTAGTCATGTCAAAGTGTGTTGGGTTTTAGAAATAAGCACATTCACCGCAAGATGAAGTGTGCCCACTTAGTCCCCGAGCCTGACAGTGGGTGAAGCATTCATGTGGTGCCAGGGTCCAGAAAAGTAGTTTTCAGGTGCTAACCCAGTCCCCAGCTTAGTTGTACACCAGTCCTCAGCTTAGCTGAGATAAAGCAATGGAGAAAATGGTACAGTCATCGCAAGATGATGTGTACACACGTAGTCCCTGAGCCTGCTAGAAGATTGAGAAGAAATCTTATAGCAGGATCTAAAGAAAAAAACTTCCTCCGAAGTTCCCAAGTAAATCAATGAAACAGTGCCTAGCACTTAAGTCTGCTTGGTGGCCCTTTCACTTGTGTATCCCCCAGGCCCAATTAGCGGCCCAGTGGGGCGTGGAGGTTTCAGAAGAGGGAACGGCGCGACGAGCGCGGTTTCCCAAAAACCCTAGAAGTCGAAAAGTTGGGGTCGAACAGTTATAAAGGTGTCGCGGCGCCCACACACACTCCCCACTATTTCCCAATCACATTGTCTTCTTCCTCGCACTCTCTCCTCTACGCCTTGCAACCGCTCTGCCATTAGGGCTATTCCAAGCTTAGAAGCTGTCGGGTTCATAAACCCGGGGTCCCTCACGGACCTGCTTTCCAGCAAAAACTCGGCCCAGCAGACGACGTTGTGAACGGTGCACAACTCCTAGGCCGGCCCAAATACCTAACGACAGGCCAGAAGGGCGATCTAATCTCCAACCGGAAGGCCTGGCCAAGGAGGAATGGCGTCTGCTTCCGACTTCGGCCCGCCTCTCCAACTGAAAGGCCTGGCCAACGCCGCTTCCGACTCCGACCCGTGTCTCCGACCAGGGATGAACTGAACCTCTGCTTACAACTCTTCTCCGACTGACGCAGCCGGAGCCGACTGGGACCAACCGACCGGGGACGCCCGCTCGGTGAGGACCCAAGAAACGAGCGGAGCAAGTAAGGCAGGGCGCACAAGTCAACCGTAATACCAAGAACCATACCCTGTACACCTGCAGGACGGTACCGATAGGGCATGTCAGAAGGGTGCCCTGCAACCTTCCAGGCATGTCAGAACCCAAGTAGTGTTGTGGGTGCCGATGTTTGTCCTACAGTGTTGTGGGCGCCATCAATTCCCATACCAGGCGAACACGGTAAAACCCCCCACATGCCTACAGTGTTGTGGGCGCCGGCATTTGCCATACATGGTGAATGCGGTAAAACCTCCCACATGCGTCTGACACAAATAGTGTTATGGGCACCTACAATCATCTTGTACCCAACGCCGTGGGCAACAAGACTCAGTAGCATACGTACGCTCTCTCCCTCTCTCTTGTAAGGCCGTCCCCTTCATCTATAAAAGGGGATGCGCTCTCTCCCAATACGGAGGATCCATTCACGATCCATCTCATAAACACAGAGCACTCGCTCGAATACTTAGCACACGTAGGAGTTCCCGTCGCTCTCGGCCCTTCAGTCCAGAGTCCGATCGGACCTTTTACACCCTCCATCTTACTCCCTTCCGTTTGTAACCCCACAGCAAACTTCGAGCACCTAGGCTCAGGAATAAAGTCACCGACCGACTCAAACTGGGCGTAGGGCACATTGCCTGAATCAGTATAAACCCTGTGTCATTGAGTGCTAGGCCATATCCGATCATAACGTATGGCAAAACTACAAATATTTACGTGTTGGTCACTTTCTGCATTGACATAAGCCATCTCTTCTCCCAAGATCTACTTAATGGCGTCGAAGAGGAGCCATGGGAGCTTGAGGGCGGCGGCGCATGGGATCGATCGCGAGGAGGAGTGGGCGTAGTTTGTCAACGACGAGGCAGCGCGCAACGCCCTGATAGTAGATGGCATTCTGCCCGATAGGGTAACGGTAGGATGGCGCCCTTCGTTTGGTGAGGAATTCCCCACACCCCGCATCGATGAATTGGTTGTTTTTGAAGATTACTTGTACCGAGGGTTTGGTGTTCCCATTCATCCCTTTCTTCATGGCCTGATCGATTACTATAAGATCAGTCTCTGTAATCTCAGCCCAAATTCTATCCTTCATGTCACTATCTTTATTAATTTTTGCGAGGCGTATCTGGGAATCCTTCCCCATTTTGACCTCTGAAAGGTCCTAATGGCTAGAGGGAGGGTGAATAGGCTATAAAAATTTCTATAACAACACTGAACAAACCGCTTAGACAAATATGAGGCGAAGCGAATGTTGCACTAGCCTACTAAAAATGGAAGCCACCTACCATAATTCTAGTATCTATAGTCTCTATCCACACAATGGCTATGTCACTATACTAAGTTAGTGAGCTCTCAAAGACTAACTAAAGAGCCTCACCATCCACTAGACCCGACACAAGCTAGCTTTCAAAACTAATTACTCTAAAGAGCTTAGCTACACTAAGAATGTAATACAAGAGAGGTGGTGATGTTTATACCGACGTGTCGAAAAATGTACCAATCACAAGATGGAGCCAATCAATCAATCACAAGATAACCAATGAAATCCTTGGACAATGATGACACAAGATTTTTTACGAAGGTTCACTTGCTTGACGGCAAGCTAGTCCTCATTGTGAAGATTCACTCACTTGGAGTTTCACGCGCTAATTGGCATCACACGCCAAACCCGTAACCGGCTGTCGCACAACCAACACAAGATGAGGATCACACAAGCCACGAGCAATCCACTAGAGTATCTTTTGGCTCTCCACCGAGGAAAGGTCAAGAACCCCTCACAATCACCACGATTGGAGCTAGAGACAATCACCAACCTCTGCTCGACGATCCTTGTTGCTCCAAGCCATCTAGGTGGTAGCAACCACCAAAAGTAACAAGCAAATCCCGTAGCGAAACACGAACACCAAGTGCCTCTAGATACAACCACTCAAGCAATGCACTTGGATTCACTCCCAATCTCATAAAGATGATGAATCAATGATGGAGATGAGTGGGAGGGCTTTGGCTAAGCTCATAAGGTTGCTATGTCAATGCAAATGACCAAGAGGGTGAGCTTAAGCCGGCCAAACGATATTTATAGACATCCCCAAACAATTGTGTTGTTACCTCTATCATTGGGTTGTCTGCGTGGCAACCGGACGCGTTCGGTCGCTGCCGTGAACCACGTGTCCACTTCAAATGAATTAGCCATTGGCGCCCAATGGCTATCTCTGCATGCACTAACACTATTTGATCAGACGCACTATTAGAAAACAATCGGACGTAGGTGAGGCAGCGTCAGGTCAAGTCCAAAGAGCTCCTAGAGCCACTCTGGGCCGACCGGACACGTCCGATCTCACTAGGCCAGACGCACCCTACGTCAGGTCAGTCTCTCCCGTTCGCTGCAGACCGCTAGGACATCCACACCGGACGCATGAACAGTGAGCTACCAGCGTCAGGTCACATCTACGAGCCAAGTCTGGTCACTTCTGCTGCTGCTGCTTAGGTAAATACCGGACACGTCCGGTCCTGATACAAGGATGTGTCCAGTCACCTCTGCTGCACAAGTCAGAGCTAGGGTTGAATACCGGACGTGTTCGGTCCCAATTCTGGACACGTCCGGTCACCCTATGACCAGCACGACTAACTCCTTTTCAACTCCAACTCCTTCACCCTTGCCCAAATGTGCCAACCACCAAGTGTATCACCTTGTGCACATGTGTTAGCATATTTTCACAAACATTTTCAAGGGTGTTAGCACTCACTAGAATCTAAATGCATTTACAATGAGTTAGAACATCTAGTGTCACTTTGGTAACCACATTTTGATATGGGTTTCACCCCTCTTAATAGTATGGCTATCGATCCTAAATGTGATCACATTCGCTAAGTGTCTCGATCACCAAACCAAAAAGCTCCTATCAAGTTTCACCTTTGCCTTGAGCTTTTTGTTTTTCTCTTTCTTCTTTTCCATGTCCAAGCACTTGATCATCACCATAGTAACACCATCATCATGATCTTCACTATTGTTCTACCACTTGGAATTGTGCTACCTATCACATGATCACTTAGATAAACTAGGTTAGCACTTAGGGTTTCATCAATTCACCAAAACCAAACTAGAGCTTTCAACATCTTCCGTCATTTCTTCTGCCTCAAAATCTGAGGGGGGTCCGGATCTAGGGTTGTCGGCAGCGCGTATTTGTAACTTCGGGACAGGATGGCAAGTCAGTACATCACCGTCCTGCTCAACACAAATGTGAAGTACTGGGCATCGAAATGGTTTTACATTAGGCAGGTGGAGCCATATGTGGCGTGTGACATGGACCAGATCCCAATGAGCAACTCCAAGTGGTCGGAGAGGCTGAGGTCTGACGGGATGGAGTAGGTGAGGCAGCTCTTGAGGTCAATCAACCGCAAGAGGCTGGACGGAGTCATTGTGGCGACGAACTTTAGATTCCGGTGGGTTCAGCCCTGTAAGGAGAGGGCACACCCCGGTTTTGAGTTTCGAGGGGACACCGACCGGGACGAGGTCAAGCGCTAGATCTCGATGCTCTTTAATCTTGTAGGTCGGTTGTCCATTAGGGACAAGCAGCAGGCCTTCAGCGTTGGGAACCTCCCTCCAACGGTAAGAGTCTTTTGCGATGTTCACTTGATCATTCGTGTTGCATGATGTATTCATTCGTGTTGTTGAAGAGTCATGGGCAGGATCGCGCGGTGTACTTCACGGTAATCCCATCGGAGGACTGGTCGAGAGCCATTGATGCATGACCAAGTAGTCCCCAGCATCATCCGAGCACGAACACTGATGACGAGGGGTCAGAGAATCATGGAACCAGAGGTGATGATGCGCGGGCGGAATACGTTCGTGAGAAGCTTCATGGAAAACGACCGGTTGACGAGTTGTCCACGAAGAGGAGAAAAATAGCAAGGCCCTCTCGAAGTGAAGAGGGTTCAGTTAGCATTGGTGGTTCCACCCAGCCTTGAGGCTGTAGATGGTGCTATTGGACACATTTGATGACGATGAACCGACGGCACCTCCTCCTCTGAGCACCGAGACACCTCCATTGGCTGTCCTGGTAGGGGCGATGATGTGGGAGCGGTGGCGAGCGCGGGAGGCCATGGTAGCAGTCCCTGGGGATGCTCGGGGGACCACGACAACGACAACGGCCGGGACCGGCAGGCGAGTTCCCTAGCAGACACGGGTGTCCCCGGCTCTAGTCCCCGAGCCTACTCGAGTGGCGACACCCGCGGTAGCGGGGATGACTAGCCCGAGGATGGCGGAGGTGCCAGGTGGCTCTACCGTAGGACAAGGCAGCTCAAGAAGGGTATGCCAGTTCAGGACGACCCAACACGAATCACAGTCATAAGTTTCCTTCATCCTCATATTTCTGCGAATACGAGAATGTTGCTTGATAAGTTGTTTCTAGGCTATAGCGCGGAGTCGGCCTTTAGAGCTGCAGCCATCGGCTGCTGATGACGGGTAGCACACAGCGGAGCCACAGGCTCCTGGTGCTGAGCAAGGTCAAGTAGGGACAGATCCGGTCACCCCCACCATGGAGGAGACGCCCGTTGTGGAGCCGGTCGTCCCTGCGATGGAGGAGCCGCCGGCCACCGGGCCGACCTCTCTCGGCGATAGGGGCATGATGAGGGTGACCTTGCCGACGCGTCGGGTGGTGAACAAGCATGGACCATGGCAGGGTCATCGGGTGATCCTATCAGAGCAGGGACGGAGGCCGCGGGGGATGTGCCAAGTGCGCAGTGGAGGGTCCACCCGCGGTTACAGAGCAAGGAACCCCTGTGACGGCATCGATGGCCGAGACGAGGCTCGAACGTCCTGTTTGAGCACAGCAGCAACCAAGGAGGGGCCCTCTGAGGACAGATGCTATAGAAGTTGAAGAGATTGTTTGGGAGCCTGCTCAGCCTCCTCAGGTCCTCCGTAGGGGGAGGCGAGTGCGAAAACAACAAGGCTAAGAGCCAACCTATCGGCGATGATCAGCCGAATTGAGCTGAGCCTAAAGTAATTTTAGGTTGCGTCTGTTGTCGAATGTGGTTCATGAACATGTGTTGCTGTAAAACGTAATGAAGATTTCGAGCAGCGCCGGTGGTAGTTGGAAGAAATGGCATCGATGCTAGAAGAGAACAAGAACCTACAGGCGTCGATGACCGACCTCCAAGTGCGACTTACCCAAGAGCGCCACTATAGGGAGGACTTGGAAGTAAAGGTCTTGGTGTTGGAGAATGATCGCCAGCTGCTGGAGGTGGAAAACCAATCGCTGGCCAAGCAGTGTAGCTACAGCAAGGTATGTCTATGTCTTTAGACCTTGCTCTATTGATAATCAGCATTGTAAGATGTCTGCCTACGATGTGCAGCCCTAGAGATGGAGCTTGGCCTTTCCCGCAAAGCCATCGGCCAGCTCCTTAAGGGGAAGGAGGAGGTGGAGGAGAAAACCGAGAAAGCCACCGTAGATCTTGAGCATAAGTGCATCTGTTGTCGAATCCTTTCTCGTGGCGTTAGGAGTATGCTTAGCATACTGCAATTGTTGTGTTGTAGAGTACTGTTACTAGGTGCATGTGCAATTCAAGTTCTTCAGGGACCAGGTTAAGGCCCGTGACGATAAGCTGGAGGCGATGACAGCAGGGATCAAGCCCGTGCTGGACTACATTGGTTTCGTGCCACCCGAGGGGACAACACAGCTACCCGGCGACCCGTCGCCCTAGATAATCGTGGACTGGTGTTAGACAGCGTGGTCAGACTTCAAGGAGTTTATGCGTAGTGCTGCCATGGGGTTGTCATCCATGTGTTCATGGTGTTGCGGTCGCACTATCCTTCGGTAAAGCCCGAAGTGATAATGACTGGCTTCGCCCGAGGGACGGACGCATAGAAAACCACCAAGCTAGAGGACGAGGCCGAGGAAGTAGCGGCAAGGCTTGCCAGGGGCATCAACCTATTCGGCGAGGGACAAGGCAATGTCCAGTAGATTAGGATAAAACTCTTATTGAAATGCTGTGTAGAAGTACTTAACGACTTTTGATGAACACTTAGTGTCATTTTGGTACATGTGTTTATATTCAATATAAACCGTTCGGCCGGTTAGTCTATAGCTGAGCCTCCAGCCCTCACTAGCCCATTAACCATAGCACGGAGCACGAAGCCCGTGTGCATGTAGGAAGAATAAAGCATCGCTAGGGAGCCACTGTCGACCACCCGTGATGCAGAGGGTAGATGCTCATGCACATGTAGGGAGGAGCCAGAGATAGGGCTATCTCTAGAGACATCCGAGCATCAACGTGACTGTTCAAGAATTTGCCTTAGGCATAGTTGCGTGTCATTTTTAAGATGTTATACATGAAGAGATGTCGCTTAGCGAATAAACATGAAGAAAAATCAGAACGAAAACTTTATTGAAAACTTTAATATGGAAGGTACATATCTTTGTATGGAACATTTCAAGGGTAGAAACACCTAAGGAGATCAATATGCTAGGAGTTAGGGATGTCAACTTTGTTCATGTCGCATAGTCCATAAGACCCTGGTCGGGTGACTGCCTTGACGATAAAGGGGCCCTCCCAGTTCCCAGGGTGACGAGAGCTTGTGCATGCATTCTGTCTTTTGTTCCCTGTGGAGTACTAAGTCTCCGGCCATGAAGAACATATAATTGATGTTGCGGTTGTAGTACCTACGCAAGCCATCGAGGTACTTTGCCGTCCGAACACAAGTGACAAGGTGCTCCTCTTCTAGGCGATTGATATCGTCGGCCCGGGCTTGGTCGGAGTTTTCTTCGTCATAGTGTTCCACCCTAGGTGCTTGGAAGGCGATGTCAGCGGGTAGAACGGCCTCGGAGCCAAAGACCATGAAGTACGGGGAGACACCAGTGTTACGACTGGGTTGGGTCCTTAGTCCCTAGACCACAACTGGCAATTCTTTTAGCCATTTGCCTAGGTGCTTCTACTCCTTCTTGTAGAGCCTCTTCTTCAACGCGTCTAGGATCATGTCATTGGCACGTTCGACCTGGCCATTAGCCCTGGGGTGAGCCACCAAAATGTACTTGATCGAGATGCATCTTTTCATCGTAGAAATCCCAGAAGTTACTGTCGGTAAATGTGGACCCTAGGTCAGTGATGATGCTGTTCGACAGGCCAAACCTATGGATGATGTCATCAAGTAGCTCGGCTGCCTTCTTTGTTGTAGCTTGAACAAGGGGTTTGTACTTGATCCACTCAGAGAACTTGTCGATGCAGATGTAGACCAAGCGGAATCCTCCTAGCATGGGCTTCAAGGGCCCGATCATATAGAGTCCCCAGCATGTGAAGGGCCAAGATGCAAGAATCATTTGCAGGGCCCGAGCCGGGATGTGGATTTGCTTGGCAAAGAACTAGCAATTCTCACAGCGGCGAATGAGTGCCTTAGCATCGGCGACGGCTGAAGGCTAATAGAAACCAGCTCAGAAGTCTTTCCGCCCTGTGTTCTAGAGGTTGCATGGTTGCCGCAGGTGTCGGCGTGGATTTCTTTGAGTATCTTCTCTCCTTCCTTGGAGACGCACTTCTAGAGTAGCTCCTCATTGGCATTCTTACGCATCAGCTTTAGGGCAGCGTCTTTTGAGATCGATGTAATCAACGCACATTCTCCATTCTTTATTCTTCTTTTTTACAAGAACCAAATTGGCTAACCACTCCGTATGATACACCATCTTTAATAAAACTAGCAGATAAGAGCCGTGTTATTTCTACCCTACTAACCTCCTTTTTGTCCTGCGCAAATCGTCGAAGCTTCTGCTTGATCGGCTTGGCGGTCGCCGAGTCATTTAAGGAGTGCTCGATCAGCTCCCGAGGTACGCCGGGCATGTCTACAGGTTTCCATGTGAACACATCGATGTGCTCCCTTAGGACGCTGATGAGCATGTCTTCCTATTTAGGATCAAGGTTAGTCCCAATCCAAGCAATCTTGCTCCGGTCATCAGGGACGAGGACCACCTCCTTGGACTTAGTCGACGCTTAGGGGGCCTCCATTGTGGGGATCTCTAGCTCCTCCGATGGTACCTGCTGTGAGGAAGTGAGGTAGTCCTACATGCAGATGGAGATGTCAGTAGCCTCGGCGAGCATGAAGCTTTCCTTCTCACAGGCGTAGGTGATGTCAAGGTTGACGCACAGGGAGAGGATCCCCTGCTCTGTCGGCATCTTCAACACCAGGTACGTGTAGTGTGGCACAACCATAAACTTGGCGAGGGCTGGTCGACCGAGGATGGCGTGGTAGGCTATGTTGAAGTCGGCCACTAGGAAGTTGATGTAGTTGGTGCGGAAGTGCTTGGTGGTGCTGAACTGTATCAGCAGGGTCATCTGCTCGAGAGGTTGGGACGCCTTCCCAAGAATGATCCCCCAGAATAGAGAGTCCATGGGGGTGAGGTCTTCCTTCTTGAGCCCTAGCATAGCTAGGGATCTGGCAAACAGGATGTTGAGGGTGCTCCCTCCGTCGATGAGGACCTTATGGAAAGCATGCTCCAGATGATAGGATCCAAGACAAGGGGGAAACGCCCAGGGTATGGGATATCTGCCCACTGGTCGGCCCTAGAGAAGGTGATCGGGTGCTCAAACCAGTTTAGGTACTTTGGATCTGTGACCTTGCCATCGTAGGTGGTGACCGACATGATCTGCCGGGCGATGAGCTTTTGTTCGCGCTTGTTCTCGGAGGCAACTCTTCCACTGAAGATGGAGGCGACGGTCTTGGTGGCATCCTGGTAGGGAGGGCTTGCATCCTTCTCCCATCCTCCACCTTGGCCGTCGTCTACATCGTCGTCGTTGCGCCATGGCCTCTTTGCATCCTCTGCGTGAAAAGCCCTGTTTAGGCCCTTGCACTCCCCCATGGTGTGCTCGGTGCCTTTGTGGATAGGGCATGGACCATCTAGGGAAATAAACTTAAAATTGCATGTCGTCCAATTTTTCCATCGTGCAAAGTGTGTGCCATCAAAAGTGTATGGACACTCAACATCTAGCACATAAGTTGCCATCCTCTTGGGTCGGTGAAGACCATAAATGAAAGACCTCGCTCTGATACCACATGTAGGGTCAATATAGCGAACTAGAGGGGGGTGAATAGTCCTTTCTAAAATTAATCGCGTCTGCTAACCGAAACTAATGCGGACTTAAAACTATCGGTCTAGCCAAGACTACACCCCTCTATCTAAGTTCACAAGCACCTTACAAAGATCCTAAACAAGTAACTAAGGTCTCGGGCTAGCTAGAACTCACCTAAACAATTCTAGAGCAAGGTCACACAAACCTATGCACTAGTACTTCAAGTAACGGGGGAGCTCCTACACAATTCTTGTAAGCAAAAGCACAAAGCTCCTAAGCTCACTAGCAATGCTCAATAACAAGGCAACTAATGCCAAATTAGAGAGTGCAACTAACTTAGCTACACAATCTAGCAATGTAACTAACAAGGGTTACTCAAACCAAATTAACCATGCAAGGGAGCTACTTCTATGCTACACAAGCAACAAGGTAACTAGCCAACTACACAAGTCAACTAATTACTAGAGCAACTACACAAACACATGTATATGAAAGTAAATACAAGCTTGTGTAACGAGGATGCAAACCAATGGGAAGACAAGGATGACACGATGATTTTATCTCGAGGTTCACATGCTTGCCAACACGCTAGTCCCTGTTGTATCGATCACTCACTTGGTGGTTTGGCGGCTCATTAGCATCACCCGCCAAGCTCGCACATCAGGCACCACAAGAACCTACCCCAAAAGTGAGGGTAGCTCAATGACACGCTCTACTAGAGTTGCTCTTCACGATCCCCACGGGGTGAGCATAATCCCCCTCACAAATCCTCCTCCGGAGCACCGCACAATCTTCTCGCTTGCTTCAACGGAGTCACAAGCCACCAAGCCGTCTGGAGGTGGCAACCTCCAAGAGTAACAAGCACCACCGGCTTGCAACTTGATCACCTAGTGCCACTCGATGCAACCTCACGATCCAATCGCACTAGAATCGCACTCACACTCAATCGGATGATCACTATCAAGCATATATGAGTTAGAGGGCTTCTAAGCACTCCTACACAAGCCACCAAGGCTTAAGGATGCTCAGCAACCAGCCCAAGGCCGAGCTCCACCTCTATTTATAGCCCCCAAACCAAATAGCGCCGTTGGAGCAAAGCTGCTGGTTTCTGCGAGGGCACCGGACATGGTGGTGCTTGGCACCGGACAGGGTGGCGGTGACCACCCAGATAGTCACCCAAAAACCCCTCTCTCTAGAAAATTAGGGCAGTGCACCATGGTCACCATGACGGTGACCAGCCCACTTCCCTCGCTCTCTGTCGAAAAGCGACAGCGGCACCAGACAGCACCTGGCGGTGTGCCGCCCTAATGATGGTGGTGTACACCGTCACTTCTGGTGACCACCCCGACTCCTGCTGTGCTCGGCCAAGTCCAGGTGGGCACTGTCCTAGGGGTGGCGGTGCCACCGGACAACTAGTGGCGGTGCCCTCAGGGAAACACGCTGCCCTCGGCCTCCCAGCCGATCACTGCCATAGGGGTGGCGGTGCCACCCAGGCAGCACCCCAAGCCTGATTTTGCCTCCTCTTCTTTATCAACTTCTTCACCTTTGCAAATGTGCTAACACCACCAAGTGATCACCACCTTGTGCACGTGTGTTAGCTTTTCACAAACATTTTCCCAAAGGATTAGCACTCTTTTATCAATGCCACTTGATCCTAACACGTATGCAAAGTTAGATCGCTCAAGTGGCACTAGATGACCGATATGCAAACAAGTTTGCTCCTCTTGATAGTACGACCATCTATCCTAAACCCGGTCATAAACTTCTCTACACACTTATGACCGGTGAGATGAAATGCCCTATAGGTTATACCTTTGCCTTGCGCATTCCATTCCATCTCCATCATTGTTGATGCAACACATGCACCAACCAATCACAAATGATATGATCCACTTCATATCACCACCCTCATCGATCTTGACCTCACTTGCTCTTCACCGTTGCCTTCGTCCATCGGTGCCAAGTCTTGCTCAAGCTTCACCGCCATGCAATCCATCGCTCCAAAGCCTCTAACTTGCCCTTCACGCTTGCAACCGGTCCATCAAGCCAAGTCTTGTCTTGATCTTCTCCACCTTAGTCATATGACTCAATGTCATGTCTCATATGCAATGAGCTCCTTCATCACATGTGTGAGCCTTGCAACAAATCTAAGCCATCTTCACCGTCATGGCATGAGTTGCTCACACAAGTGTACCTGTGGACTAATCACCTGTATATCTCACTCAAACACATATTAGTCCACCTAAGATTGTCACTCAATTACCAAAACCAAACAAGGACCTTTCAGCCATCACATCTTCGATTCCGCCTGCAGCTCTCACAGCGATCTCGTAGAGCGTCAACCACTACGCGGGGTTGGCCTTGCCATCGTAGGTGTCCACCCCAAAAATCTTGAAGCCCGTGGGCCACCAGACAGCTCAAAGTCTTGCCGTGAAGGGACAAAGTCTGGGGGCGTCAGGGACAGGTGGTGCTCGGGCAGCGCCGGGTGCTCCGTGCTCGGTGTCGAACTGGTGCTGATGTTCCATCTTCGTGTCGTAGCGCGCGGCCTTGCTGTTCTCGATGTGATCACGAGTGTCGATGTTGGTGTTGATGTGTTCGCGAACATCATACGGCAGGGGTTGATTCACCTCTTGGTTGGCACTGCGGTTGCCACCTCGGCCGCTCGGTGGACGAGGAGGGCGTCCGCCCTGGTCTGAATGTTCTTTGTAGTTACCCCTAGACCCTTGATAAAGGTAGGGGCCGCCAGCTTGAGGTCGAGGGCGCTCGGAGCCCTGATGTTGACTTCCTCTATCGTGGCGAGAGCGACGGCTACGAGCCGACATGGTTAAGTAAGATGGAGCAGGATGACAGATCTCATTGAAAATGGCGGTGAGATTGGTGCTTGGCGTCGTCTATATCGGCTGGTTGCCCACCATGTCAAACTCATCCTCTAGATTACGGCGCGCGCGGTGCGGGGTGTTAGGATCCTCGTCAGCCTTGCGGGCGGCTTCTTCATCTCAGCGATGTTGATGATCAACGTTCCCTGTCAGGCGAGCATCGCGCTGGTTGGAGGTTTCGCCATCTCTGGTGACGCTGTCGTGGCTAATATGAAAAATCCTACCCCTGAATCATGGCAGAAAAGTGGGGCAGGTGGAGGCGGTCTCGGTGGAGCCCTCGGAATACGTGATGGGGCTCTCTTCCAAGATATTGTTGATGGAGTCATCCGAAATCTGGCGGATAGCCACCATGTTCACCACGGGCATGGGCTGATCGGCCTTAGGCAGATCAATCTAGTAGAGGTCATCGATGTAGTCGCGCTCGGCGTGGTCGATGAAGAGGTGGTGGACAGCTCTTGATACGTAGGTCCAGCACCCACCAGCCCGAAGGGATAGGACCTCGACATGTTCTCCATCAGGGCTTCGTAGTCGGCCAAGCGCAAGCTAATAGCTGGGAGAGGTCGGCGTTGCACCTTACGCCCTTCTAGAGCAGTTGTGATCACTAGATCTAAATCTTGCCACCCTAGATGTTGTGGCCGAGCAGATCGCTCGATCGTAGTGGCTCGACGATCTTGGGGCGCTGGGACTTCATTGCTCGTAGTAGACTGATCTAAGACCAAGTCCACGAGAAGCTGACATTCCGCTAAGCGATCTGTGACCCGATCAATAGATGCGATCATATTGTCGTTGTCGATGGATCTCCTAACCCAGTGGCGAGGCGTCGAGATCAGAGATGTCGTTGTAGATGTTATCACGATCGACGCAGGTTGATTCTACACCGCCTCCATGATTTCCTCGACGCTGTTGGCGCCGATGACCCAGGTCATATATCCGACCGTGAAGGTCCGACCTGGCTCGGGAAGGATCATGGAGCTCGGGAAGCGGACCATCTAGCTCGCATGGAATCAGCACACACACACCCTACCTGGCGCGCCACTGTTGATGAAATATGGTCGGCAGTCTTCCGAGGGGTATGTCCACGGTAGTAGATGAATCGGTGGAGGTGCACGTGATAGGAACCGGACGATGACACAAAATGATTAGGCAGGTTCGGGCCGTCAGCTTGACGTAATACCCTACGTCCTGTGTCATTGGTGGATTGTATATTGATATGAGGTGAAAACGAGGGAGTCCCTATCCGCATTATATAGCTCGGGGGTAGGGTTACAGGTCGGTTACAAGATATCTATTTACAAGGAATACAGCATCTTAACATATTCGATCAGATCATCCTTGATCGCAAGGATCTTCATGTAGCCTTGCGAGGCATGCCGACCTGTGCCGCGCTCCACATAGCGTAGTCTTGTGGGTTGGGCCTCCCTTGGCGGCTCGGCCCATGTACAGCCCTGTGGGTATCCGGGGTTATACCCCCACATCCACTGCCGTCACACTAATCCCAAAGTTCTCCTCCAGATCCGACACGAGTACCCCCGCCTCCATCGCCTCCCAGACTCTAGCGGCGCACCATCCACCGCCGCCATGCTAATCCCAAGCTTCTCCCCTTCTTCTATGATGGACGCCCCACCGCCGGCACCACCCAACCGGCCTCTCCCACCGCCCGGCGGGCGGCCACCCCGCCCTTCGCCGTCATCTCGACCACCACCACCGTTGGTCTGGCATCTTCGCCAGAAGCTTCCTTCTAAGCCCGGAGGATATGGAAATCCCCAAAACTTCAAACCTTAATGTCGCGGCCCTTTTCTTCTCTGGCGGCGACAACAGCAGGTGAGGTCGCCCCGACACCCACGCATTGACGGCCCAAATCCCAAACCTGGAGAACATCGGACAAACCAGATGGTGTGCTCGTAAAGAAGCATTTGGGATAAGTAATTGGTTGTGTCTAGAGGAAACTATATATCATCTCTCTGATCAGCTCTTTGACTGAAGGAAGCGACCCTCAATCTGATTCTGTAGTTGGAGTTCTATCTGACTGTGCTGTGTAGGGCAACCTGCTTAAGTTAACACGATGGCCTTTAGTGGCCATACCCCTGCTCCCCTGCTGTCAACAAGTAGGTAGTACATCAGTACTGCGACCAACAAACTTGTACTCCCTCCGTCTAAAAAAAATACAATTCTCGCTTTCTGAGAAGTTAATCAGTTTGAACTTTGACCAAAACTATATAAAAGAATACTATCATTCCAAATACAAAAATAGTATCGTTATATTAGTCATAGAATATATTTTTATAATAAATTTATTTAGAGATATAAATATTAATACTATTTGTTATAAATTTGGTGAAACTTGAACTACTCTTGACCAGCACGAATCCCATAATTAAATTCTTTTCTGGACCGAGGGAGTACCACTCTAATTATTCCGCGTGTGTTTGTGTTTCCATAGGAGTTTTTCACTTTAAATACGTGTCTAGTGTTAATCCAAATTTGTCGTGCACTCTTAGTTAGGAGCCTTTCCATCCATTGGTCACTAAAGAATGAGATGGCCACTCAGGCGAACTTGAACTAGCTGTTAGCTAGCAGGAAGCTTACATTTGTATTGATCACCGTGAGCTTTATAAAGCTCTTTATAAAGCAGAAGGAAAAGGCGTCACACAGGGACAAAACATATAAAATCATTACAAAATATAGGCAGTTCACTATGCCGCACAAGGAACAGGTGACCGCAATTTCGTCAGAAAATACACCATACTTTTTCTCAGAATCATGCTCTTGTTCTCTTTTTTGACAGGCCATCGTATTGACCCCATGGCCCATGTCCTCCTCGTCAGGCGTTTATCTGGGCCGGTATGTTCGATTTTTTTTAGACCGCACTCAAACTGGGCCTCCCTCCATGGCCTATTTTCCTTCTTCAAATCCTGGCCTTGTGCGTGAATGAAAAGCAAAAGGCCCAAATGGCTGAATGGCTTCCTCCTAGGTGCGCTTTTGCTCTGCATCAAGAAAAGAAACTTCTGAATATCATCATCACTCCAAAAAAAAAAAAAAACTTCGCTATGCATAGTCCGCTGTCCGCAATCACTCTGCCAAAAGGAGAACCTCCACTCCACAGAAAAAATCTGTCAAGAAAAAAGAAAGAAAGAAAGATTAGAACAAGAACATGTGTCTCCGTGACATCATCGTAGGTAGGAGGCACGCTCACCTCTGAAAGCAAGTTTTCACAGACGACAGCTCGTTGCAGTAGATGTTCGTGCTGTTGTACAGGTCTAAAAAAGCCTCCTTTTCTTTGCCTTTTTCTGGAAATGCTATTAATTTGCTGCGAGATCTTCACGAGAGGAGGATTACTCTGCTTTACACCTAGATTAAGAGCGACAAAAGCTTCTCCGAGGTGCCTGTTGTTGCGTTGGGAAAAAAAGTACTTTATCCAGTTGAACAACTAAACAAGCTTCAGTTTTTCCTTTTCCACTTCCGAGTTCGTTTTTGTTTCAGGTGTTCTTTTACCAACTAAAAAGCCAGTAAAGTCAGAAAATAATAAGAAGACAGATAGTAGTAGAAGATAACTGATGCTTTATTTAACAAAAAAATGTCTTGAGAAAGCAGAAGGCCCGAGGAGAAGGAGATGAAAATGAAGAATTAAAAAGAGGAGAAAAAGGGCTCTTTTTGTTTGGTTTTATTCTGACTCCTGTTTCTCTCAGAGCTTATTTATTTGTACATACAATTGTACTAGTACTCCCATAGTAGCATAGCAGCTGTCATTTTGCTTCCAAAAACAGTTTGCATAAATAATGTTCTGTCGCCCAAAAGACACAGCCACAGCCCACAGGACAGGAGGTACCGTGTACTATGATTAAGAAAGAAGATACCGGAGCTAGGTACAGTCTGTACGTATTCCAGTCTCGTAGCCACAGTTCAGCCGGCCAACACCCTGGCGCCTCGCCAAACCACGCTGGAAAGTTTTTGAATGGGATAGGCTCATAGGCAAGACGCAAAGGCCCCGCGCCGCCTCGCCACGCACATGTCACCATTAACTAACCGTTGCGACGAGACGAGCCGATAAGGCAGACACGCCTGCCGAGTGCCGACTTTCCTTCCGGTGGTCCACGTCTCAGCGAGGGGGCCTGCGGAGGAGACGGGTGCATTTAGTACCGTACCGCCGCGGCGTCACGCAACGCAGCGAATATTCGAAACCCACCCCGGGGGCCGAGAGCTAGCGTAGCCCCCACAACCCACGACGCTGGACGCACCGCCGCCGCGTTGGGGGTCTGCTGGCGGGCCTCTGACGGTTCTGCCCCTGGGCGCCGCCAAGGGAGACGGAGCGCGGGAGCGGGCCTGCGGGGGAAGCGCGCGCTCGGCGTGGGGGCCCCGCGATCGTGGAAACCGTACGTCGCATTGTCACTGCGCGGCTATGCTTGCGGCATCCGGCGGAACAAAGCTTGACCTGTGTCTGGCTATAGAAAACAACGCAGCTGCCAGAAGAGGCGTCTTCCGGTTCCTTTTTTATTGGTCATGTTGCTTGTCCTCGCTAACAAGAGCCGTCTCACGGCCATATGGCCCATATTCATAATATTCTGATGATATCCGGCCAGCATGCTAAGGTGCCGTGCTGGCCAATAAGGTTTCCGCGTAGGATGGAATAATGAGGTCTCCACACCCTGGCACAAGTCATGCAAAGCATGACGTGTCGTCGTGCCACGGCAGACTCGCTTGATTACGGAGCCTCTGGATTTGTCTGCATCTTTTTCCAATCATGAAACTAAGTACGTTATCTGGATTTTTTTAATTTGGGGGGCAGTTGGGGTTTGGATTGGCACAACCGCGGAGGACCAGAGGTCACTTTCATCAGCAGCCAAACCGTTGGTTTTATGAGCGAGGAAAGATTCAAGTCCATGTCACGTTGTCATCCGAGATGAATTGTATTTGTGGTGTGTGATGAATGATGGATGAATGGAAATGATTGAGCATGACTGTATAGGTCGTAAAAAGTGGTAAATAATAAGGTCACACCCGCTAGGACTATTACCAGTGTTATTGTTTAAAAGAATATCCAAGATTGCAATCCCTACAAACATGCATTACATCGTATTATATAGTTTGGTACAAACATGCTTCCAAAATATCTATTATGGGATGTGAAATTGTTTCAAAAATATTCATTTGGTACAAAAACAGCTTCAACGAGCTTGTAAAGATGTCGAAGAAGCTGTGCTAGACAGGGCCTAAAAATAGCTGCTTCTCCATTCTGTAGGCCATGCGTGAGATTCTATGAGAGCACATTTAAGGAATTCTATATATATAACTGTTTTGCTAGTCGATTTACCAAGAGAGTTATAGCTCTACTAATAGAATTGCTCTTAGAGCTAAAACAAAAAAAAACTACTACTTTATTAGTAAAGTGGAGTTGTGCCAAACAATGGCCTTAATTGTTTTTTCTATGGTCGTCTTCAAACTCCTTGTCCATCTCTCTGCACAGGGATTGATCAAGTTCTCAAAAGTTATGACCAAGTATCGTTTGAATCTTGCAAAATTTTCCTTGCCTAAAGTAAAAGTCAAACTACTCAAATTGCAGCATTTTACATAAAATTCGAGTCGCTTATTTTTTATGCTATGGTACAGAGTTCTATTTTGTTGACACTGTTGAGTATGGAGAACAATATACTTCCTCAGGGAAGAATACAACTATGGGTTATGTGACAATAAAAATAGTTCATGTTTAACCAAGTTTTTAGTGAAATAGTATTTATATTTATGGCTCTAAAAACAATTTATTATGAAAATATATTTCATAATTAATGTAATGATATTTATTTGATATCATAAATTTTGATATTTTTTTTATCAATAATTAGTAAAAGTTAAAATTATAAAACATGACACTGTGTCAGGCTCTATGAACAGTTATACTCCCTCCATTCCAAATTGTAAGACGTTTGACTTTTTTGGTCCCAAGTTTGACCACTCGTCTTATTTTAAAAAATTTGTGCAAATATAGTCAAATTTAAGTCATTCTTGAAGAATTTTTATTAATAAACCAAACCACGACAAAAAAAGTGATATTTTACACAAATTTTTGAATAAGACGAGTGATCAAACTTGGTGTCAAAAAAGTCAAACGTCTTACAATTTGGAATTGATTGAGTATTTTTTTATCAGGTACAATTTAAACTTATACAACCACACGCTCCGTACTCACACCCAACGCAAGTAGAGCTAAAAACGTGACATTTTTTAGATGGAGGGAGTACCGAACTGGGCTTTCTAAACTTCATTCACATCTCATCCAGTGTCAGGCTGATAGGTAGTTGCATCCACTCACATCGATGTCCTCGTTAATCCTCGAATAATACTCGGCTCCTTTCGCTTAAAAAAAAATCAAAATACTATTGCAACTGATTGTGAGAAAAAATACTATACCGGCTAAAAAAGCCTAGCTGAAAAAGACAGCATTCAAATGATCACGTCATCGAAAACGCAAAGACTGAGGGGCTATCGTGGTCATTTGCCGCACCGCACGCTCCCTCGAGCACCGCTTTTTGCCCAGCGGCCGCAAATTTACATGTTTACCCCTCAGCGAAGCACACACCTCTTCTCTCCCCTGCTTCCGCCCCCTTTCCCAAATCTGGCCGCACGATGCACCAGCCACCAATCGGACACCCCCAAAACTCGAAGCCCAACCCGAGCGCCAGGTCCCGTACATCCCGCGCGCTCGCCCCCCCCTCGCCTTTGCGCCGCGTCCGGCCGCCGGTAGCGGGCCGGGCACCTACCGGTGAGGGCTCTCCCCACAGATCCGTTCGGTTTTCCATTAGCTTGGTTCTTGGGTTCTTGGGGTTCTTGGGATTACGAGGGTTTCTGTCCTGGGGGTTCAAAAATTCCGACTTGGAAGTCCTCGGTGGGATCACTTCCTGGTTCTTGGTAATGCCATGGTTTCTTGTTGCTTTGGGTGTGGTTTTGTTGGATTTTCTTGATAATTAGGGTTTCCTTTCGTGGGTTTCTTGGTAACTAGGGTTTTGGTGGACGCAGCTCTGTTTTGGTAACCCGCGTGTTCTCTTGGCTTCTGGAGTTGTAGGGAGGGAGAGGCGCTTTGGTTCCTGGATGATCTGCGAAGGAATTGGGAGCAGGAAGGCGTGATGTTTACTCCGCAGGGCAAAGGATGGACCGGCTGGTCGACGCCGACTGCGGCCAACCAGCGGAGCGGTGGTGGCGCTCCTGCTGCGTCGGCGCCGCTTGGAAAGGGGGAAGGAAGGGTCGCCGAGCTCGAGCAGGAGGTTTTGCTCAATCATTACCTTTTTCTCCAGTCATTCATCTTCTGTCTGAATCTGATTTAGTGCTAAATTTCTCTGCTCCTTTTTGTTACCGATTACTGATTGTTTTGCAACTGGGACTCTCAAGTAGGTCTGCTATTTTATCTCCTGTTTCTATATCATGTAGTCAATCTGTAAAAAAGATGAAAAAACAATTTAATTTGTAGACATCCAACTTTCACTGCTGAGCGAGGTGCTTTTTTAAAGTTGAGTTTGGTGCTTACATTAAATTATTGCAGCATTGCCTAGACTGGTAACCTCTTAAGAAATAAGCCATATTTTAAATGGCCCATTGAAGGCATAATTGTGAAATAAAGCATCACTCCTGGGCTCTGATGGTATTTTGATATCCCTAAAATCTTTTTGCCATGTTGGTATTCAATAATTTGAAATTTTATACCTCTGTTGTAGAAATTTTATACCTTTGTGCCCAATTTATATATTCAATGATTAGATTCTCTGTTGTATAAAGTGAACTGTAGCAAATTATACTATTTCAATGAAGGCATGCCAACACCTATTCAAGTGTCTCATTACTTCTCATTTGGTACAATTTTGATTTTGCATCCAATTTCTTGTTTTTCTTGTGAAAGGTTATTTGCTATCAGGGCACTTTAGAGCTTCAGTTTTTCTGGCTTCCGTTCATTATCGTAATAGTTATTTAATTGTGTATTCATCTGCATATCTGCAGTTGCATGAATATCAGTACAATATGGGGCTTCTTTTGATTGAAAAGAAAGAATGGGCAGCAAAATTTGAAGAAATCAGTCAAGTGCTGACGCAGAAAGAGGAGATATTGAAGAGAGAACAAGCCACACATCTTAATGCTATATCAGAATACGAAAGGCGGGAGGAGAACATGCGGAAAGCACTGGGTGTTGAGAAGCAATGTGTGGCTGATGTGAGTTGGTTTATCTCACAGATCTTTTTTCTTGTTCTTACAGCTCCATGATCATTAATCTGATTTGAAGAGAAGCCTTTAGTGAAAAAGCGCGAAGTATATCTATAACCTTCTGTGACAATTGAAAGGTTTTTGGAACGGCCAATTCTGGTCATGTTCCATGACATGATAATTGTAAAGGTGACCTTTAATAGCCACAATGATAAGAAATTGTTAGGCAACAATTTACCCATATTGTAGTTTTTTAAAAAAATATATATATTAAACATAATTCTGTCCCTGGTACAACATTATGCTTAATTATTTATATGCTCCATGGTTGTATTGCTGTAAATGGATGTATAGCGCTTGCCTTTCCACTCTAGCTGTTATATTCCTTTCGTAAACATAAACTTTTGATGATATCCTAAATATTTCCTTGTAGCTTTCTGCTTTCCTTATTGATTGTTTTGTTGAATGCTGCAGCTTGAAAAGGCCTTGCGTGATATACGAGCAGAGATAGCTGAGGTTAAATTTACATCTGAGAAAAAGATAACAGATGCTCAGTCTCTTGAGGCTAGTTTGGAGGAGAAATCCTTGGGGGTCGAGGGAAAACTTCATGCTGCAGATGCCAAACTTGCAGAGGCAAACCGCAAGAAGTCTCAAGCTGATCGGGATTTAGAAGAGGCTGAAGCTCGTCAACGTAGGTTGGAGAAGGAGAAGTTATATTTTGAGACAGAGTACGCCAGTTTTGCTATGTCCTGCAAATCTATGCTCTGTTGTGCTTAGCATGTGGTTAACTTGTTATGTTTGTTTAATCGTTCTAATACGTTTAGGCGGAAGGCCCGAGAAAAGCAACTCAAGGAGCAGGAGGAATCACTGCAGGAGTGGGAGAAAAAGCTTAAGGAAAGTCAGAATAGACTTAATGACTTGCAGAGATCTATAAATGAGCGAGAGGAGAGAGCAAATAAGAATGACCAACTTTTCAAGATAAAACAGGACGAACTGGAGGAGGCAAGAAAAACAGTGGAGGCCGCTAAAGTTACTCTGAAAGTCAAAGAGAATGATATTAACAAAAGACTAAATGAATTGCATTCACAGGAAAAGGTAATTAATTGATTAGCATCTTATTTTCTCCGTTTTTCTGATTTTCGTGTGTTGATTTTTAACAGTTCAAGACATTTGGTTTGCTCAATTCTGATTTGTTTTGCAGGATGCTGACTCAAAGCGCAGTGCCTTGGAAGAGCGGGAAAAAAAGTTGGTTGAGAGAGAGTCAAAGGTCACTACTAGGGAAAAGGTAAGTGCAACAGACTGTCTTCCTCATTTTGCTACTTCCAGTTAATACCCTTGATGAAACAGTCCACTGCTCTTGGTCTGGTTTGCTCATTGTACCTTATGAATTTATGATTTCCTGTATATGGTGTAATCACTTGTAGGCACCTTGTAGTTTATGATTCTTGAATTGCCTAATGTTTTGTTTTGCCAACCAGTGAAGTTAAACTCAACTGGGTTGCCTTTGTTCTTAAGTTCGCCTTAGCGCTTGCCACTGTACTTCTCAAATAGTTTTCACTATATGCTGTTTCTTTTCTTATCGCATGCAGTGTCTTCTATGAATCAATCTGCACCAATCATCAGAATGTTTTGGGTGGACTACTATTTCTTTACCTTTTCTTCCCCTTCAGTGGACTGATCTAGCTCTCTCCCTTGTGTTCCAGGAGGGGCTCCAGAAGCTTCTTGAGGATCATCAGGCGGAACTTGAATCCAGAAGACGGGATTTCGAATTAGAACTAGAGAGGGAAAGGAAATCATTTGATCAAAAGATGACACAGAATGAAGCGGATTTATTGAAAAGGGAGAAAGATGTTAAATCTTTGGAGGCTAAACTTTCTAAAAGTGAGCAGGCATTGAATGATAAGAAGAAATCAATGGAAAGTTTGCAGAATGATCTTGATGCCAAATCCAAGGCTCTGAAGAGGTGGGATGAATCATTGAAAAATGATGAGAAAAGATTACCCGAAGAAAAGCAGCAACTGAATCATGAAAGAGAGCAATTGGAGACATACAAATTGGAGCTGGAAAGGATCAAATCAGCATTAGAAACTGAAAAGGAAAGAATATCAGAAGAGAAGAATAATCTGAAACTCACAGAGCAAGAGAGGCAGGAGCATAGCTTGCTGACAGCAAAACTTAAGAAGGAGATTGAGGAATACAGAATGCGAAGCAACTCCCTATCTGAGGAGATGGAGGATTTGAGGAAGCAACGGCAGAAATTTGAAGAAGAGTGGGAACAGCTAGACGAAAAAAGAGCCCTTCTAGTAGAGGAGGACAAAAAGCTGAAAATTGAGAGGATGAATTTAGAACGGTGGCGTGACAATGAAGAAAAAAGGTTAAATGATGTGAAGCTCGAAATGGATGAAAAATACAAGGACCAGCTGGAGAGTCTTGAGCGTAAGGAAAAGGCTTTGACTGATGATATAAAGCACAAGCAAATGGAAAATGATGAGTTTCTGAAGGGAGAATGCGCTGATCTGCAACGTAAATTGCAGCTGAAACAGCATGAATTGGAGATGGAGATGGAGCAAAAACAAGCAAGTAAAGAGAAGGAACTGGAAGAAAAGGAAAATGAGTTAAATAGGAAAATGGATTTTGTGGAAAATAAGCTCCGACATGCTATTGAGTTGAACGAGTCCAAGATTCAGAAGATATTAGTGGAGAAAAGGGAGCTGCAGATGGAAAGATCATTACTGCTAGAGGAAAGAAAGAAACTGGAGACTGACAAGGCAGATATTAGAAGGGATATTGAGAGTCTGCATTCACTGAGCAAGAGTTTGAAGGAACGCCGAGAGAAATATAACAGGGACAGGAAACACCTCATCGATCTATCTGAAAAGTACAAGGCATGCAAGAACTGTGGGATTTCTATTTTTGAGGTATCAGATTCTCTTCTTCTTAAAGACAGTGCTGAAATTGAACATCCCAGTTTGGTTGTTGAGGGAGATGATCGTGCCTTGACCACTGATACATCAGGTCTAGATACAGGAACCCTTGTTAATTCAGGTGGTCCTTTTTCTTTGTTACGGAAGTGCTCAACGCTTTTCAAGTTCTCCCCTAGAAAAAAAGGTGAGCAGTCATCAGAGCAACCAGCAGAAAAGAATATACCTTTTGGCGCAAGACTTGAGGAAGCAACACAGAGCGATGGAGATTATGAGCCAACTCCTATCTATGAGATAGCCCATGATTCTTTTGATGCAGAGGATGAGCTCCCTTCTGATGGTGGAACCAGGGAGAACGAAGAGTCTGAAAGGCATGACATAGCTGATGATGCTCAGATGGAGTCTTCTGTTGGTGTAGCAGATAACAGTATAGATATTCTTGGCACTCAGTCCTTTGATGGAACTAACGACATGGCAGTTGAAGCAACTATTGCCTCTGTTGATCAAAATGGCAAGGATTCTGCAGCACCTGCTGAAGCAGGTGTACAGCCTGAAACATCAAAGCAAGGTCGGCGCCAACAAAACCGGAGAGGCAGAGGGAAAGGTGGTGTGAAAAGGACACGGTCCGTTCGTGCTGTAGTTGAAGATGCTAAAACGATACTTGGTGAGACGTTTGAGGAGAAGAATGATGGTCAGGGAGATAAAGTCATGATGGGTGCTACACGAAAGCGGAGGTTTGCTGGAGCTACAATAAGTGAACAAGATGAAGAAGGCAGCGAAGCACATTCGGAAAGTGTTTCACTTGGAGGGCAGCGTCGCAAGAGGCGGCAAACTGCTGGGGCAGTGACAGAGGCCCCAGGAGAAAGACGTTACAATCTGAGACACAGTAGAGTGTAAGTATCGTTATTGGTCCCTAATTCATCATATCTACTTGGTGCTTTGGTTTTTGTTTCCTGATTGTGTATCAAACTAATACTTTTGCGTTGCATTGTTCCAAAGTGCAAATGCTACCGCCGCAACAGCCCAAACTGACAAAAAGAAATCTGCGAAGGCAGGAAATAAACATACAGTAGAAGTTACTGCTGATGACACAGAAGGAACCTCAAAGGTTGACGAGGAACCTGCCCCTGAGAGCAAGAAGGCCTCTGAATCTACAGACTATGGCGCATCCCAGTTGCACGAGTTTTCCCAGGTAATACCCTTTGCTGCTGTGCTCTGTACTGCCCACATGTACTGCCAATGCTGTAGCTACACATGCCTTCAGGCAATCTTTGAATTGCTTTTCAGTATTTGGATATATTGGTCATTTTGGGCCATGTGCTGTGCTTCTATGGGTATAGGCGTATAGCACATATGGGGACCAGAGCCCAAATCTAACTGTAACCTTATCTTTTTGTTTTAGGCTGAAGTTGGTGATGCCCATGCCCCTGTAGAGGGTGCTGGTGAGGAAGATGGTGATATTGTGGATGGCCAAGGTGCACTGCCTGATGTGCCGATGACACGATCTGGAAGTGAACTTGGAGCAGAACAGGAAGACGAGGACGATGATGATTCAGAGAGGCGAAACCAATCAATCAGCAAGAAACTATGGTCATTCTTCACTACATGACGGCTGAAGATGCCGCTGAATAGGTTGTTTCTAGCTTTTGTGCTTTTGATTCATGATACCCCATTCTTGGAACTGGAGGGCGTGTGCTTTTGGTGATTATGTACTAGATTTCCCACTTAATTGTGCTTTTCTCCCGTGTAATTGAAATATACTTGTAGTACATAGCTTGATGGCATTCACAGAAGTAGCTGATGAGATGTACAATGGTGATGATGATATGCCCTGTAACACCAGTAGCTTGGTTTGTAATTGTTGTTCCTTTTGCCCCGGTTCGGGTTAGTTACTTCGTTGACCTTACCAGTGTAGTGAATTTTGTCGTCCGGGGAAATATTTTAGTGCTCTGATGATGGTCTAAATGTTTGTTCGCTTATTGAAACTATACAGTAAATTAGAATGCCACAAGAGTTTCTGCTAGTTCGCAGACTTCAACTACATTGGAGGGTAGTGTGGGCGGTACCCTGGAACTCCTTCCATTCCTGTTTGGCTCTGAATGAATCTTGGCCAAAAAATACTGTTATGACTGAATTGCTGTGAGAGAAAAATACTGTTTCGGTTGAAAAAACAAGCTGAACAAGCCGACTTTAAGGTAAGCCGAACGGGGTAAGTTTTTTATAGAGAATATATTATAGAGAATATATAGTACCGTACTTTTATATCTAGTTAAACTTATGAAGGCCCCGTTCGGCTTGCTGAAACTTGTCTGAGACTGGCTGAAAAACACTAGCTGAATTGTTATGAGAGAAAAATACTGTTTCGGTTAAAAAAAGAAGTCGAACAAGTCGGTTTTAAGGTAAGCCGAACGGGGCCTAAAATTGCTTGACTCCTTTAAAAAAGAAGAATTGCATTCTTTTTCCTGGATGAAAGTAGTAAGGAGAACTGTAGCGTGATGTACAGATAGAACTTGAAAGTCTTTGGTATCCGAGACTTGGGACTTGGGAATTGGGTCCTGCGTGTGACCCTGGAGCTGGTTTGAGATCGGACCTTCCCCTGGTAGAGTGGTAGAACGTCGACGATCGAGAGTTCTTTCTGGGGCCTTTCAGGCTTTACACGGACACGGCTAAGGAATACCCATGCAGGCCATGCTGATCTGTTTTCCTTCGTCTGTAAGGCATGGGCCGCCTGAGGCTATACCATCTTCAATCCTAAATAATGACCTTGATATTCGATATATTTCATTTCAATTCATTTATGTGGCTTGAGATCACATGCGGAATAAGCAGTATCTGAATGTCCGATCCAAAATATAAGAACAAATAACATTCTTCATTATGCTGCATAAGTTAATGCTATTATTCTTCGGCGAATACCACCGTATTAGTACACAATCGCCCTGTTGACTTGAACTTATTCAGAACTACTTTTCATTTATGGAACAGTGTTTTTCTCTCACAACATTTCAGTATAAATATTAATATAAGCTAAATTTTAGTATAAGCGAACATGGTTAATCAGCCTGTTCGCTTGCTTGTATACGATCGTGGATTATAAGCTGGAATAATATTTTTCTCTCACACCAAACCAGCCAGTAATAAAATAATCCACGATCGTTTACGACGAAACCAACGGGCTGCTTTCCTTTTAAATTACGCACCGTGTAAAAAATAAAAAATATCCGCATTGGTTTCACGGCCAAAGTGTGCTCGAACACGGGGATAAAATTATCTTCTCATTATTAACACTCATCGAACACATCAAAGGCAACACGCCAACAACACGGTGTTCTCGGACACGCCATATCAGCCCCAAAAATACTATTCCAGGCTTCGCCGCTTCGGCAGTAAGAAGAGTTGGTTGGGATTGAGCAAAAAAAAAAAAAACCGAGATCGCACCTCTCCGCGTGGCGATGCGTGGAGGAGACGTAGCAGCAGCGGAGGCAGGGTCCCCACGCTCGCCGGACCTCTACGACCTCTCCGACGACTCCGACTACGCCGCCGCCGCCGCCGCCGCCGCCGCCGCTTCCGACCACACGGTACTGCCGCCACCCGTGATTAACTCGATGCTACCGCAGTTTATCTAGCTTGCTCCCCTGCGCGATTTAGGTGCGGCGCGAGCAGATTCGTCGATTAGGTCACTGGTTCCCGTTGGGGTGGGGGTGGACTTGGATTGCTTTACTCTTATGTTGGGGTGGGGAGTACTCTTCTTCGATGCTAATCACAGCTGCAGTTGCCCCCCTCTCTGTATGCAATAGGATTGCAGTGGCACTCAGTACAGCTTCTGGAATTCTGTTGGTTTCGTTGGGGATGCTTGTTGTGGCGAGGAGCCTACCTGTGTTCCCTTTAGATTGAACTGATACCTGTTTGGTGTTGGAAGGCGATGCAGACTGATCCGGCGGACAGAGGCTCAGTGGAGACGGCGAGGGTGGACGTGGTATATGAGAAGGAGCGTGTGACCATCCACCCATCGCAGTATGGCTCCAGTCGTATCAGCGGGAAGCTGCGCCTGTTTCTGCAGCAGGGATCATTGTTCCTGGTGAGTCATTCCAGCTCATCTCCCTGAGCCATTAGCGTTCACATACATACGTGGTTGATTTTATATCTCTACATATTCACTGAGACAATCGAACATTTTGCTAAGAACATAATGACAGCACTAGCAAATACTCAAGTGGGGTTCATATTGTAGCAGGCATGTTAGTCGCCATATCCTAATCTCAGGCCTTTTGAGTTTCTTAGGATGGTGAATAGCATTGCTAAATGAACCTCAAGTTGTTTGTCTTTTGTTGTATTTTGGTCATTATTATCTGTGCTAGTAACTAGACACATGCTACTATTTCTATCTCGTGTTTCTCATATGGTTTCAGCTATATATGTGATATTTCACTGGCACAGTTTACATTTTGAGAACCCACAGGGCCTTATTGCTTAATTGCTATATGGATATAGATTTAGCAATGATTCATGCGATTCCCTTGTTGCTCCCTTTTTATTTTCTTCCTTTGTTGTTGTTTTGATCAATTTTTATGACAGAATTGGGAGCCAAACGAAGGAGCTGACTCTTTGTCAACCAGTTCAGTCGGTGTGGAAATAGAAAAATGTATGCCAGCACAGTTTGTTTGTTTGTTACTATCATTAATCATCTGGCATTTGGCAATAAGGACAAGATGATGCCTTACTCTCTAAACTTCGTGATCCTCACGAGATAGAAATCTGTACACTATCAAGGCCTTGCCTTTAAGTGATGTACGCTTCATCCGTAGGTACACCCCAACATTTGGATTGGACTACATAATAATTGTTCTCTCATCAGGTGAGATGTGCTAGTCGTTTGTTCTTCATATCATTAGTTTGAAACCCCACCTGATTAAATTGCTACTGCCAATTGATTCTGCTCTACCCTGTCGACACATAATAGCATTTCTGCTGCTTGTGTCTAGATAAAAAATCATTTTATGCACATGCTGACAGAAAATTAGAGAAAGGGATCATGTTCATTTATTTTTACCTACTAACTTTTGCAGGCCTGGCTTTTCCTCCATTCTATTTCTACAACGGTGGAATTAAATGAATTGTTCGCATAGCGCTGAAGCAGCACGTCTTCATTATCAGGTTTTCTTTTTCTGTTTTAATGGTTCTAAATACATAATAATAGTGGTCCATTGTTTCATTTATATTGCCCATAAACTATCATTTTGATTTCTCCATATGGAAAAATAATGTTACTTCCACTAAAGTGGCTGAGTGTTCTTTGTATGCATGAATCATCCATATAATAAGGCAGATAAATTATACCACGTGAATCTACAGTTCTACACTGAAGGAGATAACTACAATTGTCGAATTAGCAACCTATGTATAGAGTTTGTTTAATTATGAGTTTCTAGCATCAACTCATTCAATTGAAAGGTAATTAAGTTTGAAACATTGGAACTTTTCAACTATAGTGACCAAAATCCTGATTGCAGACCTAATTTACTTATGCATTCCCCCCTGAATGTATGATTCAAATGTTTTCTCTTCTATTTCAAGGTCGGATGACGATCCTAATGTTTTTCTCGTCAACGACTTTCAAGATCCCCTTCAGGTGTGTTATCGTATTCTAGTTCTTTCTAGCCAAATTAACCACTCTCAAGTCTCAACTCATCATTGAACTTAATTCTTATCAACTGGAAGAGTTTGTAAGTACTAAGTATACCTGCCAAATTGTTGTACAGTGGGAAATCTTTTCTTGGTTAAGTTTGAACTTCAATGTGAAGTAACTTAGTCTGTTCTCTGAAAAGTTCTCTTTCCTGACGCAAATGTTTCCCAGTTTGAAGACTGATTCACCTTACTTGGTCACATTGCAGAAAAGCTTGTCGTCCTTGGAGCTTCCAGGAGTAGCCTCTGTAGCAAATGCCATGTCAAGACAAAATTCGCTCAGTTTTACTGGGTCAAATGATGAGTCCAGACATGGGGCAACTTCTAGCATGTCTCAGTATAGCTCAAAGCAAAAGCACAAATCAAATGACCCAGGTCGTGATCTTTCAATTCAAGTCTTGGAGAAATTCTCATTGGTTACTAAATTTGCACGAGATACTACATCAAGCCTCTTTCGAGACAATAGTGGTGCTCATGCTTATGGACGGCAACAACATGAATACATTTTGGACAATAAAGCAGCTGATAAACATAAAAATCAGTATATAACTCCAGAAAAGGCTTCTACACCCTCGGCAACAATCGAGGTAATGCATCTTGCGTTTTATGTGGTATAGTATCATTAAATTATGACTGGAAGGCATTATTTACTGCATACTAAATCAGTACCAAATCTTCAAATCTGTTGTGCATTTGTGTATTTGATCCACAATTTGGCACAATCACATTGCCAGTCAGGATCAACGGACCATCTGATATTTCTAGTTCAAAACCACCATGGGTTGATCTGGAAACTAAACCTCTGATCACCCAAGTCATCTCTAGGCTTGTAACATCAGTAAATTAGATAATTTACCTGAGGTATATTGGCTAACTGGGGATAGTTGTCACCTAGCCAGGTTAAACCTTCTGCATATTAATGCTACTGTGGAAAACTGGAAATATTTCCAGGGGTCAAGTTTTTAACATCTATAAATTATTTATAGTGGAAAACTGGAAATATTTCCACGGGTCAAGTTTTTAACATCTATAAATTATTTATAGAACATTTGCTCACAGTTTAGTTGCAAACTATGAGTTCACAAAAACTTTTAAATGAAAACCATTACTTACTTGGTTTTGTCTTCTGACCTTTGATGCCGCTGAAAGCTTTAACTGATTAGCCTTTCATGATTGCAAAATGCATATTCATCAATGTGTAACATCAGCTTATCCACTCTTTTGGCAGTCAGATCCATTACCTCTGGTATGGGGAAAACAAAGAGATCACCCGTTAAGTGTCGAAGAGGTAATAACTCCTTGATTTCTGATATCTTCGCGTTCTTCATTTCAACATATTTATATTTCTTTATTTAAATATGTTTCTTTAAATTGAATTCATTCATGACATTAGAAGTCCATGCTGTAGTAATTCAAAATTTTCATTTTTAATACATTTTTTAATGGGAATTACAAAAATATACCCTGTTTCAATGAAGTTACAGAAATAACATGATGTCGCCCCTGGGAAAACAAGTTTCACTAAAATCACCTAGTGGGAAAACAAAAACATGATTTTATAAAAAAAATAGTCGTTTTCTGGGAGAACGAGTTTAGAAATTGGCTGTCCAATAAATGTTTTTTGAAAATCGTCTGTCCATGAAATGAATTCCAGGAAACGCTGGCCAAATTTGAAAAAAAATCTTCATTGCCAGGGTAGCCACTGCCCTGCCTCCCCTGGCACCAGTCCTTTTTGTCAGTCTGACGGGCACACCGCCGTGCCATCTTCAACACCTGCCCTCAACGCCAACCGCCCCCACCAACCCCCTGCCTCCTCAGGTGCCAGACCTTTCCAGCAGCCCGTTGGCAGTGCTGCACTGCGCCGGCTACGATGCAGGATGCACGGCCACCCTTCACCAGCACCCGCCCCCATCAGCACCCACACAGCGATCGTGCCGCTCTCCAGCAGCCGCAGCTTACTATGCCGCCGCCTGGCCGAGGTCCAACGTGGAGAGGAAAGTGACGCGCCCAAGGTGTGGTCCTGCACGACCCTTATCCGTTAGAATTCGGCCTCCGACCAAACGATTTCTTTAAATCGTACTCCAGCACTATGAAATTCCAAAGTCGTTCCCTGGTAAAACAAGTTCTGTGAACATGTCGGTTTTCTGTTGTATACCTAGATCTTGTTTTATGTTAGTGCGATCACTATCTAATTTCGTTCAACGGTTGAACGAGATTTCAGTTTCGCTTTACCAACGGCCAACGTCATATTATTTTTGTAATTCCGTGTATCCATGGTATATTTTCTGAATTTCCATAAAAAATGTATTAAGAAATAAAAAATCCATAGTTATTCTGTGATCATAGCAATATGAATTATTAGTTTACTTCTAGATCCATAACCGAGTCCATGTGATGCATAAGTTGTGAGTTGTGATTGTACATTGAGATGAGTCCAAGATGAGGTTTCTGGTATATGTTTTAGCATAAAGTACAATTATCATTAGGACAACTAAGTTTCAGGCAAACTTGATAAGCATGTCCCCAGGTTCACCTCTGGCTCAGACTCTAGGGGTATACAATTTTATTTTTAACTTATGGCTTGCATTCCAAGTAAACCTTTAGGACAGTGATATTCTAACGGAACTGTTGCTCAGTAATTTTCAAAACATGCTTTTACTGGCAGAAGACCTAAATTCTTGGATTAAGTTGATATGAATAACACTTTTTTTTTTTGAAGATATAGATAGGTAAGTACATGGACCTAAAGCTTGTCTGTAATATTCAGCCCGTATGACTTGTCCCGGTTTAAACTTTTTTAAACCATCTAGCAATATCTTTTTTGTCAGTATCAGTTTTCCTGTTTGAAATCTTCTGATGTTTGCCTGAAAAATCTTTGGACAGTGGGCAGCTTTCTTAGATCCTGAAGGTAGAGTCATGGATTCAAAGGCACTGAGGAAAAAGGTTTTCTATGGGGGAGTTGATCATGCTTTGAGAAAAGAGGTCTATACTTAACACTTGATCTGACAGTTCGTAACTAGCGAGACCTGTTTTTCTATAAATATATTCTGATATTGGACATATAGGTCTGGAAATTCTTGTTGGGGTATCATGAATATGATTCAACATATGCTGAGAGGGAATACCTTGCTGCCATGAAACAAGCAGAATATGAAGCCGTAAAATCTCAGTGGAAGGTTAGTGGTTCACAAGTGACCCATGCTGGTATTACATGTTCCCTTCCACAGTATGTTGGCATTACATTATTTAGTATTTGCCACATGGTTTGGTGTTAACTCTGGACGTATTTTAAGAATCTGAAACTTTCGGGAGCCTAGGCATCAGTTCCCTCCTTGTGTGGGTCCTTCGATCATCAAGTAGGGGTTTCTGGATATATCATGTCTATGGAGTAGAGCTTGAGTTTTCAGAATGAAATGCTGTCGTTTTTGGGCAACTGATAGGGATCTGTTCGATGCATTTATTTTAGCTCCTCTATGTTGGAACAATGCTTTCACATTTTGGGACATACTTTACACTTCATTTACTCAAGTATATGCATGATTTTCCTTGATACCATTCTGCAGAGTATCTCAGCCACCCAAGCTAAAAGATTCACCAAGTTTAGGGAAAGAAAAGGCCTAATTGACAAAGATGTGGTATAAATAATTTCTCTTTTCTATTTGCCATTCTGCACTACACTGTTGTAGCTTAACTGATGCTTTGATATTTTCTCTATCAAGGTGAGAACAGATAGTTCCATTCCCTATTACGAAGGAGATGACAATCAGAATGTTGTAGTTCTACGTGATATTCTGTTAACATATTCCTTCTACAATTTCGATCTTGGTTATTGCCAAGTAAGTTTTTTGTCTTGCACAACATCCATGTAAAATGATTTAAGCTTCCTGTCATTTCTGTGGGAACACAAAATACACTGTGTCTGTTGGCTTCTACTCCCTCAATTCTCTTTTACAAGGTGCAGTTTGACATGACACAGTCTCCCAAATTACACTTTGACCATTTATATATTTTATATTATATTGTTTATACTTATAAACTTATGATAATCGGATAGTGCATTTGGTTACAAATCTAACTGTATCAAGTTTGTATTATAATGATAATTAAAAAATGTTAGCTAAATTATTGGTCATTAAAGTTTGAATCTTGGTATGCGTGTGCACCTTATAAAAGAGAATGGAGGGAGTACTAGTTTTGCTAAGTCACATCTTAGGGCTGATGCTTGAATAGATTATTAATGCTTCTTTTTTTTTCTCAAACATGCAGTAGAGCTGTGTATCATTATATTTAGAAGAAGGGGTGGGGGGAGGGGGAGAGCCCTTGCGACACACTCATACCATGCAATAGATGCTTAATTCTCACGCTCTTTTTAGACAATGACTTCATACATATGCACACAATATTTAAAAGCCTTCAGATTTGTTCATTGTTTAGGTACTTCCGCTTTTAGATATACCACTGCTGCTGCTAATTTGTTTACTGTCAGGCGTGCTAACAAGAAGGAATTTTCCAGGGCATTTACCTTATTTCTGTTATACTGAGTTACTGACTTCTTCAATAGCTTTGTCGATAAATTTTTGTTTGTTCTTTTATACGAACCCAGTAAATGTTGATGTAATTTTCTCATAATTTACATGATATACAGAGCTTATCGTTTGTGGTTCAAATGCTCAACTTGAAATTGGGAGTCCATGTTATTTTTGGGCTGTTGTCTTCCTGTTACTATACTACAATGTTGGTGTATTCCAGGGAATGAGTGACTTTCTGGCTCCCATACTTTATGTCATGGAGGATGAGTCCGAATCATTTTGGTGCTTTGCTTCCCTGATGGAACGTCTAGGCGCCAATTTTAATCGTGACCAGAATGGCATGCATGCTCAACTACTTGCATTATCCAAGGTATATAACGTATTCATCTGCCAAGTGCTGAGTGAGCAGCTAGTAAGCAGCAACATGTTGCTCCTTTTCCATTCTCTGATGTTGCGTGACAGATTCAAAAGTTTCTCACATCCTGTATTAGGGAGACGTGCAGAACGTGGGGGGTTGAGGGTGTGTGACTCAATGGATGCCAAACTGCACATTTGAGATTGGGCACGCCGAGGATGGCAGCGCCCAATCTCAAGGCCTGGAGGAAGATGAGGATCTCTCCTGATAATTATTGCTTGCCTTTGATTGATACATCTCATGTCCTTGTATAGAGAGCCTTACTTGATGCCTAAGCAAGCTGGCTTATCTTATCTCTGATCCGGCCTCTCAGACCGCCGATCTGACCCATAGACTCACCCCCCCTTCCCTCCCTCCCTTTTTTTTTTTTGAGCAGCTCGTCCTCGAGTTTGCAGCATAACCGTGGCTTGACGACTCGTCTCAACTTGTCACAAACCTATCGCCTGAAGACAAGCCTTTTACATCTCCGCTTAGTGTCTTATTCGCTACTAAAAAAATAAAATGAGGAACTATCTTTATTTGTTGTGCCATCTGGCCTTCCTGACTGTCAGGTGGCTGGGACTAGCACATCCAGTCCAAGATTTGTAGTTGTGGCTTGTGGGCCAACGTGGCATGATGGTCCCCCTGGATCCTATGGAAGCAAACCAACCATGATATCACGGTCATTGCCCTTCAGTAGTAGTACCGCACAGGAGATCACATGTTCCTCAACGCACATAGTGCAGATGGACTCCGAGCTGGGGATGTACTCCCCGCCTTCATGCAGATCCAAGTGATGAGATTGTAGCTGTCCTATCCGCTGAACTTGACCATGTATGCACAAATCTATTAGTGGGGACAACTCGCATGCAGCAACCACCCCTCCTCAGGGAGAACACGAGCTTGTAGATTCCATTGTACAAACGCTTGTTTCCATGGCCATAGCGGAAGCATCGGGGACAACGATGCAGACAAACAAGTTCATGGAAACACCATGTAAGCTATGAACCAGCAGCTGCTGTAGCGCGGTGCTTGATCAGCCACAGAGTCTCGCATGATGCGCTGCCTGCGCCTGGCGCTTCACCATGAATCCACGTGCAGCCTGTAGGAGGGGTGGTTAATCTTATCTCCTTATATAGAGAGGCTTACTTGACGCCTAAGCAAGGTGGCTAATCTTATCTCTAATCCTAACCCTAATGAGCCTCTCGTAATGCTGATCTAAGCCCATAAGGCCTAGCTGACTGCCTGTGAGGCATTATCATCTCAATAGAATTTTGCTTAGCTAACTTACGAGTGCAAACGTGCTAGTTCTTGGATTATGTCTATACTGTTCTTATGTCATTATGTGCATCCATCTGTTCCTTCTCCGGAATTGATCCTTCATATCATGGAAATATCATTGTACAGCTTGTTACAAAATTTATTTTAAAATGCCAAGTTATTAAGATCTGGAACCTTTCGCATGCTCTTGCGTTCGAAATTTCAATGGTTTATTGGTTTGACACTTCAGTATTTATCATACCATTGTTACTTTGATTAACGCCTATCAGCTTAGTGGGCTATTTTTTTTTTTTGTGCCTCAGCTTGTGGAGCTTCTTGATCCTCAATTGCATAACTATTTTAGGCAGAATGACTGCTTGAACTACTTCTTCTGTTTCCGCTGGGTTCTTATACAGTTCAAAAGGTAATATTTTCTTCTCTTTTTAAGTTACAAGTGTTTTGCATATGCATGTGACATATCACTTTGTATTCCCCTTGAACCATAGCTTCCTTGAAATGTGTCCTGTTTCTGTCACTGTGCTGTGTATGGGTGGGGCAGGGATTCGGGGGTTTTCTTGATTTGCGTGAGAAGATCTTCTTAACAAAATGCCCAGGGCCTGTTGGTAGAATCCCTAGTCCTACGGGAGAGGGATCGGAGGTTGTAGGTGTGGGTTATCGCGGGGCGAGGCTGGAGGGCGCGAGGAAGACGGCGCGGCGGCGCCGTGACTGCTGCTCGCGCGGCTAGGGCTTGGTGCTCGGTGGAAACTCCCGACTCCCAGAAGGAAGCCGAGAAACAAATATGTTTCTGCTTGATTCATCTGAATAATGTTTACAAGTATTTATACCTCTCTCAACTAAAATAGGAAATATTCTAAGAAATATTCTAATAATATGGCAATCAAGATGAATATGGGCTTTTAGGCTCCTAGCCACTAGCGGGCTTGCGGCGTGAATAGCCCACGCCGGTCATAACATCTCTCCCCGCCTGCTGAAACAGCTCGTCCTCGAGCTGGAAGTCTGGGTAGGAGACACGAAGATCGTCCAGCAGCTCCCACGTCGCCTCCTCTTCGGGAAGTCCTTGCCACTGCACCAGCACCCGCCAGACGCCACGGCGCAGCTGGGCACGCAGGGCCTTGGCCGGTGCCGGAGTGCGCCGACCGTCCAGCACAGGGGGCAGCCGCCCAGGCACCACGGGCAAGTCCCCGCGGTCGCGGTGTCGCTTCAGAAGGCTGACATGAAACACGTCGTGGAGACGAGAGCCCTCCGGTAGCTCCAACCGATAAGCCACCTTGCCAATACGCTCGAGGACACGGAAAGGACCAGCATAGCGCGGCCCCAACTTGCCCTTGGCCTGTGGTGCCAGCGACTGGGTGGCGCGGTGAAGGAGGCGGAGCCACACCCAGTCACCAACCTGCAGCTCCAGATCGCGATGGTCGGCGTCGTAGTACTTCCTGGCAAGCTCCTGCGCCTGAAGAAGTCGTTGGCGCACCTCAGCCAGGACCTTGTCCCGTGAGCTCAAGAGGCCGTCAACAGCCTCCGTCCGAAAACGTCTCTGCGGGCGTGTAGGGCAGCAACGGCAGAGGCGGGCGGCCATAGACCACCTCGAACGGAGTGGCGCGCAGGCGGTGTGTGAAGCGGTATTATAGCAATACTCCGCCCACGCCAACCAATCCACCCAAGCTCGCGGCCGATCACCGTGACACAATCAAGATACATAGCAATCACCTTGTAGACCACCTCCGACCGCCATCCGTCTGGGGTGGAACGCCATCTCTCATACGAGCTTGACACCGCCATCGTGAAGAGATCCCGCCACACATGGCGGTGAAGACGGGTCCCGATGGCGACGATGGACGGCGGGAACCCGTCTGCGGCGAACAATCCGTCGAAAAAGCGCGCGGCGACCGACGTGGCCGCGTGTAAAGGGTGGCCGAAGCGCGATGAAATGCGCGTGCCGGAGAAGCGGTCCACCATCGCTGTCGAATGACCGACTTGCCGCGACCTTGGCAGCCCCTCAATGAAGTCCATCGAGATGTCGGCCCGGACTTGGGTCGGCACCTCGAGAGGTCTGCAGACAGCCCAGCGCGCGCGTCGTCTCCGTCTTGTTACGCTGGCAGGTCATGCAAGCACGCACCCAATCCTGCACCAGCATCCGGTCCCGCGGAATGTAGAAGTCGGCACGGAGTCGATGGAGCGTCTTTTGGACGCCCTCATGGCCAGCCGAGTGCGCCAAGAGGAGCACTTGGTGGCGCAGGTCCCCATGGTCCAGCACGAAGACACGGGAGCCATGGAGCAGGAGCCCGTCGACGAGGCGCCACGGTGCCTCGAGCTCGCCCGGTCAGATCTTGAAACCGCCATTCTTGGCCGTCGAAGCGTGGCCTCTGCGCACTTTGATGTCGCCGAGAGCGCAAAGGAAGGCCCGATAGAGTCGTAGGTGCGCGCCGCACCCTCCTGGTCGGCCGGCGCCCCAGCCTCAGCATCTCGGCGTGACAGTGCGTCCGCCACAGTATTGAGGCGGCACGGGCGGTACTCCACAAAGAAATCGAAGCCAAAAAGTTTGCTGATCCACTGGTGCTGCGAAACGGTGGACAAGCGCTGGTCAAGCAAAAATTTGAGGCTATAGTGGTCGGTACGAACCAGGAAGTGGCGTCCCCACAAGTAAGGCCGCCAGTGATGTACGGCCTAGACCAGGCCGATCAACTCTCGCTCGTACGCCGCCAATTTTAAGTGACGGGCAGCAAATGGCCGGTTGAAGTAGGCGAGGGGTCCGCCATCCTGGTGAAGGACGGCACCAAACCCCGCACCCGACGCGTCGCAGTCAACCACAAAGGGCGCGGCGAAGTCCGGCATCTGAAGAACAGGACCTGTGGTCAAGGCACGTTTGAGTGCCTCGAATGCTGCCGATGCATCGTCGTCCCACACAAACGCGTCTCGTCGCAAGAGACGCGTGAGCGGAGCGGCGATGACGCCAAAGTCCCGGATGAACTTCCGGTAGTAGCCGGCGAGGCCAGAAGCCCGCGCAGCCGTGGGCAGAGGTCGGAGATGGCCCGCGTGGCCTCGGCGGCGATCTTGTCGGCGTCCATGGCAACACCGCCCGCAGAGATCACGTGGCCCAGGTAGGCCACCGAGGACGCCCCAAAGGAGCACTTGGAGCGTTTCAGGTGGAGGTGATGCGCCCGCAGCGCGTTGAGGACGATGTTGACATGCTGCAAGTGCTCGGCCCACGACGAACTATAGATTAATATATCATCAAAAATACGAGGACAAACCGCCGCAGGTAGGGCCGGAGGACGTCGTTCATCAGGGCTTGGAAGGTTGCCGGGGCGTTGGAGAGCCCAAACGGCATGACCGGGGAACTTCGAAGTGGCCGTGGTGAGTCGCGGAAGGCCGTCTTGGCGATGTCGTCGGGGTGCATACGCGCACTGTGGTACCGAACGAAGGTCGAGCTTAGTGAATAAACGGGCCCCATGAAGCTCATCCAAGAGCTCGTCGACCACAGGAATCGGAAATTTATCTTTGGAGGTCTTGGCGTTGAGGGCGCGGTAGTCGATCCAGAAGCACCACGAGTTGTCCGCCTTCCGGACCAAAAGGACCGGCGCGGAGAACGGAGAGGTGCTGGGTCGGATGATACCCTGGGCGACATGGCGGCACACTGGTGCTCGAGCTCGTCCTTCAGCAGCGCTGCGGGTAGCGGTAGAAGCGCGCACCGCAACCGCGCGGTTCCGGCGATGAGGTGGATCACGGTGGTCGTATGGTCGCGCGGAGGAGCCCCGTGGGCTCGGCGAAGATGTCGTCGTCGTCGGCGGGAGGAGGTGGTCCAACAGCGCGGCGTACATGCGGTCGGCCGAGGCCGCGCCAACGCCGCTGCTATTTGCGTGGAGTGCCGTGGTCGGACACGCCCCGCCACGTGACGCCAGCGCGCCGTTCGCCGTAACGACAGCGGTGTGGGCCTCGCGATCCCATAGCATGGGCCCCGCCGTCCGGAGGAAGTCAAAGCCGATGATGAAGTCGAAGGCGCCCAAGTTGAGGCCGACGCATGTGATGGCGAAGTCCTCGTCCCTGATGCGGATAGGCACGTTGCGTGCGATCCCCTCGCACGCCAGGCGATCACCGTTGGCGACGGTGACACGTAGATGCTCGCCACCGCGAGAGAGACCGGGCGGCGCTGCACGCTCCCTTGGATGAAGTTGTGCGTCGAGCCGGTGTCGAGGAGGGCGAGAAAACGCTCGCCCTTGACGGTGACGGGCAGCAGCATGGCATTCGGCGGCTGGATACCTGCAACAGCGTGGAGTGAAACCACAAGCGAGTTCGCTGTGGCGTCCTGGTCGGCCAGCTCCTCCGGGTGGACGGCTGTGGGCCCGTCCTCAGCGGCTGCATCCTCCGACTCGTCGTCGATGTAGTCGGTAGTCTCGAGGTAGAAGAGCCGCTTGCACACATGGCCGCGCACATACGGCTCGTCACAATTGAAGCAAAGGCCTTGGCGGCGCCGTTCAACTTGTTCGGCTGGTGTGAGGCGACGGAAGGTCCGCGGCTGGCCGGGAGCGGCTGTGGCAGC
This sequence comes from Miscanthus lutarioriparius, assembly GCA_904845875.1. NCBI lineage: Eukaryota > Viridiplantae > Streptophyta > Magnoliopsida > Poales > Poaceae > Miscanthus > Miscanthus lutarioriparius. The sequence goes on from CAJGYO010000008.1 coordinate 15,735,843, forward strand.
CGGCTGGACCGGGGCAGAGGCAGCCGGTGTCGCCGCCATGGTCCGTGGGCCACGGCCACCCCGCTGCTGCAGCTGCTGTAGGGCAGGGAGGAAAGCCGCCGTGCGACGCTCGTAGGCCCGCGCGTAATACATTGCCGTCTGTAGGTCAGGCGGATGGTGCATCTCCACATCGCACTTGATATGCTCGGGGAGACCGCCCACATACAGTTGGGCCTTCTGGCGGGCGTTGAGTTCCCGTTCATGGCAGAGGACGGCGTTGTAGCGGTCCGAGTAATCCTAGACCGTGGAGGTGAAAGGCAGCCGGGCAAGCTCCGCCAAGCGCGTGCCCAGCGTTGGAGGCCCGAAGCGGAGTTGGCACAGCTCGCGGAACCGCTCCCACGCTGGCATGCCCTCATCCTGTTCGAGCGCATAGTACCAAGTCTGGGCAACGCCACGGAGGTGGTAGGACGCCAGCCATGTGCGATCCGAGGCGAGGGTGCGCTGGCCGCGGAAGAATTGCACGCATTGGTTGAGCCAATTGAGCGGATCCACGCCGCCATCGTAGGATGCGAACTCCAGTTTGTAGAACTTCGGTGGAGCGTGGGCGCCGCCGTGCGTGCCGCCGGGCGCGCCGTCGTCGGGGTGGCTGCCGCCCCCAGCCGCAGAAGGGGCAGGAGCGCCGCCGTAGAACAGTGTCCCATCGGTGCCGCTGTAGAAGGTCCCGGAGATTGGAGCCGAGGGCACGAGGGAGGTGGACATTGCCGATGGCGTGGGCGAGGTGGCCGTCGTGTAGACCGGCCCCGGTGTCGTTCCCATCAGCGCCCATGTCGGGATGGGAGACGGAGAAGTCGGCCACCGTAGCATGTGCAGGGGCACCCCCGTCCCGCTATGGAGCACGCCGGAGGGGTAGCTTATCGGCGGCGACGTCGTTGGTGCGGGAGGTGGATGCGGCGGTTGGGACGTAGGAGGTGGAGGCGGCGGAAGGAGGCTCGCCAGGGACTGCTGCATGGCGGCCATGTTGCGGCTGAGCACGTCCATGTTGCGGCCGATCTGGTCGACCACACCGGCCAAGGACGCCAGGGTGAGCGTGGTGCCGGAGGACTCCGAGATCTCGGAGGACGCGGCAGAAAGCGGCACGGTGGACACCGGCGGCGAAGACCCGCCGGAGGTCTGCGGAGGCGTGGGCATCGTACCAAGGTTCGCTGATACCAAGCTGGTAGAATCCCTAGTCCTACGGGAGAGGAATCGGAGGCTGTAGGTGTGGGTTATCGCGGGGCGAGGCTGGAGGGCGCGAGGAAGACGGCGCGGCGGCGCCGTGACTGCTGCTCACGCGGCTAGGGCTTGGTGCTCGGTGGAAACTCCCGACTCCCAGAAGGAAGCCAAGAAACAAATATGTTTCTGCTTGATTCATCTGAATAATGTTTACAAGTATTTATACCTCTCTCAACTAAAATAGGAAATATTCTAATAAATATTCTAATAATATGGCAATCAAGATGAATATGGGCTTTTAGGCTCCTAGCCACTAGCGGGCTTGCGGCGTGAATAGCCCACGCCGGTCATAACACCTGTCTTACCCCCCTCCCCTCCAAGGTCATCTTTTTTTCTGTCACTGTAGTACCTACCCTCAGACTATTTTCCCTTTTTATTTTATCAATTTTCTACAACCAAATTCACGGACCAGTAGTGCCCCAGACTAATTTTCCTACGCTTTTTTTACTGGAGAGCTGCATGTCTGTGAGAATAAGTAAAAAAAGTATCAGCCACTTAAAGGAACCAAATGCAGTTTATTTCAAAGACCAAAATCTACTCTGCTCAAACTTGTCAGACTTCCTAGCCCTTTTGCTATGCCTGTAATGCACAGCTGTGCTTCATCGGCAATCTCTCTAATCACTGTTTGCTATAGGGGAGGAACCATTTGCCTGGCCATGGATCATCAATCATGATGTTAGTAAATTTGTATTACCTACTTCATTCGTGGAAAAAAAAACACCTAGGTTTTGCCGGTGCATAACTGAAATTAGGTGAGTTCAGACTTGATCTAACCACATGGCAGGTCTTTTCTTTTTTCTTTTTTTTGGGGGTGGGGGTGGAGTGGTTGGGAGGGCTTATTTTAACTAAGCAACAGATCTATTTTATCTAGCCACGAGCAGTTGACCAATTATGTAAATTGAAGAAAATGTGTCTTACCAGTCAGGCATCAGGTCTCATTTTTTTTACTCTAAGATGGATCAATTTCTTATGGATCGCAGGGAGTTCAGTTTCGACCAGATCATGCTTTTGTGGGAAGTTCTGTGGACCCATTATTTGTCAGAACATTTCCACTTGTACTTGTGCGTAGCAATCTTGAAAAATTATCGTCAGCGGATAATTGGGGAGCAGATGGATTTTGATACCCTCCTTAAGTTCATCAATGAGCTCAGTGGTCAGATCAATCTTGACCGGGCTATCCAGGACGCGGAGGCATTATGTACTATTGCAGGAGAAAACGGGGCTTCCTGCATTCCACCTGGAACCCCACCTTCAATGCCCATTGAGAACGATGGTGGCCTGTATGTGCAAGAAGACGAGGTCTTGTGAGATATCAGCAGCGACCCTAGAAAATAATTTGCACAGAAGCATCACAAGTTTTTATCCTGTAGTGCTTTCGTCGATGTCATAAATGTGATCTGTTGTAAGGTTATACCAAAATGTGAAGAATCATGAAAAGTTGTTTGTGTATATACTCCTCCGGGCCTGTTTGGCACAGTTCACACCAGCTCTATGAGCCGTTTTATTTACCAAATACTCGTTTCCAAAACAGATTTACCCATGAAGTTATTTTTCTCCCTCTATCACAAAGAAATGAGTTAGCATGAAGCTGAAAAAAAATAGCTTATCTCAGCTCTCTCTCTTATTTCTCTCTTCCATCTATGTATGAAGCTGTTGGTGAAGTTGTTTTGCCAAACATTTTTTTCTAAAATAGCTCAGTTTCACCTAGAAAGGTGCTCATGAAACTGTTTTCTAAAAAAAAACAGTTTTACTGGTGAAGTTGAGCTGTGCCAAATAGACTCTTAATAGATATGGATTCTATATGGAACCCCAGGTTCCTTTGCTAACATCTGTTCTGCCACCCAACACTTGTTTGGCCAGTTCCTTTGTTACAACTTAATTGCTAAAGGGTGTTCATTCTAATACACCCTCCGTCCACAAAATAATATAATTATGGAATCCATATCGGTCAAATTAGCTCAATTTGATTAGATTTATAGTAAATAGTATTGACATTTATGTCTCTAAATAATTTTAAAAAAAATATATTCTATAATTAATGTAACGTTACTTATTTTGTATAAAATGTTAGTATCTTTTTATATAAATTTAGTTAAAATTTAAATTGTTTGAGTCTTCGAAAAACGAGAATTGTATTTTTTTTAGATGGAGGGAGTACTTTGTTACTTGTACTTCAGGCTCTTCTAAATAAAGTTAAGATGGTATTATAGTTTGTATTTATCACTATATCTCCTCTGAAACCCTGCAAGTAATGAGACCTGGGTATAAGTTTATTTCTTCATTTTGTTCTGATGCCTTGTTCAGTCTTCGTGATGAGAACGGTTAAACTGGAACTGGTTTGTGCGGAAAGCCTGCTAGTTTTGTTTGTGACGTGAGCTTGGATGCTTCGTTGCACCAGCGTCTCGGCAAAATAATTTGCAGCCTGTTCGCTTGCTCGTAAACGATCGTAAATTTCCAGCCGGGAACAGTGTTTTTCTCTCACACCAAACCAGCTAGCAATAAATAATCCACGATACGATACGGCCTCCCGAACAGGCTGTTGGTCCCGAAATGCGGCTTGAAAAACAGATTTGCAATGATGATGCGCGTACCTTTTGGGAAACAAAACAATTTTGCGTGCTCGTTTGCTCGTTGTCATAAGGGTTTCAAGAGCTTATGATTAAACTTCTTTTGAGTACCTTGAAGACCAGAGCGTCTGGATTATATTTTTTAAAGCAAAATGTACAAGCGGTCATTAAACTTGTATGACGGTATCATTTACGTCTCTAACTCTAGAATTTTGATACTTGGGTCCCTAAACATGTACGATGGTGTCACTTTGATTCCCAACTCTTGAATTTAAATATTTGGGTCCCCAAACTTATACGGCGGTATCATTTGGGTCCTTAAACTTGCACCTTAACACACAAATGGCACTGATGCTGCATGCTAATTGTGTATTGACGTTGAAACCTCTAGTTTGGTTTTGGTGAATTGATAAAACCCTAAGTGCTAACATGTTGCTCTAAGTGATCATGAGATATGGTAGCACATTCCAAGTGGTGGAGCAAATTATGAAGATCATGATGATGGCGATGGCCATGGTGATGATAAGTGTTCGGGCTTGAAAAAGAAGAAAGAGAAAAACAAAAAGTTTAAGGCAAAGGTGATATCCATAGGAGTTCTTTGTTTTGGTGATCAAGACACATAGTGGGTGTGATCACATTTAGAATAGATAGCCGTACTATTAAGAGGGGTGAAACTCGTATCGAAATACGGTTATCAAAGTGTCACTAGATGTTCTAACTCATTGCATATGCATTTAGATTCGAGTGAGTGCTAATACCCTTGAAAATGTTTGTAAAAATATGCTAACACACGTGTACAAGGTGATACAGTTGGTGGTTAGCACATTTGAGTAAGGGTGACGAAGTTTGTGACTTGGAGGAGTTGCCTCGAGCTGACCGGACGTTGCCTAGGCAGTGACCCGACTCAGGCAGGCGCGTCCGGTCAGTGGCGCGCAGTGTGGCGTTTCCTCGATCCTTCGACCAGACGCTGAAAGGAGAAGTTGACCGGTGAGTCCGGTCGTGGTGACGTACGCTGACGCAAGCTCGTAGGCGAGGAAGGAAGGATCGGACGTTGGCCTGCGTCCGGTCAAGGTTGAGCGGACGCGTCCGATCGCAGAAATTCCTCTCTACATGGTTTCTGAAAACGATCGGACGCGTGGTGGCTCAGTGTCAGATCTTGTGAGCGGTGCGTCAGGTCGCAGTGCTGAGCGCGCGGGCGTGGGCGCGGGCGGACGCGGCGTCGGGTGCGTCCGGTCGTCACTAACACACGAGCATGAGCGCATTTGACCGTTGAAATCGCGCGGACGACGTTGAACGCGGGGGACACGTGGACGACATCCAGCAAGGGCGTCCGGTCACTATGATCTGCACGTCCGGTCGCCCCGTGAAAGTTGGCAGTAGGGAGCCAACAGCTCTATTTCATGGGGCTCCTATTTAAGCCCCGTGGTTGGCTCTAGTTCACTCTCTTGGCCATTTTTATTGACATAGCAACCTAATGAGCTAAGCCAAAGCCGTTCCACTCATCTCCATCGTTGATTCATCATCTTTGTAATATTGGAAGTGAATCCAAGTGCATTGCTTGAGTGTTTACATCTAGAGTCACTTGGTGATTGTGTTTCGTTGTGGGATTCGCTTGTTTCTCTTGGTGGTTGCCACCACCTAGACGGCTTGATGCGGCGAGAATCGTCAAAAGGAGGGTGGTGCTTTGTCTCCGGCTCCGATCATGGTGATTATGAGGGGTTCTTGACCTTTCCCTAACGGAGAGCCAACAGGTACTCTACTGGATTGCTCGTGGCTTGTGGATCCTCATCTTGTGTTGGTTGTGCGGCACCCGATTGTGGGTTAGGCGTGTGATGTCTATTGACGCTTGAACCTCCAAGTGAGTGAATCGCCATAACGGGGACTAGCTTGCCGGCAAGTAAGTGAAACTCGGTGAAAAATCATTATGTCATCTTGTCTCCAAGGATTTTATTGGTGTTCATTGTAATTGATTGATCATCTCTTGCCATGGCAGGATAACTCACTACCTCTCTTGTGCATTTACTTTCTTAGTGTAGCTAAGCTCTTTAGTGTAATTAGTTTTGACAGCTAGCTTGTGTCTTGTCTAGTGGTTAGTGAGGCTCTTTAGTTAGTCTTTGAGAGCTCACTAACTTAGTGGTAGTGACTTAGCCTCTTGTGTGTTATAGAGATCATAGATAACTAGAATTGTGGATAGAAGGCTTGTATTTTTTAGTAGACTAGCGCAACACTCGCTTTGCTTTATAATTGACTAACCACTTGGCTTAAGTGTTGTTGTAGAAATTTTTTATAGATTATTCACCCCCCTCTAACCATTAGGATCTTTTAGACATGCAAGTCCGAGATCTAGATGACATTGTGATACAAATTTGGAGACTCAAATATCAAACTTCGTCAGGACTTAAATTTAAAAATTTGAGAGTTAAGGATGGAGATGACATTGATGTACAAGTTTAGGGCCCCTAGAGTATTTTACTCATTTTTAGACGAGTGACATTGTGACAGGATGTTGAAGGTGCACTAAGGCCCTGTTTGTTTTCCTAGTCCAGGGACTAGAAACTAAAACAAGAACTAAATTGTAGTCCCTTACCCTGTTTGGTTCAAGTGATTAAAGGGACTAAAGACCATTAAAGACACATGAACAAAGACTAAGTTACCCCTAATTAATGCTCTTCTCCCGCACTATGTCTGCTCCCGCGCTACCCTGCTCGTGCGCACCCCTCAATGCTGTGATGGCCGCGCTGGCCGGCTTCAAAATTCGCCAAAATTCATATATTCAAAAAAGTGTTCATGCTGTTCAAAAATCTTCATTATTACAAATCATCAAAGCTACGACCTACTAAGCAAACCAACGGCTATCCCGAAACCGATTCATATTTTGATCTTCTTTCCCTTGACGTGTACTAGCTCCATTTTCTTGATGAGACGAGGTTTCTTCCAGTTGAACGTAGTTTTCATCTTCATCACATCTACCAAAGTCCTTATCCGCTAAATCATCTTCTCCTTCGTTGTCGTCGTCGCCGTCCACATCCTTTACATCGACGATGTTGTTGGCGGTAGATGTGGATCCACGGTAGACCGGCATCCTCACCCTTCCCCCGCAGCCACCACTGCCGACTTCGCCAAGTGGAAGACCTTGGGGAATGGATCCTGCTGGCCATCCACCGAAGCCCGCTCCAGTAAACAGAGCTTGGAGACGGCTTCCTCCTGGGCGCGCAGCCTGGCTACTTCCATAGCCAGATTTGCTACGAGCTCCGCTCGAGCGTGGAGGCTGGAACTGGCCATGACTCGATCTGCCGCCAGGGCCAAGTAGAGGAAGCCCTTGGCCGCCACGAACTCCTTCCGAGTGTAGTTGCTCCTGGTTGGGGAAGACGTCGAGGTGGGTGAAGGCGTAGGCCTGGGAGTTCAGATCCAGGCATGCGTGACCAGGAGCAAAGAGGCTGGGGGAGGCATAGGGAGAAGATGGTGCTTGGGAATAGAGGTCGAACTCGTCGGCGTTGGGGAGCTCAGGGTAGGATCCGGGGTGGGGGGGCGTAGGAAGAAGACGAGGGCTGGGAGAAGAAATCTCGGTAGTTGTTCCCGTGGTCGTCCATGGCGGGTGCGTCATGGGGAGGAGGGGGAGTAGCGGCGCCGGCATGGGGACGAGCGGAGGCGGTGTAGGCGTGCGGGCGAGAGTGGCGGCGGTAGGGAGGAGGGGGCGAGTGCAAGGGCACTGAGGGTTATTCGGGATGGGTGGGAGGAAATAATTAAGGGGCATGGGGTGTTAAGTTGGGCCAGTAGTGCCAAAAACCCACCCCTCAAGGGACTACAGCTCAAACCCACTTTAGTCCCTCTAACAGTCTCTCTATCTAGACTAATTGAGGCTAAAAAAGGGACAGTCAGTAGTCCCATTTAACCAAACACGTACTAACCAAATCCGGACTCCCTCAGACCTGACGCTTTTGCCCCGAAAATCCTCAATAAAAAAAGAAAAAGAGAGTAACTCGGAAACACAGGTGGTGCGGACGGAATTTACCACGAAACCTGCAAACGACAATACTAGGCCCACGGCCACAAGCGAAATGCCGCGCATGGTTTCAGGAGCAAAGCTGGAGTCAGATCTGTGGTCTGTCCAGGTGACTACACGTTAGCTGTCCATCGGTTCATCCATGAACCCCGACATCAAAGAAGCAATCAAGCACAACGCGAAGACAAGACTGATGGCTTAGAGGTGTTCGGCTGATGATTTCTGTGGATGATAAGTTAGCTGAAGTTAATTTGTTATGAGAGAAAAACACTATTTCATACGTGATAAGCTAGACTAATAGTTCAAACGAAACATTTTCTCTGCTCCTTCTGTTGTCGTGGTGCATGAGGAGGAAACATCCCTTGTTCACGCTCCAAGCCTCCATCCACGGCTCTCTTGTGAGAGGTTGGTCGCCATGGGAAACGTGGGTGTGCAGCCAAGAACTCCATCCATGGTCGTCCCTTGTTCACGCTCCATTTCGACTTGCGCGTCATTGTCGTCGCCGTCGTTCTCCACTAGTCCAGTGAGCAATGGCTATCGTCGGCCTTGAAGAGAGCGATGATAGTGCTAGACATGTTGCAAACCTGCAATGAATCCACAATGATGTTCAAAAGATGACACTACAAGTAATGAGTAATCTACCTGTACATACGGCGAATTAGTGGCTTCGCTTGTGAGCTTCCACCACGAAAGACGAATATGCTTTGGTTGATTATATATACACACTGTATCATTCGAAACTATGGATAAGAAGAGGGAGAGAGTGACGATGCTGCACATTCCAAGGCGGTCCTTGATCCAAGGACTGAGTTGCGCACACACTCGTGCACAAGCCTGTAGGAAGAGCAGCTGAATTCTATACTACTTTTTTCTGAATACTGACAGTGCCATACTTGTCGTCTTGTCGATACCACTTGCACCAAAAGGTACCGATGCTAATCATTCAGGCCTCTTCTGCCGCCTGCCGGCCTACACATTCTCTGAAACTCTGAACCGCCAGACCTTTTTCTGAATAGCAGAGTTGCTAAAAAAAAATCAACCAGTACTGATATCCTTGCAAGGTCTTGTTTAGATTGTCTTCAAATTCCAAGTTTTTTCAATCTCTCTCTATCACATCAATTTTTAGACGTATATATAAAGCATTAAATATAAGTAAAAAAAACTAATTACACAGTTTGGTTGTAAATCACGAGACGAATCTTTTGAGCCTAGTTAGTATATGATCGAACAAAGTTTGTCAAATACAAACGAAACGTGCTACAGTGTCCAGATTACAAAAATTTGCAATCTAAACAAGGCCCAACTAGAGGAGCATCTGATGATTGGATATACGTACCGTGTAGGCATGTACCACTGGACACTCCGTTGAGTTCTTTACGGCACAATGGCATGGCAGGTCCAACTCGAGGAGTATTACGGAAGATATTAGAGCAATCCATCCCAAATTAATTATCGTTTTGGGTTTCCGTGTCATAAGTTTGACTAGATTTGTAGAAAAAATACGTGCAATATTTGTATATCTAAATAAATTTATTATGAAAATAAATTCAACGATCTATCTACTCCCTTCGTCCGAAAAAGAATACAACTACGTGTTGCGTGCCACCAAAAGTAGTTTGCGTTTAACCAATTTTTTAGTGAATACTATTCACATCTATGGCTCCAAAATAATTTATTATAAAAATATATTTCATAATTAATCTAATGATATTTATTTCATACCATACATATTGATACCTTTTAATCTCTAATTGATCGAACTTAAGATACTAAACCATATTACTATGCTAGAATTGCATTCTTTTCTGAACGAAAGGAGTAATGATATTAATAATGTACCATAAATATTAATATTTTTATATAAAATTAGTTAAAGTCATTTTTCGGGAAGAAGAACGACAGGTATTGTAGGACCGAGGGGTACTCCAGAGCACAAAGTGAATTGTGACGACAGATAGAGGCCATGAAACCGAGTGGGAAGAATAATAACGGAATATTACCGCTTCTTTTTTTGTCCCCCGTGGAATGTGAGGTCAAAGGATTGGACGGCGAGGTATAATGTTGTTGCATGTGCAGAATTCCACTTGTGAAAAGGAAGTACCTGTACCTTGATGGTCGTGTGATTATTTAGTGGCTACTGCTAGCACTTGTCTCTGGGCCTGGAGTAGGCGGCGACGCCAGGCCTACCCTGATTTGAAGTCTGTCGGTCATGACATTATGGCCTGTTCGTTTCTCATCTGTCTTTTTCAACTTATTTTTTTAATCGTAATAGTATTTTTCTCACATAATAAATCAGCCGGAACAGTGTTTCGGTTTGTTTTTTCAGCGAAATGAACGGGGCTTAAGCCTATGCGAGCATTCAGCCCGTTTTGAATTAGTAGCCAGTTGCTGACTTGTACACATAGGAGCCTGTGAGTGTTTAGTTTAAACTTGAACTATGGCCCCGTTTGGCTTGATGAATTTTGGTTGAAACTGGCTGAAAAATACTGTTCTGGCTGAATTGTTGTGAGAGAAAAATATTGTTCTAACTAAAAAAAGAAATCGAACAAGCCGGTTTCTGGGTAAGCCAAACGGAGCCGACGAACAGTGTTTTCCTCTCAAAATATTTCAGCATATAGCATAAGCAAAATTTGAGCATAAGCGAACATGGTGTATATCCCGTTCACTTTCCCAGTTTCCAGAACGACCTCCTGGAAGAAATCCTGATCGAAACTGTTACTTAATTTATATAAGCTTTCGTTAGCTGGAATCAATCTGGGTCCATAACCGAACGAGCCCTAACTGAATCCAAATCACCCCCGTTTCTGAATCCGACAGCCGCGCATGCGTGCGGTCGTCGTCGCCGTCGCCGTCACTCGTCCATCATCGGCTCACCCATCATCCCCCAGCTCATCAGCGCCCCCATGCACTCCATTCCGGCGCAACAAGACATGACAGGCGGGGCCCACGCAGGCGGGCAAAAACGAAGCAGGCGTGCAAGCGGGCAGCTTTACGCGCTGCGACGCAATGATGCGTGCGCGGGAATATCTCGGCCGTTGGCGCCTGGTTTAAGCAAACGCAATAGTCGCTTGGGCTTTAAAAGCTTTCCTCTTTCCAGGCGTAGTAGTAGGGCTAGTAGCGGGTTTAAAGATCCAACTGGTCTCTCCGTGGCCCAACAAACCTGGGCACAACTTCCTCATGGACATTCCATTCGTTGGGCCATGCCATCGCCACGCACTCGCCCTGGCCCACCCACCGCCTCTTTTTTTCCTTTCCTTGCCCGGGCCCCGGAGGGTGCGGGTGGGGCCCACCTGCCCCCCTGCTTGCTTTCTCGCCTCGCCCACCCCACCCCGGCAACGGCACGGATGAAAAAGGAGAGCAAAAGGGTGCTTCCATTGTTAAGCCCTAATGATGAGGAATAAGTGGAGGAATTACTTGGGATTTGTAAAATGTAAAGGACCCTTTCAGTTATGCCTAGCTATGGCCCCATATAGTCCTTTTGTCTTTCAATTAAAATAGACCAAGAGGGCCATGGACTTGAATAGTTGTATAAAATATTGCATTTCAGCTTTTCGCGCAAAATAAGAAATGCAGTTCAGCTGGTACAGAGCTTTGCTACCTGCCAAATTATTTGCAGGTATCATTGTGTAATTTCTCTCGAGCCAGATTAAGCCGTTCTGATCAGCATTGGTTCTACTTAGTGAAGTCTGATGATGATAAAGGACTACTGTAGTGTAACTTAACAATGACAAAGGAAAGGAATATACCTTGCCTACCGGTCATGATTCAGGAATAGGAATCCACTAATTAAAGGTCCCCATGCCTCAGGTTTCGTACATCAAAAATAAATTTCAGAAAGAATATAGCTAGTTGTTCTTCAGAGATGCAATAAACAAAATTTATGCACCGCTGGCTGCGCCCACACCAGGAACGGATATATCCACTCTGGTTTTGGTAGTATTATAGTATTGGAGCAATATTGAAGAGTAATTATTAGCTTTAGTCAAAAAGAAAAGAAAAGAAATGGACAGGAAAAAAAGAAGAGATACAGTGAAAGTTCAGAGTTTTTTCGCTCTATTCGCTTGGCTTATAAGCTGTACTTTTTTAGTCAACAAATAGTATTTTTCTCTCACAACAAATCAGTCAACAGTACTTTCAACCATGGTTTATCAGCTAAACGAACAGAGCAAAGTGGTACAAGATTATAGAGAATGTATATAAGATTTAATAAGGAATTGAATCCGACTCAGGGCACTTATCTTTATAGAGAATGTATATAAGATTTAATAAGGAATTGAATCCGACTCAGCCTGTGCAACTTGTATAATGTAACAGTACTATGGTACCAGATTCCATAAATCTCTCTTGTTTGGAACAATAGATACAACAAAATTTAAGGAACCAGTCGCATCACACTTTATGGCATACAGTAGTTGACAGTATAATTCCTGTTGAACAATTAACGCGTCAAGAGCTTACACTGCACCATCACGTTCTCGTTAGCATCTTATCATGCAGCGGAGTCACTGATATTATTCTACGATTCTTTCAAACAAAAATGAGAAGGTTTCCAGTTTTCCAAGCCATTTTATCACACAGATCTAAGAGAAAGATTTCCCAAACTGGAGAAATTAACCTTAATAACCATGTAAGTGATCAGTAATATTGTACATACACCTTTGCCAAGCCATCCATCCCATTCTCCAAATTACATGAAACACAACTTAAGAAAAGCCCAACCAGACTATGCATGCATGAGTGCACTACATACAAAGATGGAATGCAATTGCAAAGCTGAAGCCTTTTCTTCAGCCATGTCCACCAGCCCGCCGGTGCCGGTCAGACTCTCGTAGAAGGTAGATGCTGAGCTCAGGGCCGCCGCTGCCGTCGGGGTTCATCATGTAGAACGCCTCCGAGTCCCTGGAACCCACCACACGCTCGAACCTTGCCCGCATGTACATCAGGTCGCCCTCCGCTGCTCCGGCGCCGGCGCCGGCGACGTCGTCCGGGAGCACGCCGGCGCCCACGGACACCGGCTCGACCGCGCCGAGCACCCTCCACTCGTCCGCGCCGCACTCCCGGCGCACCGCGAACCCGCACTTGCGACCGTTGCAGTATGCGCGCCACGTTGGCTCCTCCAGCAACCCCCGCCGCTTCTCCCCTGCATGTATCCCATTTTTTTTTTTTGTGTCAATGATAAACCCTTCCCGGTGCAGAGATGGAGTCAAATCATTTGGCGCCGTGCATGTTTTGTGTCTACGTGTCACGTCAGTCGGTGTGACACAGTGTAGGAGTACGTACCGGCGGCGAGCGGCGTCTTCTCGCACTCGAGCGCGAGGCGCACGAGGCCCGAGGACATCTCCCTGACGAGCGCGCCGGTGGAGTAGGCGGCCATCTCCACCAGCAGCACGGGCGCGGAGCGCGGGTCCGTCTGCAGCGCGACGTGCACGCGCCCGCGCCGCCGGCCGAAGATGGTGCCCGTCACGCACGACCCCAGCTGCCGGCGGCGGCGCCTGTGCGTGATCGCCGCCAGGAACGCCGCACGCAGCCGCGCCAGCGCATCCGCGCGCTTCCTCGACGACGAGGACGAGGACGGCGACGGCGACTGCTCGATGGACCCGGCTGCGGCAGTGGCGGCGGCGTTCGCCCCCTCGGGCTCGTCGCCCTTGCTCTCTTGGCCGCCCCCGCTCGGCGGCGCCGGCTTGCTCGAGGTCTTCTTCGTTAGCCACGGGAAGTTCCCTCTCCCGCCGCCGCTCGTCACCGCGGCGGCGCTCCTCGAGCTTGGCAGGGGCAGCGGGGAGGCCGCGCGGAAGGCTCTCGCCATGATGGGATGATTGGGATGGATGGATAAGCTCGCTAGCTCTAGAGCTCGCTCGATCAGCGAGCTCCCTTTGCGTGTGGGCGTGCGCGCGGCGCGTGATGGCAATAATGGGAAGGTTCCGAGGGCAGGCGAGCGCGCGCGCGCGGCGACAGTGTTTGATGATGGGTTGCCTTCTAGTGGCGGACGCGGAGCCGAAGTGCCGAGACGCTTTTAAGAGGTTGGCAGGCAGCAGGGTGGTGCTGGTGCATGCGCGGCGCGACTCGAGCGCTTTTGGCAAAGCGGCAGGGCGGGCGCTGGTCCGCTGGGGACGCCCGGCGAGCGGCCGGCGTCTGCGTAAATGCGCTGGTCCGCACGGTCGAGAGGGACGGACGTGCGCGGATGCGCGAGGGCCGGGGCGCACGGCGCACCGACTAAAGTTGGCAACGGTGACCCGATCCCCGATTTCCCGCGGGGAATTTTTCCATTAGGGAATATGGATGGTGAAGAATTGATCCTCACGGGGATGGAATTGGTAGAATTGTTGTCCCCGTCGGAGATGGCGGGGACGGGGATGGTACCCTGGTCCCCAACCCCGATCCCCGCATCCCCGCCCCGTGAAGCAGCACCATCGAATCGCAGTAGCCAGGGGCGCAAGGCCCATGTAAGAAAAGGCACATTAGCCCCGAAGTCTTGCTATTAAACTATGTTGCTAGATTGATTAGACTAATGAGTATCATATGATTTATGAATTTGTGATATTTTATGAATCTATGAACCTTGCTGCTAGATTTATGTATGTGTGAATCTGTCAACCTTACAAGATTTATGCCTGTGTATGTTGTTGTATCGGGGACGGGGATCCCCGCGGGGACGAAATCCCCGGGGATGGGGAAGGAAGGCTCCCCGTGGTTGTTCATGGGGACGGGGCGCACGGAGCACCGACCGGCCGCAGCCGCAGGGCGCGTACGCGTGCACGGGCGTGTGTGGCTGGGTGGATGTGATGAGTGAAGCGGGCGCGTCGCGGGCCTCGCGGCGCGCGGGTATACGTGCGGCGGCGGCAGGTGGGAGAGGGCATGGGGCACGGCCGCTGCCCGCACGGGCCGTGTCGCTGTGTCTGGGTCATGGTTGACGTTGGCACAGGTGACGTTTGTACAATCCACTGGACTACTGGAGTGGCAGTGGTGGCATCGAACTCAGCGCTACTGTTGGTTCGTACTTGGTACTGCCTGACCACAGCCTGAGGTTGTGTCGCCGAGAGCTAGCGCGCGAACAAATCAGAATGAGAGATGTATGGCCGTATGGGATTTCGATCATTCGAACAGACTGTTCACTGGGTGGTTTTAGTCGGAGCTTATCAATCAGTTAATAGTATTTTATCTCACAATAAATCAGTATCAGTTAGGCTTATCAATTTAGAAACCGGCCAGCGAACGGGCGGAAGGTTAATTCTTAGCCCAGGCGTAGTGTAGTGGCTCCACCAGCAGGCAGCGAGACTCGTCCATCAACGTCAAAAGTCTATCGCCTCATCACTTGTTGGATCACAGGTTGTTGACAATCACCGATTTACGCTTGTGCCGACGTAAAGCTCTACTCCTGGTCACTTGCAGGTGCTTAAGCAGGGAAACGATCGAGATTTATCAAGACTCGCTTTTCAGGTGAAATGTCAGAGGTTTTTTTCTCCCTAAGGCCCCGTTCGTTTAGCAGGGAACGAGTCCCTGGAAAAAATCCAGCCAAAACAGTAGGCTTAATTTGTATAAGGAAGTAAATCTGGAATGAATCCTGGGCCTGGCCCTAACTAAAATATCCCAGCGGCTTCGGCGAACGACGAGCAGGAGGAACGAGCTCAAAGTAACCATCAAAGCTGTGATCACCTCACCACACAAGATAAGGGAGGCAGCGCCGCGGCGGTCCCCGAACGCGGGGCGAGTAGCGAACATAAATGATGGGCACGCACCCGCTTTATCGGCGCCGGGTTTATGGCTTCGCCCAACGTAAAAGCGGCGACCACTAGCGGCTTGTGAACTCATGCCCTCGAGCAGGTGCTCTGCTCACGGACTGCTACTGCGCTCTGGTCTGCCACTCCATCCGTGTCAGTGCCGTGTCGCCGGCTCACATAATCCGCGTCAACTCAACTGTCAACTCACGGGCGGCGAAGGTAGAGGTACGAGATTGTGTCGTCGTGGCAGGCTGTGTCTCCGTGCCTGCCACTCCTATTCCTATGCCGGCCTGTCGTGTCGTGATGATATTTATCAGGTTTCAACCATGAATCACACAAGAATACTACTGGTACTCTGGTAGCAGCCTAGCAGCATCAAGCTTGGGTACTGGTACAGCCGCTGCGGCTCCGGCGCACCGCGAGACGTGAACTGTGATCGCAGGAACTGTGTGCTGCCTGCGTTGATGCGTTGAACGTGCCGAGACGATTAGATGATATGATTATATAATGAAAAGACCTGGAGGCTGGAGCCGAGGCGGAGGCGCCCAGCCGCCCACAGAGGCACAGACGGACGCGGGCACCGCTTCCCACCACTCCGCCACGCCCCGGCGGGGCGGCGGCTATGCTACACGACGTCCGCCCAGGCCGGGTAAGCCGGGTATGGGCCAGGCCGCACAGTTGCCTTCGCGGGAGGCCGCGTATTGAGTTGTCTTGATTTCCTGGCCCTGGCCTACGCCCGGGATGGCAGGCGTGTTGCTGGGCTTGTCCGTGCCCAGAATCGCAGTCCTCCCCCGGTTGCACGCAGCGCGCCCGCCGAATGTGAAGTTTTAACTTGTACCGGATGGTTTATTTTTCTTGTTGTATGTATAATAGGTTTTCTTTAGCTAAGAAAAGAGAGCCACGCACTTAGATCATACAAAGTTTAAGATACGAGACTTATAAACTAGAGGCTATTGGGTTCTCATAAATAATAAATAATTGGCATAACACACCAAGTGTGGCTAGGTGTTATGGAGCCACACTTTATCATGTCTAAGTAAAACTTATTGTACCTTTTACTCTATGACATTGTGGAGCCAGAAAAATCACGTCTAAATTTAGTTACCAGCTTATCTTGCAAAGAAAGTGCAGGAGTGCCTCCGGGGAAGACCCTCAAGTCCCTCGAACTTGGCACATCACCTAACTTATCTCGACCATCGGCAACCATGGTTACCGACAAGCTACACCCATCGTCACCCATTCGTCCCTTGCCCTCCACCTGCTTTTTCGTGTTCGGTGTGAGATCTACTACGCGGCAACTTTAGGAAGGGCTACGACGCCAGCCACCGCCAATGCTCGCCTAGGCATTCTAGGCACAATTCAACTCGTGTGTGTACATACTCGTAGTTACAAGTGAAAAATGTTACCGACGAATATGAGCGCCGATATGAATTGCTCCTGTTAGACAATTTGTCGTGGGTGGATATTTACTCCATTCGCATCTTAGTAGACCGTTGTCTCTCCTACCGATATCCAACTTGGTCCTTGCCAAGACTGTCTCAAGTACCATTGTAAGTTTGGACTCCCCACGTTATAAGTTGTAGGTATTTGTTGACCAAATTTATAGAAGAGTAGATTAATACTAGAATGTTAAAATGTTCGATTAAATCAAATTTGAAATATATATTGACATGAATATATTTATTTAGTTTTGTAAATGCTTTAACATATTTGTCTGTAAACTTAGTCAAAATTAAAATATATTATATCACTCGATCAGAGGTAGAATCATTGGGCTTAGCCAGTGCTTTAGTTGTTGTTCGGTCACTGTCAACTACCCTCTCAACATAGTATTTATAAGTTGATATTTAAATTCAGGGAGTAAAGTTTAGGGACGTCACATCGGGTGTCACATCGGGGTGTTATATGGGGGTGTTCGGATAGTAATAATAAAACAAATTACAGAAGTCCCCAGTAATCCGCGAGACGAATTTATTAAGCCTAATTAATTCGTTATTAGCACATGTTTACTGTAGCACCACATTGTCAAATCATGGGCTAATTATGGTTAAAAAATTCGTCTCATAAATTAGTCGTAATCTGTGCAATTAGTTATTTTTTAGTCTATATTTAATACTCTATGTATGTGTCAAACATCCGATGTGATAAGAGAG
The DNA here is from genome assembly GCA_904845875.1 of Miscanthus lutarioriparius. Lineage (NCBI taxonomy): Eukaryota > Viridiplantae > Streptophyta > Magnoliopsida > Poales > Poaceae > Miscanthus > Miscanthus lutarioriparius. Next base: position 15,753,532 of record CAJGYO010000008.1, read on the forward strand.
TAAATTTTAGAGGGAGAAACTAAACCTGGCCTAATTGATCTCGGCCCCATTTGTGAAGGCTTGCGTACATGCCGAAGCAACCGTGAAAGAACGCAACAGACCGGCCTGACAAGTTGGCAAATATGGCATCGTGCATGATCCTGATGGGAGAATGGTTGTTGATGATAGTGTGTAGACCACGGACAAGTCTGGCGGCCATGTGGGGTGCAGGGTAGGAATGTGTTCTTTAATTGTCGTCCCCAAACTATGCCATACTTCGCGGCACGATTGGCGTGCAAATCTAGTAACAAAGCACCAAAGAACAGCAAATCTATCATCGATTCATCGCACTTTTGTAAGCGTGGTGCTCTTCAGATCAGCACTCGGATCGTCACCTTAGCTTGCAGCTTCAGGGCGGGGTTCAATCTGTAGTACAAAAACAGCAAAGAACTATCATCACAGTTCAGATCAGGGTTCATTCTTCAGATCAGGACTCGGATCGTCGCCTCAGTTTGCAGCTTCAGGGTTCAGTCTGATATATGATTCAGAGCTGTTGACTGAAAGGTGCCGTTTGTACCACACTGAAACTGTCAAACTCCTATTCATCAAGCTGCTATGTCTCTTCGGTTAAATATAATGAGGATCATTGGATCGGAAGTGGTTTATGCATATCATGCACTAGTTGATCAGAGTACAGAACAGTTGGGATGTACTCATCATGATGATAAGTGACACGAAGAACAGATGATCAAACGACAAGTGACTTATGATGGATTCTTTCTCCTATTTCATTAGACTATCCTGCTAACAGTCGTAACTAGGAAGAGAATGAAGTAAAGGGCCATGAACCTCGGCGCCGGGAGCTTCTTTACGGCTCCTCGGGCAGTGGCAATGCGGCGGGCACTTCCAGTAACAGCACGGGCGGCGCCTTTGCCTCCCGCTTCACAGCGGCCCGGCGAGGCGCCCGCCAGCCGCACCACCGCCGGGCCAGCCTCGTGCAGTCGTACCGCTCATCGGGTCCGTCGGCCTGGGCCGCGCACACCCGGCCGAAGACGCAGGACAGCAAGGTGAGCACCAGGACCGCCACGAGCACCCCGAAGAAGGTGCCGATGGACCCCGAGGAGCTGTGCAGAGGCTCGGCGCCCGCGCCCGCGGCAGAGCCCTGGTAGCCGTAGCCCGGCAGAGGCGTGACCGTCGCCGGCATCGTGGGCGTGGTGGTGCTCGCCGCCATCCTCGCATTCAGAGCAACACGATGTAACAGTGGTGGGTGGGTAGTGACTGCCTGACCGGTGAGCAGGCAAGCAGCTGAGTGCTTGAGGTCGGGTCGTGCTTGCGCACGTAGGCACGGGATGGGACTGGGAGGCGATCAGGCGAAGGCAGCGCGAGGGTTCGGCAAAGGCGGCGAGCTGCTTTGTGACCCGGTGATGTGTCAAAGGATTAGAGGGTAGGCGCGGTAAAGTTCAGGAGAAAGCCTGCGAGGTCTGTTTTTCTGTGGATCGCCGCAGTGGAAATCAACATGGAAAGGGCAATTGGTGAGACGGTTGGTGTACTTGGTATACTTGATAATCGCCCATACTATACAGTAACGCGTCTGAATACTCTGAGGACACTGCAATCTGTAAATAAAAAGTGGTAAAGAATCGTCCGGAGATGTTTAGTAGTCTGTCAATAATCAATTTTTAGAACTGTTTTAAATCAAATCTTTTTACATTTAATAAATTTTATAGAAAATAGGGTCAAGATTTATAATACCAAATTAGTATCATTAGAGACACCGTACCATAAACTATATTTACATAATGTGCTAATATGTGTACTTTTCCATAAATTCGATGAAACATAAAAAGTTTGTCTATCGCGTTTATTGCATAAAATATGTGTACCATAAACTATATTTTTCTAGGAATTGAATTATTTAGGAAAGGAAGGAATATCAAATTATATACTATCACGTTTATAACAATTGATGCACAAATACAAGAAAGATGGAAAGAAAAAGTTGAGGAATATACAACAAATAAGCTAGTTCACTAATCTCCAGTTCATCGGTCATCTGAGATATTTAGAATTGAAGGAAAACATTAACAGAAACTACCTGGCACTAAGTGGCTTACTCCCTCTGTCCTGTAATATAGTACATTCTAGGAATTTTAAGACAAATTAAGAGAGAACGAAAAAGACGCATGTACCCTTATTTTGTTTCCTAATCAGACGCTATCTTCAACGTGATTAATAGTGATTGGTTGATAAATGGAAAGTATTTAATGTAAAATTGCTTTTTATCCTCTAGAATGCATTATATTTTAGGATAAATTTTGAATGATATTACAGGACGGAGGGAGTAGTTGTTGCCTTGTGTTTGTTTCCATCACGGTAACAACAGTAACTATATTTAGCGCACTTTACCTTTAGCTTCTCTTGAAAAAGGACAATCATGCCTCTTTTGTAGTAAGAAGTTGGATTCAAGTTACTTCCACGAAGAGGCTGAAGTAGAATTTTTATTCTGTTATCTAAAAAAGGGGAAAGAAGGAATCATAGTTGAATTGCAGAAGTCTGCAAATAGCTTAACAATAAAGCTTCGTCAAATATGGGCTGATCTGTTTCTGATTTTTTGAACAAGGGGCTGATCTTGTTGGACCACAAAGAAATGTACTGAAGTGACTCAAATCCGAAGCACTGTTTTCTCCTCTCCTCTTTTTTTTGGAACAAATGGGAGCCGAAAGAGGCCCAAATACCTAGCTGTTAAGGCCCAAGTGGTCGAAATACAACCCATGACAAAGCGGTCAAGAAACGGCTCATTGGGCCGCTCTGAGAGGATCGTGGACTTTGTGGTTGCCCTTTTTGCCCTACCTGACGCCTCTCGGGCATAGCGTGGCCGGGCTTTTTGGAATTTGACCATTATGGAAAGTGGGCTTCGGTGATTTGCCATCCCACAACGGGGCTTCGCCACCTAGCCATTACGAAACGCGTCCCATCCGTGAGAATGCCATCCGAGGACTTTGGGACCCTTTTCTTCCTCTTCTGCCCCTGTCCCTTTCCTCTTTCTTTTCACCGGTGCTCGCATGAGACCAGAACGGAGGGGCGAGAAGCGGATCGAGCTCATCTGCTGCTTTGCGCCATGAAAGCACCGAGCGAGAGCACCCCCACGGCGAGCACCCCCATCCACGGCAAGCCCCCCCCCCCACACACAATGAGCACCCCACCCCCACCCACGGCGAAGCGCCCAACGCCTCCCTACGGCGAGCCCCCTCCACGGTGATTTGTTAGGGTAACAAAGAGCAATCAAAATCCCCATGGACTGTAGATGGAGTGACCTCATTCGGTATGATTCCTCTTTCTTGCGGTGTTTGTATTCCTCTAACTCGGTTTGGGAAGCCAATACAGTGACCTTATGAAAGGTCCTTGTTTGGTTTTGATAATTGAGTGACAACCTAGGTGGACTAATTGTGTTTATGTGAGATACACAGGTAATTAGTCCATAGGTACATGTGTGTGAGCAACATATGTCATGAAGGTGAAAATGGCTTAGAGATGTTGCAAAGCTCACACATGTGATGATGAAGGAGCTTAACGCACATGAGACATGACATTGAGTCATGTGATCAAGGTGGAAAAGATCAAGACAAGACTTGGCTTGATGGACCGGTTGCAAGCATGAAGGGCAAGTCGAAGGCTTTGGAGTGATGGACCGCGTGGCGGTGAAGCTTGAGCAAGACTTGGCGCCGATGGACGATGGCAACGGTGAAGAGCAAGTGAAGTCAAGATCGATGAACCAATATGATCACGTGATGATATGAAGTGGATCATATCATTGTTGATCGTGTTGGTGCATGTGTTGCATCGACGTTGGATGAGATGGAATGGAATGCGCAAGGCAAAGGTATAACCTAGGGCATTTCATTTCACCGGTCATAGGTGTGTAGAAAAGTTGATGACCGGGTTTAGGATAGATGGCCGTACTATCAAGAGGAGCAAACTTGTTTGCATATCGGTCATCTAGTGCCACTCGAGTGATCTAACTTTGCATCGTCGCTAGGATCGAGTGGCGTGGCAAGTTGAGTGGCTAACATCCTTTGGGAAATGATTGTGAAAAGCTAACACACATACACATGGTGGTGTACACTTGGTGGTGTTGGCACATTTACAAAAGGAGGTGGTGTTTGCAGGGTTGAGGGCGGGATTCGACGCTTTCGGGAAAATGGAATGCCTATTTTCTATTGCGCCGGATGCAAATTCTTGTGGTTGGCACATTGGAGCAAGGGTTAAGATGTTAGAAGTGAAAACGAGTTGATCGTGAAGATGCTGGCGTCGGTCTACTGACCGGACGTTGGGTCATGCAGCGACCGGACGCTGAAAGGCTGCGTCCGGTCAAACTGACGGGTCGGCACAGTACCGAGGGTATTGCACCGGACGCTGGTCTGTGTCCGGTCAAGGTGGACCGGACGCGTCCGGTCAAAGAAATACGCCTCGGGGAGCTTACTGGAAACGACCGGACGCTGGGGCTTCAGCGTCCGGTCAGTTTTACCGCTGCGTCCGGTCAGGTCAAGTGACCGTTGGGATCAGGATGCATGGCCGTCTGTGGACGACCGGACGCTGAGGTCCAGCGTCCGGTCAACTCGACCGGAGCGTCCGGTCAGCCCGACTTTTGCCCAGTGAAGGGGAAACGGCTAGTTTAGCCCTTGGGGCTATAAATAGAAGTGGCCCTCGGCCATGGCTGGGCTGAGCACCTAAGGGGACTTAGTGTCCATGCTTGTGAGTGCTTGGGAGCCCTCCATCACACATATACTTGATAGTGATCATTCGATTGTGTGAGTGAGCGATTCTAGTGCGATTGCATCGTGAGGTTGCATCAAGTGGCACTAGGTGATCGAGTTGCAAGCCGGTGGTGCTTGTTACTCTTGGTGGTTGCCACCTCCTAGACGGCTTGGTGGTGGTCTCCGTCGAAGCCCGCAAGAAGCTTGTGCGGTGCTCCGGAGAAGTGTTTGTGAGGGGTACTTGTGCTCGCCCCGCGGGAGTCGCGAAGAGCAACTTTAGTAAAGCGTGTCATTGAGTTACCCTCACTCAAGGGGTAGGTTCTTGCGGTGCCCGACGTGCGGGCTTAGCGGGTGATGCTAATTAGCCGCTGAACCACCAAGTGAGCGGTCGACACAACGGGGGCTAGCGTGTTGGCAAACACGTGAACCTCGGGAGAAAAATCATCGTGTCAACCTTGTTCTTCCCGTTGGTTTGCATCCCCATTACACAAGCTTGCAATTACTTATATATATCTTAAGCTTGTGTAGTTGCTCTTGTAATTAGATAGCTTGTGTAGCTAGCTAAATTGCTTATGTAGCATAGAAGTAGCTCCCTTGCGTGGCTAATTTGGTTTTAGTAACCTTGTTAGTCACATTGCTTAGTTTGTGTAGCTAAGTATTTGCGCTCTCTAATTAGGCATTGGTTGCCTTGTTATTGAGCATTGCTAGTGAGCTTAGTTAGCTTTGTGCTTTTGCTTACTAGCATGTGTAGGAGCTCCCTTGTTACTTAAAGTACTAGTGGCATAGGTTTGTGTGATCTTGCTCCTAGAATTGTTTAGGAGAGGTCTAGCTAGCTCGGCACCTTAGTTGCTTTATTAGTATCTTTGCAAGGTGCTAGTGAACATATATAGAGGGGTGTAGTCTTGGCTAGACCGATTATTTTAATTCCTTATTTATATCGGTTAGCCGACGCGATTAATTTTAGAAAAGACTATTCACCCCCCCTCTAGTCCGCCATCTCGACCCTTCACCTTGCCAAAAAAATTCCAAATTCTCCAGGCTCGATGCGGAGCCTAAGGTTAGTGTAGATGCAGTAGAACAAATTGGAGATGTTGGTAGCAATGATAAGCCTGTAGAGCAGGAAACATGTGATGTCCTTGGTAGTTCGCAGGCTGTAGAATGTTATAGAGGTGTTGATTGGGACAGACTGCAGATTGCTAATACAGTTGATGAAGAGGGTGATGGTGTGCTTGATATAATTGATGAGGATCAGTTGTTCTGTCTTTTAGGTTCGAGAACTGATGATGATTAGCATGATAGGCCTAGTGAGACTGAGGCTCAGGCTGCTGCTGAGAGGGACAACCCAGCTGGAAATAGAACTGCTGACATTGATATTGACACAACTGGTGCTGTAATTCCTGTTGACGATCATGTACCAGGGGAAAGACTCTATGCTTATGATCCTAACAAGCCTTGTATGGATATTGGCACCATGTATCCAAACATGAAGGGGTTTAGACTGGCTATGAAATAATTTGCAATAAATGAGGAGTTTGAACTGCACTTAGTCAAAATAGATAAGAAGAGATACATTGCTGATTGTAATACATATGATTGTCCTTGGCATATTAATGGGTGAACACAACCTGATGGGATAACCGTTAAGGTGTATAACTTTTGCTAACTTTATGTCACTATTTTTTTGGTTGTAAATATCTAATATTTTGGCTATTGGCTTGTTACAGGTTACAGCTTTGATTGCTCTGCATACCTATACTTCTAGCGCAAGGAGGAGGACCACCACTCCATCAAGTGCTTGGGTGGCATCAAAGGCCATTCATCACCTTAGGAACGATTCCACCATATGCACCAAAAACATGCAGAAACTACTACAAGATGAGCACAAGTGTCAGATTCACTATGACACCGTATGGAAGGGAAGACAAATGACCTTGGAGGAGTTGTTTGGCGGCTGGCAACAGAACTTCGAAATATTGTTCAATTGGAGGGCAGAGGTACTGCAACGATCACCTGGAAGTGTCATTGAAATTGACATAAAGCAGGTAGATGAAAAATTCTACTTCCACAGATTTTTTGTGCATTAAGTCCTTGCATTGAGGGTTTTTTGGAGGGTTGTAGGCCTTATGTTAGCGTAGACTCAACAACACTTAATGGTAGATGGAATGGGCATATGGCTGCAGCTACTGCTATAGATGGTCACAATTGGATGTATCCACTTGCTTTTGGGTTCATAGATGATGAGACAATAGATAACTGGACATGGTTTATGAGTAAGCTACATAAGGCCATAGGACACCTACCGGTACTTGCTATTTGCACTGATGCATGCAAAGGGTTAGAAAAAGCAGTAAAAGATGTGTTCCCTCAAGCTGAACATAAAGAATGTTTTAGGCATCTAATGCAGAATTTTATTAAAAGATTTGGGGGAGATACTTTTTCAAAGATGTATCCTGCAGCAAGAACATATAGGCATCAAGTACTCAGATATTTCTTGAACCAAATTGTGACAGCTAGCCCTGATGTATTGGAATGGCTTCAAAACCATCACAAATTGTAATGGATGAGAAGTGCCTTCAACCCTGAAATCAAGTGTGACTATATTACCAACAACCTTGCAGAGAGTTTCAATAATTGGATCAAAGTTTGGAAAGACCTACCTATAGCTGAGCTTGCTGACAAGATTAGAGAGATGATAATGACACTATGGAACAAGAGACGTGCAATTTCAGAGAAGCTTCATGGTAGGATCCTACCTGCAGTTCTACAACAGTTGAAAGCAAAGACTAGGGGTTTAAAAAACCTAACAGTTGTGAAGGCAGGTGCTTTTGCTGCAGAGATACATGACACAACCAGCACACATAACAGGCATGTTGTCAAGTCACATTTGCATGAATGTACCTGTGTTCAGTGGCAGCACACTGGAAAAACCTTGTCAGCATGCCTTGGTCCTCATAACAACACAACAAAATTCTGATGTTAAGATGGAAGACTTTGTTCATGATTATTACTCAGTGGAAAGGTTCAAGAATGCTCATAAGAGACTGATAGAGCCACTTCCAGATAAGACCCAGTGGCCTGAAGTTGTGCTTGACTTTGCAGTTAACGCCACATTAGCTAAAAGACCTGCTGGAAAGCCCAGAAAACTACGAATCAGGATGTCTGGAGGGGGGAAGTGGTGGCATGAGCAAAAAAGATGCAAAGGATGCTGCCAATCAGGCCGATAAGGATGCAGAAATGGAAGCTGCTAAGGGAAAGAGGCAACTAATTGCAGGGAAAAGGAAGTGCAAGCGGTGTGGTGAACTGGGTCATGGAGAAACTAGCTACAAGTGCAAGCTAAATGGGACAAAGAAAAGGTAGCATCTTTTATTCTTCATTTTATTAATTGATTGCACCATGTTGTTTTATTGATTGATTGCAGGCAACTAATATTTTTTTCTCCCTGCATGAAAAGAAAGCCCAGGAAAAATACTACTAAATATGGGCCAAATGCTAAAGTCCCAACAAAAAGGGCAAAGAAACAAGATAAGGAGCCTGAAAACCCTACTGTGCAAGCTGAGAATGCAACTGTGCAAGTTGAAAATACAACCGTGCAAGCCTTGAATGATACTGCTATAGTCCCATTTGTTGTTAAAAATTCAATTGTAGTAACCAGCCCCACCAAACCGACTAATGAAATAATCTTGCAAGACAGCCCAATTAGGCTGACAAGAAGGTAAAGACAGACATCTATACTTCCTGAAAGTTGCAATTTTCAATTACTTAATTTTGTTCCTTTTTTCAGCCGCTTGGCATTCTTGATGGGAGAAGGCATAGATGGCCAACCTACTGATGGGTCACCCAGCACTACTCAAGGAACACCAAGAAAGAAGAGAACGACACCGAAGAAGTTGGTCCCAAGGAAAATAAAAAAAATCTGAGAACCTGTGTCATTTTCGTAACCTATGTGTTTGATGAACCTGTGTCCTGTACGAGTTTGTATGTTGTTACTAAAACTTGTGTGTTTCTGAAACTTGATGAACCAGGCTTGTGTGTTTCTGAAACTTGATTGTATGTTGTTACTACTACTGCACTGGAATAGATGAAAAATCTGTGCTTTATGTTGGTGGGAAATCTGAAACTTGATGAATCAGACAGAGAAGTGCATCTTTAGTTGTTTCCATGACTTATTCTGGGCTTTATGTTGGTGGAATTGTGGCACTTCTGAACTGTTTGTGGTTTCCTGCACCTATCAGCTCTCGTTTTCAGGGAGTTGCAACTGGTGCAGATTGGTTGCAATGAACTTTGGGCCGTTTGCATTTCAGAATATCAACGACTTGAAAAGGACAGTTTTTAGTTATAAAGGAATTTCACCCGTTACTAACAAGCTAGTCTCAGTCAGTCGTGAAATAATTTGCAAGCTATCTATCGGCATTGTCAAAGGACTGGACCACCTTCACACAACATCGCAGAAACCAATCATTCACGGCAATCTCAAAACAAATAACATTATGCTTGACGCTGATTTCCAGCCCAGGATATCATACTTTGGCCTCTACCTTCTTCTGAACCCTGCTGCTGCGCAAACTATTACATCATGAATCTCATTTATTTACCAAATACACTTCGACAGAGAAGAGAGCTAGAATCTTTCTGGCTCAAACTAAAATTACAGGGCCTAAAGCATATATTTGGTACTTGCTAAAGAATACAACATTTCATACCTCAAGTGATACATTCTGTTCATCTGACAGTTTACTACTACTGCAAACTTGATACATTGGCACACAAAATTGCTAATGTATACAAGTACACAAGATTCACCTACTCTTGACAATTGCATACAAATTGCTAACTAACACAAGTCCACAAACAAGAATCAAACATTTCAGCAGCATTACTATCTCCCTAAGCTTCTTAAGTTGTTCTTCCTGGCTTGATTCTCCACAGTTCACCTTGTTTTCGATAATTAGGACTTGTCAGGCAACTTAGTAGACTCAAAATGATTGATAATCTCAAGGCACCAATTTATTATCAACCAAGTATTGCTCATACCCTCTTCCCACTCCCAAAATGGATAACCAAAGACCTTCTCTCTCTGTCAGCCAAATGAAGGGAAACCAATCAAATCGACTCACTCATCAAATCACACAAAATACATCACACAAAATTTATAGCTAACTATTCTCATCGTTCCAGTTGGACAAATGTAGAACCGACGGCCATAGTTCTTGTCCGTCTTCACTGTCAAGACCTTGAGAAACCGGCACTTACGGTACTCAGAATGAACAAGAGGGAGTTCATTGCTTGAAATCCTTCGGCTTTCGAGGTACCGAGTACTGCTGTTCTCCATGGCCGACCTTGAGGCGCTGCTGTCCGTCTTGTACTCCATGGCCGGGCGTGGGGAGGGCGGCGGGGAGGCACCGTCGTGGGGGCGCCTGGGTGGGCTCGCCGTGGGGGGGCCCTCGCCGTGGGTGGGGGGTGGGTGCTCATTGGGGTTTGCCGTGGATGGGGTGCTCATGGGGGGGTGCCTCGCTCGTTGTTTTCGTGAAGCAGGCGAAGCAAACGAGCTCGATCCGCTTTTCCGCCCCTCCGTCTGGCTCAAGCGAGCACCGGTGAAAGAAAAGAGGAAATGGACATGGACAGAAGAGGAAGAAAAATGGTCTTAAAGTCCTCGGATAGCATTTTCACGAATGGATCGTGTTTTGTAATGGCCAGGTGACGAAGGGTCTTTGCGGGATGTTAAATCACCGAAGCCCACTTTCGGTCGAATTCCAAAAAGCCCAGCGTGGCCTCCCTCTTTTTCCTCGCACTCCGCGAGACCACCTCACCAGCCTCGTCGTCCCCGATCTCCTCCCACCCGCATCCAGGGGTTTCGGTCTCTACCGCCGCGGAACGAGCCAGCGAACAGGGATGGCGGCGGCGCGGCACCTCAGATCCGGCCTCCCCTCCTCCGCGCCCACCTCGCATCCTCTGAATCCGCGGCCGTCGCCCAGGTCCTTGCTCCCCCACATTGTGGTTGAAACAGATCCATTTCTGTCGATTTCGATTGGCCTTCCGCGCCCTGTATGCGATCTGGGATAGATCTCCTGAAGTTTTAGGGTCTTTTGCAGGGGAATTTTTAAGTCATCCTTGTGATTTTTGTTGGGACTGACGTGTTCGTTCTGATGCAGGTTTCGAGGGGCTTCGCGTCGCAGCCGGCCAATCCCACCGGGAAGGAGATCAAGGTACCATTCTCCGTGATGAGCGAATGTAGTTGTAAAATGGGATACGAATGCTGTTTTATTATACGTCCGGGAGTGGTAAACTGGTGATAGGCTACTCTTGTCAATGCATATGTATTATTAGCAACCCATAGGTTATGCAATTATTTATCTATTATATCCTACCTATTGTTAGGAAAACTACGCTGTAATAGGGTTGAATACCAATTGGATGTTATAGTGAACATAATGTTGCACACATCAATCACTTATTTAAGTCGTACACAAATGGTGTATTACTGAATGCAAGTTACTTTTTTGCTGCTTTGTCCAAACAAAATTTCTTCATGTTGAGCTTAGCTGAATTGTTTGGTACAGAAGCTTTAGGACAACAAGACACTTTGTGTTGTTTGGTTTACATTTCTTGGTTTTCCGTAATATATCTGTGTAGTTTTATACCGACTCCTGGATGAAAGATTCTCCTTTAAGTTAGCTTGTTCTTGGAAGCTCAAGATGTGCTTCATTTCTCTGTGCATGTCACTGTAATCTTATTGTCTGCCCCATTTATGTCTGTAGGTTCCAGAAGCTCTGTATGGTGGCACAGGCAACTATGCCAGTGCACTGTTCCTCACAGCAGCTAAAGCTAACTCATTGGACAAAATTGAGTCTGAGATAAAAACTGTTGTAGAGGCATCCAAGAAGAGCCCGTTGTTTTCTCAATTCATAAAGGACTTGTCAGTTCCAAAAGAGACCAGGGTGAAGGCTGTAACCGAAATATTTGCTGACGCTGGGTTTTCAGATGTTACAAAGAATTTCTTGGGTATGTGCCCTGCCTACTCATTTTTGTGTGCCTAATTAAGTTAAGATACAGTTTCGTGTAAAAAGTTAATCACTTTGATACACTCCAGGAAAAAAAAATCTGATAAGGTGTACATGCCTTACTGATGGACTGTGTAGAACGTATTCAGACATTTACTTGTGCTGGTTCCAATAATTTTTTTCATATTGATACGGAGCAAATATTTTTTTTGGTAGCCATGATCTGCATAATAATCTGCCATGTGCAGCAGTATATTTATATTAGTGTTATCAAGTTGTCCGATTAATAGTGATTAATCATCCTAGTCAGTCCCTTGGACTCGATTAGTTACTCCGGCTCGATTAGAGTGACCAGAAACCAGGTCAGCCGGTTAGTCGATGATTAATCACTATGCTGTGGGTGCAAATGCGCAACCATCCCTGCCACCACTGGTCTTCCTAACCTCCCTTTCAGCCTTCCCAGCGGTCGTGCCTACTCCCTCCCACTGCTGCCGCCGCCGCCTCTCGTCCCTGCCTCAGCCACCAGTGCGTGGGGGAAAGCTCACGCGGCACACAAAGGAAGCCACCAGCTCTCTTTTCCACCGTAGCCGGGTCAAGTACCAATGGGTCACACCTCCATCAATCCAGGTTCAAGGGAGCACGAAGATGGGCTCCTCCTTCAAAGGCTAGTGATCGCTGGGTCACTCCTCTGTGCAGTTTGTCTTTCCCTGAAGCTCGATGCTCTGTTTCTAGTAGCAGGTACGTAGCAACGAACTAGGTCATACCTCTCTAGTCTCGATGCTTGATTTATACTATATAGTATATATACCTTATAGGTCCTGGTACACACAGCAGACGGCTAGGACCGATTAGGGTCGACTAGTCAACCTGGTCTTCGACTAACCATGACTAGTCGCCTGGTCGGTACCATGGCGACTAGGGTTGAGTAGCCCATTTAATAGTGTGTTTATAAAGGTGGTTGTAGAATCAATTATATGTTGTTACCAAACCCGTTAATTGAAGGACTTCTCACAAAAAGTTGCTTTGTCTGTTGAATTTTGGTACTTGGCATAATTGGTAAATGCTTATAATTTGTTCCATATTTGTCATGTATCTTGTGAGTGCCTAACTTTGTGTTCGTTTATGAAGCTGTCCTGGCGGACAATGGCAGGCTGAAATATATTGAGCGCATTGCGGAGAGATTTGTTGACTTGACTATGGCACATAAGGGGGAGGTGAAGGTTGTGGTCAGGACCGTTATTGTAAGTTGATTTTCCTTCTCTTATCCCCTCTTGCTACCATGAAAACAGTATCTGTCGAACAGCTGTCTCCTCGCATGTTAAAAGAAATGTTTTCGATGCATCTATAGTTTTCTCTTGCCTGATAGAATGATAATATGAATGAGTTGTGATGGATAATGTTGCTTGATGTGAATTTTCTGGAAGTCTTGTTTAGTTTAGTTTTTCTAATGTACTTTCCTGTTTTTATTTAGTGTTGTTTATGTTTAAATAAAACTGAAAAATACATTAACCATACAGACAACAACAACAACAACAACAACAAAGCCTTTAAGTCCCAAACAAGTTGGGGTAGGCTAGAGTTGAAACCCAACAGAAACAATCAAGGTTCGTGCACGTGAATAGTCATCTTCCAAGCATTCCTATCTAAGGCTAAGTCTTTGGGTATATTCCATCCTTTCAAGTCTCCTTTATTGCCTCTACCCAAGTCAACTTCGGTCTTCCTCTCCTCTCTCTTCACGCTACTATCCCGACTTAGGATTCCACTACGCACGGCAGCATCCGGTTGTCTCCGTTGCACATGTCCAAACCATCTCAACCGTGTTGGACAAGCTTTTCTTCAATTACGCTACCCCTAATCTCTCACGTATATCATCGTTCAACTCGATCCCTTCTTGTATGCCCGCAAATCCAACGCAACATACGCATTTCCGCGACACTTAGCCGTTGAATATGTCGCCTTTTCAGAGGCCAACATTCTCGCACCATACAACATAGCAGTGTCTAATCGCCGTCCTATAAAACTTGCCTTTTAGCTTCATGGTACCCTTTTGTCACATAGGACACCAGACGCTTGCCGCCACTTCATCCACCCCGCTTTGATTCTATGGCTAACATCTTCATCAATATCTCCGTCCCCTCTCAGTAGCATTGATCCTAAATATCGAAAAGGTATCCATCCTAGGCACTACTTGACCTTCCAAACTAACATCTTCCTCCTCCCGAGTAGTAGTGCCAAGTCACATCTCATATACTCGCTTAGTTCTACTAAGTCTAAAACCTTTGGACTCCAAAGTCTCCCGCCATAACTCCAGCTTCGATTCACTCCTGTCCGCTTTCATCAACTAGCACTACATCGTCCGCGAAAAGCATACACCAAGGGATGTCCCCTTGTATGTCCCTTGTGACCTCATCCATCACTAAAGCAAACAAATAAGGGCTCAAAGCTGACCCTTGATGTAGTCCTATCCTAATCGGGAAGTCATCCGTGTCTCCATCACTTGTTCGAACTCTAGTCACAACATTGTTGTACATGTCCTTAATGAGCCCGACGTACTTCGTTGGGACTTTATGTTTGTCCAAAGCCCACCACATAACATTCCTTGGTATTTTATCATAAGCCTTCTCCAAGTCAATAAAAACCATGTGTAGGTCCTTCTTCTTCTCCCTATACCGCTCCATAACTTGTCTTATTAAGAAAATGGCTTCCATGGTTGACCTTCCGGGCATGAAACCAAATTGGTTCATAGCCAGGTATCGTGTCCCTCACAAATTTCAAACTAGATAAAGTATTTGTACTATTCATGACTGGTAGTGGGAGGTGCTATTGTGCACATTTCTGAGTTGTCTTGAGTAATCCATATCAGCGTTTGACATGCTTAATTGTTTTAGACTTGACATGCTTAATCATAGTTGACCAATTAGAGGCATGCCTGCATATTTTGGTACAGCATTTGTAGCCATCAAATATTGCACTCGGGTCCCTTCTTCTAGTTCTTTTGTTTTCTTGATTTGTTTCTTTCTTAGCTGGGAAAGATCGTGGGTAATATGGACATTTTGTTTTATTGGGTTAGGATGTGTTGATTTTTCGAGTATAGAAAGCCAATTTGCAGAGCAAGGGGGCCATATAAATGGCGATCTTTGCATTGAAGGTTGGCAAAATCAAGCTCGACCCTGCAGTTCTCCGTGCCGCTCAAAGTTGTTCTGTTTTATGTCGGCCTCGAACAAGCTGCTACATCTCTTATCACATCATCAGGGAACAAATTCTGATAATATTCACTTCTACAAACCTAGTACAAATCATCCCAGAATTTTAGGAAGCTTGCTAGCCGGAATTGTCGATACACAGCTTCATGTATTGTTCCTTGAGTATTCAATTTTTTGCTGACACATTTTTGCTGACACATGTTTCCTCTGCTATTAGCCACTTCCCGAGAAGGAGGAGAAAGAACTAAAGGATACCTTGCAGGATATCCTTGGGAAAAACAAAACTATTTTGGTTGAACAGAAGGTAACTACTTGATCCACGAGCTTCTTGAAAGTAATATCTGAAGGGATGCTCCTCCTCCTCAACTTGTGTTTTCTCTGTTGCAGATTGACTACAGCATCATGGGAGGATTAGTGATTGAATTCGGGCAGAAGGTGTTTGATATGTCTATCAGGACTAGGGCGAAGCAAATGGAGGCGTTCTTGAGGCAACCCCTTGAATTCTAACAGCCTTTTGGATAAAAACATCATCAGAATGCAGAGGCTGTGCTGTTGAAGGTTTCCCCATGTCTGCAACTTTGATCTGGCCTTTGAATAAAATGTTTCCTCTAACAAGTGAAGGGCACTGTTTTTATTGTCTTGTGGGCTAGATGCCTGCTGGACAATTTATGTTCATTTCTTCTTTACTTAAAGAAGCATGCACCAAAAACATGAAAGGATGCATGCCATGGAAAGTTTTTGAGCTCCAAGTCATTGGAACGTATCAACTCCTCACGCAGTGCATCATTTTTCCTGTATTCATGGGCTTACGTCTATTCATCGGTTCCAAAATAAAACAACCTGCCCTTTTTGTGTAATCGCGTGTCCGTAGCAATGGATTGCACTGGGTCAGAAGATGCGTGGTTGTCTTTCTCTAGCCCGGAATGGACTCTCTGAATAGCAAGTTTTGATACCATTTTTTTGTTGAGTACACCTTTCAAATTCTTTACAGCCATATATAAGGATTGTAGATTAGATTTTTTTTTCTTGATCTACTGCGTATTATTGCGTTAAGAAGAAGAGTTGTAAAATACAACACGCACATCACCCACACACCCCTTAACTTTCAGTTACATTCGCGCCTGTCAAAATAAAACACGACCAACTACTAACAACAACGGTGATGGGCCTAACCGTTTGCTACAGGGAGCCGTGTAAGCTCCCTTGCTCCAGCTAAACACCACAAATGCGCTTCCTCTTCGATGTGTGTTAGGATTCTCTGCACGTTTGGCGACGCCCCGTTGAATACACAATCGTTTCGCTGCTTCCAAATCATCCATGCTCCCAAAATAATCAGAGAGTTGATTCCCTTTCTGAAGACCGTAGGCGCTAGCTTCACCAATCCTCAAATGAAGTGTCCGCAGCTTGAGGGGCTAGAACTGAGAGTCCCACTTTACCGAGCATTTGAAAACACACTTGTTTAGCGAAAACACAACCAATCAGGATGTGTTGGATGTCCACCTCGACTTGATCGTAGAAACTATGACGAGTTTGTTAAGTATATTGACTAGATTTGTCATAAGGGAAACTATGATGAGTTTGTTAAGTATATTGAAAAGAATAATAATATTTATAACATTAAATTAGCATTATTAATATATTATAAAATATATTTTCATAATTTATCTCTTTGACATCATTAATATATCATGGATATATATATATATATATATATATATATATATAATATACCTTTTTGATGTAGTTTTAATATTCTTCTCTATAAATATGATCAAATTTAGCTCAATTTAATTATGGATAAACTTGGATCCCTTATATTTCGAGGAGGTCAGGAAGGGAGTTTAACAAGTAAGCCAACGGCCTTTTTATGTGCCTCTGACGGTGGTCTCGTCGGGGCCTGTTCGTCTGAACTTATCAGCCGGCTTATTAGCTAGAATCTACAATATTTTTCTCTCACAAAAATCAGTTTCGGCCGGCTTATCAGTCGGCTTTAATAACAGCCGAACAAGTAAGCCAATCAGCTTCAGCAATTGTTACGCTCCACTTCATTTCTGGGTGCTATAAGCCTATAAAGATTGTTACGCTCCACTTCATTTCTGGGTGCCATAAAGAGAGAGATTGTTCGTCCGCTAAACACAGCAATCGACAATCATCATCCACGCCACTCATGCCTCTGTTTCTTGATGTTTATGTTTTTGTTTATGTTTATGTCACCAATCGACAATCATCATCCACGCCACACATGCCTCTGTTTCTTGATGTTTATGATTTCGTTGTTGTGTGTCCCAAGAAAAAACGCGCCAAAAAAAATGCAGATACACCTCTGTCTCTGTTTCTTGATGTTTATGTTTACGTTGTTGCGTGTCCCAAGAAAAAACGCGCCAAAAATGCAGATACACTACACAGCATGTGTTATAGTCACACAGAATAGGTACGCTTTGCCCTTGCTTTATCCCTGTAAATCTGTAATGCGTAGTCCACGCTTGAGAACAAGAGACACGTAGCCCCTTGCGACGGTTCAGGGTGAGTTGGCTTGAAAGAATCAACAAAATCGATCCCCCAAGCCACTACTCTGCTGCTCAAGCAACCTTAACCTCCGGCTCACTCTTCCAAGCAACCAATGCAGTTATCTATGTCCTCGCCGTCTCTTCTTGCTCCCTCACCATCGCTGTTGCTTCTGTGTTCTGTCTACGCGCGTCCAGCGATGTCGTCGTGCGTGGGCGAGACCGGCCTGGTGGCCATGGACTGCCTGGTGGTGTGCTGCTGCTGCCCGTGCCTGGTGCTGCAGGTCACCGTCTTCCTCTTCGTCAGGCTGCCCAGGAAGGTGGTCGTGAAGACCAAGAGGATCATCCTGAGGAGATGGCATAGGAGAAGGTCGTCGTCGTCGTCGTCAAAGGCAGCCGGGCTGAAGCTGGCCGACCTGCTGGACCTGGACGACGGCTTTGAAGCCGCGTTTGGGATCGGAGAGGAGGAGGGCGCCGGCGATTGGAAAGAGAGGTGCTTCGCTGTCGGCGGCGGCGACGACGAAATCGACGGCGTGTGGGAGGCGATCACTGAGCAAGAAGGGCTCTTCTGGTTCGGGAGCTTTTGGGGCCGGCATGAGCAGGAGGGGTCGGCTTCTCAAGGTGATGATCGGATGGATGGAAGCTTCAGGTTGCCTGTGGCGTTAGAGCGGGTATGTGAATAGGCTAATTTTTTTCGATTCACATAACGGTGAAATGTGAGGGGATTTAGCCAGGGATTCCATTAAGAGATCCGCTGGTCGGCATAAACTGTACTCGATCAGTCAAATGCATGTACATAATATGGACATGTCAGAAATAATGGTATGTTCACGGCAGAATGAACAATATCACAGGTAAATTTAAATATAAACTTCATTGGAAATTTCAGATATCAATAAAGCAGCACGATGTCCGTGGCTGTGATCTGTGGCGGTCAGGCGGTTTATCTGGCGACTGGCGAGAGGATCCTGCGGATTTGACAAGCTACGACTACCACCGGTAACTGTATTCCTGATGATTGGATCACGTCACGCGATGGACCACCGAGCTCCACAAAGACCAGCAAGCATACGAGCTCCGTTGGAAAACAACAAAGTCGTCTGATCGTTTTCGGTTTCCCCGGCCCTGCCGCTATCGATCCAGGCGAACACACACAAAGTCGCAACTGACACGACAATCGCATGACCTGGACACGAAAACGAGAGGTTGACCGGAAGAAGCGATCGCCTGTGTTCCTTCCAAGCAACCAGCAACAAGTGAAGAAGACCGCGATGCGCGCGCGGCGGTGGCGTGCCCTCGTGGTGGAACGCCACCTGTGCCGGGGCTGCGCGTCCGCGCGCACGGCGCACCCGGTGGCCGGTGGCCTGTGGCGAAGCAGAACACGATGACCTGGAACTCAGCCCTCAGGCACGGAGAAACGCCAGATGCGTCAGGGCGCGAATCCTCAGCGTATCCAAGCCTAGGTCCTCACGTGCGCAATACGCCCCTGGGGCTCTCATCTCACTAGTCACACTTGGCCCTCAGCGATACCAACACTGTCGACCCCAAGCGCCGCCGCCGCCAGCGCCCGACCCCAGGCCCCAGCGCCGCGCTGCCGCGACGCTCGGCCCCAGCGCCGCGCCGCCCACGGCCGCTGCGTCGCGCCACTCCAGGTCCAGCGCCGCGCCCCCCAGCCGCTGCCGCGCTGCGTCCGCAGCTCCGGCTCGGCGGCGCCGCTTCGTTGATGGATTGTTCCACCCGGTTCCGCATCCGAAACCCGTCGCCGGCCGCGTCCCACTTTGCCGGAGAGAGGCGTGGCTCAGCGGGCAGGGTATTTCTCCGGACCATGGCGTCGGCGGCCCCGGTGGAGGAGCCCACGGCGGCAGCCGAGGCGAAGCGGCGGCCGACCGGTGATTCCTTCATCCGGCGCCACCTTAGGACCCTCGCCCCGTATCAGCCCATCCTTCCTTTCGAGGTAAGATACGAAACCCGCTTCTAAGATTCCCCTGTATTTTGGAAAAGGCACGCCGCCTTTTGTTATGCTCTCGAGGTGCTCGCGAAAATGCCCGCTGCAAATTTCTCTGGCGATACTGTGCTCCGCTTTTACATTCGCTGAAAACGGGACCTCTTAACAGGTGTTATCTGCTCGGCTTGGGCGCAGACCTGAGGACATAATCAAGTTGGATGCAAATGAGAATCCATATGGTCCACCTCCGGAGGTGAGCTATAGTCTTCAATATAAAGATTGGTTTAATATAACCTGTAGTCCAGTACTCGAAACAGTACATTCTTAACAATCAGCAGTTAGACAAGGCGAACATGAACAAACTCTAAGAAGGATTCATAAATTTTATTCAAACAGTAGTACACTTAGCCATGCTGGTATTTCTATGATCGAGCAGTTAGGTGCTGATTCATGTACACAAATAATACATTCTCTTTGCTGTATTTTTCTTAAGCATACCTTTCCCTCCACAGGTGGCTACAGCATTAGGTAGTCTCAAGTTCCCCTATGTGTACCCTGATCCTGAAAGCCGCCACTTGCGTGCTGCTCTTGCTGAAGATTCTGGACTTGAATCTGAGTACATACTTGCTGGATGTGGCGCAGATGAACTAATTGATTTAATTATGAGGTTAGCATCTAGCTCATTTATATCTCAATACTCTTAACTTTTTGCTGATATCTTCATCCAAAAGCTGAGTTATCATCTATTTCATAAATGGTGCAATTGCAGATGTGTGCTCGAACCAGGTGACAAAATTGTTGATTGCCCTCCAACATTCACAATGTATGAGTTCGATGCTTCAGTCAATGGTGCACTTGTTATCAAGGGTGGGTAGCTAGCCCTTTCTTGAATTTTGCTTATATTTCTTGAACCTTCAATGATTCTTCGGTTAATTTTACTTCATCTATTAAATTGATTTTTCTCTTCGCTATATGCATCTTCCCGGCATGATATTTCATTCACCATTCTATAATGTAGTTCCAAGACTGCCCGATTTTTCCCTAGACGTTGATCGCATTGTCGAAGTTGTTGAACAGGAAAACCCAAAATGCATATTTCTGACATCCCCAAATAATCCAGATGGCAGGTACATCTTTGTCATTCATAAGTGGAGGAACTATTATTCTATTGGCTGCTGTACAGATTACCATATTTTACTGAATTACTTTGATTCTATTTGTTCAGTGTAATCAACGATGAGGATCTTTTAAAGATACTGGATCTTCCGATACTTGTAGTGCTGGATGAAGCTTATATTGAGTTTTCAAGCCTAAAGTCAAAGATGGCATGGGTTAAGAAGCATGATAATTTGATTGTTCTCCGAACATTTAGCAAACGAGCAGGTTTGTGATTTTTATGTCCTATATAGTTAGCATGCAAGTGTAAATGTATTCCAAACAAACTAACAACTTCACTAGTATTTGGAGATCTCGAATTTATTGTTATGATTTCCTCATGACATTGCCTTGTAATCCCCTGGTTGGTTTTTAGATTATGATAAGGAAACTGCTAATCCAATTGTTGATTGTAGTTTTTTATTGTTAGCTCATGTGAGCTGCTATATGCCAATCATCTGTTGCTAAAGTCACTTGCTTTGAAAAAACATATAAAAGACACATTTGCTACAAAATTACGAACTGAAAGGTTAAGCTTAAAAGTTATTAACAATGCAGGTTTAGCTGGTCTTCGTGTGGGTTATGGTGCATTTCCTCTGAGCATTATTGAGTATTTGTGGCGGGCCAAGCAGCCGTACAATGTTTCTGTGGCCGCAGAAGTTTCAGCATGTGCAGCATTGCAGAATCCAACCTATTTGGAGGTATCACTTTTACAAAATCACTGTAATAATTCTTTCCACAGTTCGACTTTGCCTAACTTAACGTGCATTTGTTGAACCTTGTACAACGGAAGAATGTGAAAAATTTACTGGTACAAGAGAGGGAGAGGTTGTTTAATCTTCTCAAAGGAATACCATTCCTGAAACCGTTTCCCAGTCATTCTAACTTCATTCTCTGCGAGGTCACATCAGGAAAGGATGCAAAGAAAATAAAGGTTCGTTTTCTTTATTGTTGCATATTTATGTGATTTAAGGTCAGAAAATATCAGAACATGGTTTTCTACAAATGAATATCTCTGTTCACGTTTTCTGGAATACAAATGCAGGAATGTTTGCAAGAGTACGCAATTTACAACATTACTCACATGTTTTATTGAAAAAAAAATTCAGGAAGACCTTGCAAAGATGGGAGTGATGATCCGCCACTATGACAAGAAGGAACTGAAAGGGTATATTCGTATCTCGGTTGGGAAACCTGAGCACACTGATGCATTAATGAAAGGCCTGCATGCGCTTCAATTGTGAGCTTTTACACACCATCACATTAATGTAAACGTTGGAGTACTTAGATATGTATCCGTCAGGTTGGATGCAGTCTATAAGAGGAGATTTGCATCATTCCAACGACTGTGAAGCTCAAACAGACAAGGGCCAACTGGGTTTCACTATCCTTTTGTTTAACAAGTTAAAGTATGGCTTTTTTATTCAGCGACATAACAACTATTCGCAAGATTATGTCGTTCAGAACAAGTGCAGCAGTTGAATACCTGGTAGGTGGTTTCTGATGTTGAGTTGCTTGTTTGGCTGTTGATGAGAGAACTGAAAATTGTGTAGGTATAAATAAAGGCCACATAGCAATGCTGTTGTCTTAAGTTCTTGTATCAGAGGTCATTAGACACTGCAAGCTTCAAACAAATAAAGGAAGGAAAGTTGGAAAATGGAACAATTTTATGGAAAATGTAACTTTATTTATGGTGATTGACATGTTGAGGCAGAGGAGGCTGAGGCAGGAGCAGGCTTCACACTGCAGATGCGTCTTCATGTATGCTCACTGGTACTGGCCCGCGAGCTTGCCTTCCTTGACGATGTAATTTTGCACTGGGAAATCCTGACCCTGGAAGTACCTCTCCAGCATGTCCTTCACCCCGGCCGCATACCTCAGCTGTACCAAAAATCGTGCCAGAAACATGCTTATTATTACATCAGTATTCCTCAACTCTGCTCTACTAAGAACTGTATGTACTACTGTCTACTGACCTGGCCATCAATGGTGGTGCCGGAGATGTGAGGGGTCATGGCGTTGTTGGGCATGTAGCGCCACGGGTGGTCTTTGGGCGCAGGCTGAGGGTGCCACACATCGCCGCCGTATCCTGATCATCACACATACAACAGTTTCAGACGTATCAGTCTGGTGAGCGTGACGTTTTTCTATCTTGCCACAATGCTAACCGGCTGAAAATGAGCAGGACAGGACAGGCAGTACATACCAGCGATGTGCCCGGTGGCGCAAGCGTCCGCCACGGCCTGCGTGTCCATG
This sequence comes from Miscanthus lutarioriparius, assembly GCA_904845875.1. NCBI lineage: Eukaryota > Viridiplantae > Streptophyta > Magnoliopsida > Poales > Poaceae > Miscanthus > Miscanthus lutarioriparius. The sequence goes on from CAJGYO010000008.1 coordinate 15,776,326, forward strand.
ATCGCGCCTCGAGCGTTGTTCACAATGATCACGCCTTTCTTCATCCTCGCGATCCTCTCCTTTTCGAACATGCCTCTGGCCAAAGGCAGCAAGCAGTTAATGAGAAAGCAGATGGCAGTCGTGGTAATGACGCCCGCGTGCGCGTTTGATTTTTCGGTTGTAGTAGGTCTGTCTCACCTAGTTTTCTCGGTGAGCGGCATGTTGAGCACGACGACGTCGCACTTGGGCAGCATGGCGTCGAGCTCCGCCTCGAACTGGGCGCCGGTCTCCGCCTCCAGCGCCGGGTCGATCCGGAGCCTGTCGTGGTAGAGCAGCCTGCAGTTGAACGGCCTGAGGCGCTGCAGCAGCAGGCGCCCGATCCGGCCGGCGCCGACGGTGCCCACCGTCTTCCCCTCCAGATCGTACGCCCGGTGCGCGACGCCGGCCACGTCCCACTCCCCGCTGATGGCCTGGTGGTGGCCCGGCAGGAAGTTGCGCACGAGGACGAGGACGCGCATGAGCTGGTCCTCCGCCACCGACACCGTGTTGCTGCCGGTGACCTCGGCGACGGTGAGCCCCGCGGCGGCGGCCGCCGGCAGGTCCACGTGGTCGGAGCCGATGCCCGCCGTGAGGAGCAGCTCCAGGTTCTTGGCGCGCGCGATGCGGTCCGCCGTCACGTACGCCGGGTGGAACGGCGTGGTGATGAGCACGTGCGCGTCGGCGATGTGCTTCTCCAGCTCTGCAGGCGCCAAAAGCATGTACGCAACGTTGTCAGCGCGACACCGAGCCAGTAGTGACGTGTGCGCACAAGCATAACACGCTTACCGCAGTTGGGGCCGTCCTTGTCGTCGGTGACGATGTACTGGTGGCCCTTCGACTCAAGCCAGCCGCGGATGCCGAGGGCGTGCTCGGCGCAGCCGACGAAGTTGGGGTTCCGGTCGGCGTACTCGCCGCCCTTGTAGAACACGCCCACGATCTTCTTGCTGCCGGCGGACGCCTAGAGGTACACGAAACAGAACGACGCACGGGTAAGTGGCTCAGATGTTATTGCAAATAGTAAAATGGAGGGAGTAACAAACGTGCCGTACATGAAGGCTCCTCGCAGCGGGCGCAATGTGAGGGACGTGCGGCCCCATGGCGAACCGTGCCGCCTGCTGCGCCGCCCTCCTCATGGCCATGGATGACACCGGAACCGGTGCTGAAACGACTATAGCTCGAGCTCAGCTGGTGTCCTCTGGATCGGTGTTGCACTGATACTGCAGCGAGCGAGTGCGTGGGGAACAAAGCTTTGAACCGGCTCGCATTTTATAGCGCAGGAGACGTGGCGAACCTTCTTAACCACGCACGACGCACGGCGCGGCAGCCCGCAGGTGCATCTGGGCGGGAACGGGAACAGTCGATGAGGCTGCGCAAAGAGCGCTCGGGTGGGAGCGGGGAAGGTGAACCGTGTCCAACCTAGAGTGGGTGCACGGGAGGTCGTTCTCACCTCTCGTGCTGGTGTCACGTCTCTGTTCTGTGGAGCCGCGTGCTCGATGGCTTGTCTGTGCTCGGCGGCGCGGACGGGGATTACTATTTGGTTTACCAGCTTTATGCCACTTCATTATTTTTGAAAGGCTCACGATTTCTGGAAAAAGCTCGAAAGGTTCGTAGAAATTAATTTGCTTCTGGGGATAATTGCAGAGGTTTCAGTATGTTACAGAAACTTTGAACCGATAAACTTTATGCCTTAGCCGTTGAACATGGATTGATCCCATAAGTCCATAAACACAAACTGCTCAGTGGCAGGAGTAAACTGTACCCCTACTAGTCTCCTACGTTATACAGTCTTTCCATCCCAGGCAGTACCAGCGTCCGGACGTCGACGCTTGCTTTCGGACGCCCGCGCCAGGCGGAGACCGCTCGTGCCGCTCCTTGCGCTTCCCCCTCCGCTTCACGTGCCTGCCGCCGCACAGCACTCCATCCCTCCGCTTCTCACACGCATGCATGGCACCCCAGTAGCTGCAGCAGGCGATTATGGCAGGTGAGTCACATTGCCACATGTGCAAATGCCTGATCAATTTCTGAAACATCCAGATGAAATATTTGAAACGTGCATTTGAAGACAGACGAAACACTTGAAACATGCGTCTGAAATACTTACAAAAACACCTGAAAACATTTAAAAAGCCATTGCAAAACATATGCAACGTCTAGATAAAAACACTTGTAACATATGTGTGAATCATACGCAACATCCAAATAAAAACGCTTTCAACATACGTCTTAAAAAACAGATGAAATATTTGAAACAGACGCTTAAACATACGTGTATAACCATTGCAACATATGCAACATCCTGATCTACTTTTGCAACATCCATATGAAACACTTGCAACGTAACTCTGAAACACCTGAAAGAACTAAAACATACATTTATAACATAGAGGAGGAGAGGACGAGGTAGTTGATTCTGGTCGTTAGGGTGGGAGCCAGCTGCGAGCGGCGGCGCGTGAGCACCACCAGCGCCGGCATGGGCAGCGGTGGCGGCCCCATGGCGGCGAGGCATCCCGATGATGCTAGGTTGGGGAAAAGGCCAAGGAGGCGCTGCACGAACTGAGGAGGTGCGTGGTTGGCTTGGGTGGGGAAAAATACAGCGGTGACGACGCGGGGCTATGCAACAAGCGGATGCGAGAGAGATCAAGAGATTGCGGAGAGCGAGATAGAGTGGTGAGAATTTTTTTCTAGGATCGGCGTGGCGCTTCATCCAGAAGGCAAACTTTATTCTCGCCGACCCTCTTGCAAGGCAAATCTCCCCAAAAACAGTTGCCGTCTCACTTCATGCCAACAGTAATGGCAGTATCGATGAATTATCCATCAATCTTCATAGCCCCTCGCGAAATCTCCTTGTCGCCGAAAGACCCTTCCCCGTCCCCGACAGCACTAGCGCCGTCCTGATGCGCATGCCACGGCTGCCACTCCTCCTCAAGATAGCAGCGGCGGCGGCTGCCGGGGCGCTGGCGCTCATTGTCGCGGCGCGCCTCCGCAGGGAGGACACCGTGGCCTCCCTCCGCCGGGAGATCCGCGAGGTGCTCGGGGCGCTGCCGCCGACGACGAGGACGGTGGCGACGGGAGCGACGGCGAGGGCGCCAAGGAGGACGCCTCCCCGCCACCGCCGTCCGTCTTGATCACGGGGTTCTATGCCCACGACAAGAGCTCATTGGTCAACACGGCGTCTTGGGCCGGGCGGGCGGCCGAGGACGGCCTTCTGCCGCCGCGCGGCGAGGCGCCGCCGCCGGGCGGGGACCGACGCAAAGGGGCCGGAGGGTCAAGGCCGTGGTGGACGGGCCGACGGCGACGGCGGCAGCGAGGGCGGGAGGGCGACGTGGTGGAGCTGCTGACACGCCATGCGGCTCCCCGAGGCGGTTAGGGCCGACGAGGAGGACATCGACGCCGCCATCATCGGCGGGGATCTAGAGTGCGTTAGTATGCTCACGGCCGCGACGCGCCCACCAAGGAGCGGAACGCCGCCATCAAGCGCCTCAGAGATTTACGTCGCCCGTAAAACAAGAGACAATTCCATGTGTGCCATTAAGAAAGATCTCAATGCCTGTGTGCTCTTGAAAAGTTCAAGGTTTTCAGCCATCATTTGCTCCAACTTTTTTCAGTGCCCTCCATGCCACTTCCGTCAGTTTGGGCTCTAACGCCAAATTGCGAGTTTGAAAAGATTTAAAATGCCCTTAAGTAAAATATGTCATTAATTTTTTGAGCATCTTAACGACTTCAATGAAAAAACTCAAAACTAAAAAGTCGTAGATCTCGCCGAGATCTATAATTTTCATATAAAAATTATTTTCATTTAATTCCGTAAAAAATATGATTTGATATGATTAATATATCTTAGAAAAATCATATTTTTTTTTTGCAAATTAAATAAAATAATTTTATATAGAAATTATAGATCTCGACGAGATCTACAATTTTCTAGTTTTGAGTTTTTTCATTTGAAGTCGTTAAAATGCTCAAAAAAAATTAATGACATATTTAGACTTAAGGGTATTTTCGTCTTTTCACACCTACAGTTTGACGACGTTAGAGGCCAAACTGACGGAAGTGGCATGAAAAAGTTGGAGCAGTGGCGCTGAAGACCGCTGAACTTTTTTAGGGACATACAGGGCATTGCGATCGTGACGACTGAGGCATTGCGATCGTGACGCAGAGGCCAAACTAATCTGAAGTGGCATGAAAAAGTTGGAGCAAAGGGCGAAAGACATTGAACTTTTTTAGGGACATATAGGGCATTGCGATCAGGGACGTTAGAGGCCAAACTAAACTTTTTTAGGGACATACACGGCATTGCGATCAGGGAATATCCTCCCGAAACAAAGGTCGGTCAGCTTACATAACTTCTCGTGGGCTCTGCGTGTAGCGCCATTTATTTATACTGGGCCGTCTACTAGAAAGGCCCAACCCAAGCAACACAATCGTCATTGGAACCTTGGATTTAGCATTCTTCCATCCGTTAGGTTGTTTTAGTTTTTGTGACAGAGTTATACTTTTTAATTTTGATAGGTTTATGGAAAAAATACCCAAATATCTATAATACCAAATTAGTTTAACTAAATTCAGCACGAAATATATCTGGATAGTGCATTTTTGTGGTATATTATATTTTTGCTATAAATTTGATCAAAGCTAAAGACAAAATTAAAACAACATATATTTTGGAGTGGAGAGAGTAACAATTACTGCAATCATCCATCTGTGTATGGATTTAGACCTCCTTGTGTAGGTAGAAGGCTGTTAATTTTTCTGTGGAAGTGTCCTTTTGATTATCGATTAAAAAATCAACCTATAGTGAAATTTACAAGTAACATGAGCCGTTTTGTTTGTTTAATTTCGTCCGTACCAATAGAAATTTGATTTGCATTTGCACAAGAGAAAGTAAAGATCTCTCATAGATGAGATTTTTCGGTTAAAACCTCTTTTTTTTTAGAGTTTATGGGACCATGCCCCTCTGCCCATTAGCATAGCATCACAGCATACAATTCTTTGTGTGCACGGTATGTTGTTCCGAAGAAAGAAGACGTAGGTATATCCAACACACTGTATGTTGTGTGCACGGTCCAAGTGTAGACCTCAGTCGTACGTGTCGCCTCATTCGTTTGGATTAAATTCTTTGTGATTCTTATAAGTCAACAATACATCGTGTTCAGGCATCACAACGTTTTGGAGCACCTCTAGGCCATAACATAAAAAGAGCAACTTGTGCATGTGTAGAAAGGGATAATACCTAAAAACATAGTGAAAGAGGCTCGTTAATGCACATGCACTCCTCCAGTCCTCCAAGGCTGTCCTGTAGTCTGTAGATCTTCAAGACATCACACGCTGGGTCGCCCCATCTTTTGTTCGTCTTCTCTTCCCAGAGCCGCATCGCTTCCTTGCCAATGCAATGGTCTGGTCGGAGACACCAGGCCAGATCATCTCCAGCCTGGCTGGCAAACCTTCCAATGTGACCACCTTTCTGTTTGTGATTTTCACTTAAAACCTAAACTGTGTGCTTTTATGTCCTATAATAAGGCTGCATTTGATTGTTACTAACATCTATTAACAGGGCTTAATTTGATCATCGTATTGACTTTTAAGAAGGCCATGAGATCCATTAGGCAGGCTGAAGAGCTTCTACGGGAGGTTTCGTTCAGGGCTAGAACTGATTGTGTCTACTTCATCGAGAACTACACCTGGAGCAACAATGGCCCCAACCTCCACCACCCCCCTGTCATCAAGAACGACTTTGAGACTCATTTCACGGTGCTGACAATCATTCGACAGTGTCTTGAGTTCATCAAGCTAAATAGGAGCCAGTCCAAGGACAAGAAAAAGAACGGCAAGCAGGAAAAAACACCCGAGCCTAAACCTAAGAATCCACCCACAGAAACTAAGCAGTACCGGAAATCCAACGACTCCAGTGTAAGACTTTTCTTCAACAGTTCAGAAACTTGAATCGCCCGGTTTGCATACTAATGATGTACTGAGGCTAAAATGTAGATATACTTGTATAGCACTGAGATAGTCTGACAAGCTGCACAAAATGTTACAATTAATCATCCATTCGTTTTGTGAAGATACACGCCCTCTTTATGTATCATAAATCAAGATGTGCTGCTGCTTTTCTCATTTTTGAATTCATAAAAACGCAAGCATGAAAACCCCGATATGTATCATAAATCATAATATCACTTCTTATACAGATCTAAAACACCAATATTTATACGAAAGCATCATTACATGTATATAGAATCCTTTGTTTATACGTCATAATTAGCCCCAATACATAGTCAAGCCGCAAGCTACTTGTACATCTAAAGATTTATTATCATAGACGGAATATGAATGAACCAACAATGTTGGCCTGCCTTATTTTCTTTATAGCCGGTCAGTTTAGTAATCCAGGCACCAGCAATAGTAATCTGATGCTGAAAGTGCCAGGAGTTCTTCTGGGCTCATCCTCTCGAGCTCTCTCTGCCTCCAGGCTGGATAGTTGTTCTCTTGGGTGTGCTTGTGATCTCATCCTGATGTACAGCCTCATTGCTGCAACAGAGTCCTCGTAGGGGTCCTGAATGCCAGTATGGATATCATACCTACAAGAGGATGCAATCTCCTTAGCATCATTATGCAGATATTAAATAGTAGGCTGACTGCATAGATCATCCAAGCAGTGACATACCCAAGGTACGCTTGTGTAAGGTACTTCAGGGAGTTACTCAGCTTGCTAGTCTTCATTAGTGGTGGGTATTTCGCAGTATCCCTGCATATGCATAACAATTTCTGTCAAAAGGGCAAAACAACTAAGGTAACTGATTCCTGAACCGTAGCTCAGCAAGCAAAGACCTATAGATGTTAGGAATAAAGAAAAGAAAAATACAGTGACATTTTTTTTTCTGCTCCTCACCTAATCATGAATGCCGGGTACTCCAACCCTAGGCGCTCAAGGTCATGGTCCAGGCCATGACCAACAAGGATCTTTGCCCTCCCATAGCTCCTTGGGCGTAACTTCCACAGAGGCTCCCCGTTGCACAGGATTTCCTGGATTCTCCTCTGCGCAACCTTAAGCGGCATTGCGTCCCTCAAGTACTCTGGCCTTATCCCAGTTACTTCATACCTGAAAAACATGTTACATATAGTCATCAGTTCGTGTCGTTACAAAATTAGTCCTTCCAAATATCTTCCCTGTTCAGTTTCAACTTTCAAGCATATATATAGTGGTACTCCTTGTTCGCAAAAAATATATATAGTGGTACTCCCTGAATTATTGCTGACTCTTTCTTTCTGGTTTTGCTGGTCTCACAATTTATCCTCAACCATCGACTAGAGTTGCTAGTAGATTAGTAACATGATGCATGGCAACTGCATGAGAAGTAGGATTACCTGTAGTTGGTGACAGGAAGTGTAGGTTTGACATAGGTCTGGAAGATGATGTGCTCATCTTCTCCAATGAGGCACACCCTTGCACAAAGGTCCATTGAGCCGTCACTCCCTCCCCCTACCATTTTGCAAGCCAGGGCAACCACACGGCCGGTTATGCCACCCCTGGGCATCTGCTGGGACCACATAGGACGGTGAAACAAAAATTAGAATCTATAGTATCAACCAAAGCCCAAAGCCACAGACAAAGCGAAGCCTATGCATCTGATGAGCTCTGAAGTGAACTGAGTATACGGAAGCTAGCTCACGTATACTAAAGTATACAGCATATGAATAATGAACAGGGTAGAGACCAACAGGTCGATATAATTACCGGAGCAGCACGAGAGTATTGGCAGGCGGCACGGTGGTATCTGACGGTGGCATTGCTGTCGAAAATGTTGAGGCAGATGCTGCAGCCGCGGACGCTGAAGACCCGCGCGCACTCCACCTTCGGCAACGGCCCTGGAGATGGTGAAGAAGAAGCGTCAGAATTGAAACCACGCTTGTTCGGCTGTAAGCCTGTAAGCTGCCGTCTTTTCTTCTCGGCAGAACTTTATTTCTGCATACCGATGAGATGCTCCCTGAGCGACTCGAAGGAGCGGCAGTGCTTGCCGCAGACGCCGCACTTGGGCTCGTGCACCGAGTGGTACGAGACCTTCATGTGCTCCACCAGGTGCTCCATCCTGTTGTACTGCCTGAGGCTGGCTGCGCATTTGTTCCTGATGATCATGGGGGACATGGACATGACATGCATGAGGGCCCGCATTCATATATATGTTTGTGATCATGATGTATGGATTCTAGCTTTCAGGAACATATATATAGGATCGAACGCAGGAGGCGAAGCTGATCCTTGCACGAGTAGTTTCATGCATGAACAACTAGCTCTCGCAACCGCAGTCCGACAGGATCATATGGTTACAAGAAATGGACATGCATGTTTCAAGCCTTACATAATAGATTATTGAACTGACTTGTGATGATATCTTGAGCAGTGTCGTCCCCACAAAGGGACAGGTGCAGTATGCCATGCATGCACTTAATCAGTCTGAGTGCACGGCCATTTGCAGTACGCATATCAATGAAAGCAGAAAGAATAGCATCTCTTATCATCTTACCTCGAGGTCTCCGAGGACTCCCTCCTGATGTCCATCAGACCTCAGATTCCTACAATTCAGGACTTGGGGGGTCCAGGTCCCCGAGACGCTGAGAGGCCGAGATCGATCTCGAGGCTGGCGAGAGGATGGGCGACTCCAGGAGGCTATTTATAGGCAATGTCGAGATATAAAGCCCCCGCAGGCCGCAGCCTTGCCATTCTAAAGTTGCAGTTATCGTAAACTAAGTACCGGGCATCTCCCTTTTCTGGTCATTCTAAGTACCTAGTACTCCTAAGGTTGTCACTTTCAGTCTTTCATTCATAGGGCGACGATGGTTCGAGAGAGAAATACACCTGTCTTATGCCTAACAACTGCCTATTAAGCAGCAGCAATTTGCACTATCAAAAGTTCTAGGTTGTTATCAAACGAGATTGCTCTTCCCAACATGTGGAGTACACATTTTTTTAGCGTCGTGCGATAACATGTATTTATTAAAAGAAAAGGAAGAATACAAAATTTACATGTATACTCCATCTATTCCAAATTATAAATTGTTTTAGTTTTTTTTTTATATATATAGCTTTTCTATATGTACCTAGATATACGTTATGTATATAGTAAATTAAAAACTATATACAATATATATCTAGAAAAGTCAAAATGACTTACAATTTAAAATGAGCGAGTATTTTTTATGTTTCCAAACTAGATACCATGACCATTGGCGGGTAAAGTATGAAAAGTTTGACCATGTATTTATGATCAAAGGAGCACCACATTATTTATGATCAAAGTGTCAAGTATTTATGATCAAAGGAGTACCACATTATTTGCCGGACCACCTTTGGAACACATTATTTCAATAAAAAGGTCGGAATATGAAAAAACATGACTGGAATACTGGGTCCTAGGTAATCTAGAACTTAGATTATCTAAACGAAGGAGTAGGGAAAACAGATGTAGTATTTAAAAAAAAATACTATAGTAATTGAACACAGGAAAGGTTAAGAAGAAACATTGGGATATACTCTCTCCGTTCCAAAACATAAGGCATTTTGATTTTTTAGATGCATTATTTTTATATTTCTAGACATAGTATATATCTAAGTGCATAGCAAAATTTGTGTATCTAGAAAAAAGTCAAAATGCTTTATAATTTGGAACATAGGGAGTAGCATACATAGGAAAAATGAGCTAAATGCTAAGAAACAAAGGAAACAAAATGAGCTAGGTTGATTTATGTCTATTTTCCTCCTGAATTCCTTTGGAGAAAAAACTCGACCCGCTGGGGATAATTAATATGCCCTCCTCAGGGCATTATTATTAACTGAGGTAGAAGCACTCAACCTTGAAGGTCGCGAAAATCTCCAACCCTGGCCACGAGAAATTAATTGAACCCAAGACCTTCAAGATTCTCATGCTCTTTTTCCAAGATTCCTATCCAAACTTGTGTTCATAAATAGTCATTCCTCTGCCTTAATAATCCTTTTATACACACATGAATATATAAATATATACCTACGCTGCATTGACTAAAGATGCAAAAAGCCGTCCCACTATCTTAATTTGATGAATGGCGCCGTGACAGTACCTGTGCCTTCTAAAACAAAGGCCGGAAAGGTGCATATATAGCTAACTCTTCTTTATCCGTTTGTTGATGATGAAAGCTCAAAAATGCCAAGAGGTACCCGCTGGCTTGCTCAACAGTGCCGACCTGATGAGCTTGGTCCGCGGATGGTCATTGTTCAGATGAGGTCGCGTTCTTTCGGGTCAAGATTACAGTCCTCCGGCCGGTCTTTTGAAGGTCCAAATTTTACCGTAGTTCTCTTTTTCTGAACGAAGGGGCAATAAATTTACCGTAGTTTTCACGCTTTACAGGAACTACAGCACCCAAGTTGCCGGCCATGGCAAACATCAAGACGGTTGGTTAAGTCTGCTTACAAGCAACGCTGGCTAAGATCCTTGGTCCATGGAGGCTGGAGCGCTCCCAGGCCAGCACCAAGTTGGCCACTATTCGTTGACTATACGGAAGCTAGCTCACGTAGACAAATGGCCAGATGCATGGCCCCATGTGTCGGTCCCTGCTGTGTGCAGCTGTGCAAAGGTTTTCTCTCATAAGGTTTAGTCTCTATTATATCGGATATTTGGACACATGTATGAAATATTAAATATAGAATAAAAAATAACTAATTACATAGATTGTTACTAATTTATGAGATAAATTTTTTAAGCCTAATTAGTTTATGATTTGACAATGTGGTGCTACACACTAACCCTGTGCTAATGACGGATTTATTAGGCTTAATAAATTCGTCTCGTGGATTCCTGAGGACTTCTGTAATTTGTTTTATTATTACTATCCGAACACTCACATATAACACATTTACGTGACACCTGATGTAACATCCCTAAACTTTAGCCCCTGGATTTAAACACCATCGACGGGTGTTTGGATCCAGGGACTAAAGTTCAGTAGATATCACGTTGGATATTTTGATACTAATTAGAAAAATTAAACATGAGCCTAATTAGGCTTAATAAATTCGTCTCATAAATTAGTCTCAATCTGTGTAATTAGTTTTGTAATTAATCTACATTTAATACTTTAAATTAGTGTCCAAACATCCGATGTGACAGGGACTAAATTTTAGTGTGGGAAACCACATTGTCAAATCATATAAATCTCCTCCACCTCCTAGTGATATCTCTAGTAGTGATATTAGTGATAGCTCTAGTGATGATGAATCTAGTGATGAAGAAATAAACATGATAACTAAAAATTTAGATGGAAAGACCAAATTATTCATCACTAAGCTAATGGAGGATTTAGAGAGTGTCCAAACTGAGTTAGAATTTAGAGAAGAAACTCTTATCCAACAAAAGGATCTCTACATTGCTAGCAAAGAAGCTCTTGCATTAGAGAGAAGTGAGGTGGAATCCTTGCGCAAGGCTTTGGCCAAAGAGCAAGAGGACTATGCTATTACAAAGAAAGCAAATAAAGCTCTCAAGAAAAAGTATCGTGACTTAGATGAAAAGCACAAAGAACTTGAGATGCAATATGATATTCTTTAGGATAGCAACTCACATCTCCATAAGGTAAAGGAAACCTCTACTCCCTCCACTAGTCAAGGTTGTGGAAAATGTTTTAATCTTGATTTGAATGCTCATTCCACTAACCTTGCAAACGTGGAGGCTATAAGAAAGAAAATTGCTAGGCTCAATGAAGTCATTGGAAAAGGGTGGATAGATAAGACTCAATCTAATGACAAGAAGAATGATGAATCAAAAGGGCCGCAATTCAAGTAAGGAAGGCATCCTTTAATTAAGCATGGGTTTAAACACACAAAAGGAGTCAAAACAAATGCAAGAAGGATAGTGAATGGTTATGAGTGTGTGCAGTTTAAAAGGAAGGGTAAAATTGGTACAGATCAGCCTGCACAGACCGTGGCAGTGCAACGTCCTCGAGCGATAGTGCCGCGCAGCGGCAGTGCCGCGCCCCACAAAAATGGTAAGGCTACCAATTCTGCTCCTGATCAAACTAAGCTCAAGATGAAGGTGTACCAGAAGAAACATATTTTCCAAAAGCCTAAGGAATCAGTGTGGGCCACCAAAAATAAGTATGCCTATCAACTAAAGACTTATGCACCTCAACAAAGCTTGACATCATGCTTTATTTTGAGGAACAACAGAAGTGAAAAAGTGGTTGCAAAATATGTTGGAAAGGAAACCAACATATATAAGAATACTTTTATTTGGGTTTCTAAGATTCTTGTGACTAACATATAAGGCCCCAAGTCAAATTGGGGACCTAAATCTATCAACTAAACTTGTTTTGTAGGCATACTTCTCCGGTGGATCAAGTTGGGTGCTTGATAGTGGATGTACAAATCATATGACCGGAGAAAGGAGTATGTTCTCATCATATTCCTCGATGACGCACTCAAATGAAAATATTGTCTTTAAAGACAATTCAAAAGGGGATGTGATTGGTCTCGGTAAAGTTGCTATAACCCTTGAGCATTCAATTACAAATGTATTACATGTTGATTCGTTGAGTTATAATTTGTTGTCCGTTTCTCAATTATGTGAGATGGGCTACAATTGTCTCTTTTCAGATAAGGGTGTGGAAGTCTTTAGAAGGGATGATTCCTCTATTGTCTTTACGGGTCAATTAAAGAACAAGCTTTACTTATTTAATTTCAACAAAAGTAAAGCTAAGCTTGAGACTTGTTTAGTGGCAAAATCTAGCATGAGTTGGCTTTGGCATCGCCGACTAGCCTGTGTTGGGATGAGGAACTTGGCCAAACTTCTAAAAGATGAACACATTCTTGGACTAACAAATGTTCACTTTGAGAAAGATAGGATTTGTAGCGCTTGTCAAGCCGGAAAGCAAGTTGGAGCACCTCACCCACCAAAGAGCATCATAACCACCAAGCAACCATTGGAGCTAATACATATGGATCTCTTTGGACCGGTCGTCTACCTAAGTATCGGGGGTAACAAATATGGTCTTGTTATTGTTGATGACTATTCCCGTTTTACTTAGGTATTTTTCTTGTATGACAAGTGCCAAGTTCAAGAGAAGGTGAAAATATTTGTTAGAAGAGCTCAAAAGGAGTTCGGTCAATATTTGTTAGAAGAGCTCAAAAGGAGTTTGGTCTTTCTATCAAGAAAGTGAGAAGCGACAATGGGACCGAATTCAAGAATACTCTAGTTGAGGAGTTTCTTGATGAAGAGGGCATCAAGCATGAGTTTTCAACTCCATACATCCCTCAACAAAATGGTGCAGTAGAGAGGAAGAACCATACACTCATTGATATGGTAAGGACAATGCTAGATGAGTACAAGATGCCGAACATCTTTTGGTGCGATGCCGTCAACACCGCTTGCCATGCCATCAACTATCTCTACCTATACAAGAAGTTGAAGAAAACATCATATGAGATTCTAACCGGTAAAAAGCCTAAGGTGTCTTACTTTAGAGTGTTTGGGTGCAAGTGTTTCATATTTAAGAAAAAACCCAAAATCTCTAAGTTTACACCTAAATTTGATGAATGTTTTCTTCTTGGTTATGGATCAAATGAGCATGCCTACCGTGTCTTCAACAAAACCTCCGAGAGAGTTGAGATTATGGTAAACATGACATTTGATGAATCTAATGGCTCTCAAGTGGAGCAAGTTGATTCAAGTGTTGTAGGAAAGGAGGATCCACCATGTGAAGCAATCAAGCAATTGGCTATTGGTGATATTAGACCACAAGAAGAAGAAGTCACTGAAGTGGAGGTTCCTCAAGTTGCTGCTACACCTATTTCCGCTGACGTACCTGATGCTACACTGCAGCAAGCATCTGCTGTAACTCTAGAGCGCCGTAGTGCCGCACTTGAGGGCGGTAGTGCTGCACCCACACAGTCAGCAGCAGCTGTTTCGACTCCAGCTCGAGGACAAAACCTACAATCCATATTTGAGCAAGATGATGATGAAGATGCAGAAGATGAACAAGAGGCCATTGAGCATCCAAGGCTAAGGCAAACAATTCAACAGGATCATCCCATCAACAACATCCTTGGGAGTCTTTGAAAGGGGGTAACAACTCGTTCACATTTAGCAAACTTTTGTCAATTTTACTCGTTTGTTTCCTCTTTAGAGCCTCTTAAGGTAGAACAAGCACTTGGAGACCCGGATTGGGTGATGGCCATGCAAGAAGAGCTGAACAACTTTGAAAGAAACCAAGTGTGGACTTTGGTGGAATGACCCAATACCAATGTTATTGGCACCAAGTGGGTCTTCCGCAATAATCAAGATAAGAATGGAGTTGTGACAAGAAACAAGGCAAGGTTGGTTGCTCAAAGTTTCACTCAAGTAGAGGGCTTGGACTTTGAAGAAATATATGCACCGGTGGCAAGACTTGAAGCAATTCGAATGCTTCTAGCCTATGCTGCTCATCACAACTTCAAGCTATATCAAATGGATGTAAAGAGTGCATTTCTCAATGGCCCTATTCAAGATCTTGTCTATGTTGAGCAACCACCAGACTTTGAAGATCACAAGTTTTTCAACCATGTCTACAAACTCCAAAAGATGCTCTATGGGCTTAAGCAAGCACCAAGAGCATGGTATGAATGCCTTAAGGAATTCTTGCTTAAACAAGACTTTGAAATAGGCAAAGCCGATCCTACCCTTTTCACTCATAAAGTTGGCAAAGATATATTTGTGTGTCAAATATATGTCGATGACATAATATTTGGTAGTACAAATTATTCTTTTTGTGAGGAATTTAGTAGGATCATGACCAAGAGACTTGAGATGTCCATGATGGGTGAATTGGAGTTCTTCCTTAGATTTCAAATCAAGCAAGTGAAGGATGGAACTTTTATTAGCCAAACAAAGTACACCCATGATATGCTCAAGAAGTTTGACATGGTGAATGCCAAGCCTATCAAAACTCCCATGCCAGCCAATGGACATCTGGATCTCAATGATGAAGGAAAAGCCATGGATACTAAGGTATATCGCTCCATGATCGGCTCTCTACTTTATTTGTGCGCATCTAGGCCCGATATTATGCTTAGTGTGTGTATGTGTGCTAGATTTCAAGCTAACCCGAAAGAGTATCACTTAGTGGCCGTTAAGAGAATCTTAAGATATTTAGTATACACTCCTAACCTTGGCTTGTGGTATTCTAAAGGCTCTAGGTTTGATCTACTTGGGTATTCGGATTCTGATTACGCCGGTTGCAAAGTAGATCAAAAAAGCACTTTGGGGACATGTCAATTCCTTGGATGGTCCCTAGTGTCTTGAAGTTCTAAAAAGCAAAATTGTATAGCCCTTTCCACTGCCGAGGCCGAGTATGTTGCAGCCGGTGCATGTTGTGCTCAACTACTTTGGATGAGGCAAACCCTTTAAGATTTCAGATGTCACTTCACAAAAATCTCACTCTTGTGTGACAATGAAAGTGCCATAAAGTTAGCCAACAATCCCGTAAGCCACTCAAGAACGAAGCACATAGACATCCGACATCATTTCTTGAGAGACCATGAAGCCAAAGGAGATATCAAAATTTGCCATGTGAGCACCGAAAAGCAACTAGCCGATATCTTCACTAAGCCTCTTGATGAGCCAATGTTTTGTGCTTTGCGTAGTGAGCTAAATATTCTTGATTCTCGTAATATGGTTTGAACTATAGCACACCGTGATTGATGAACTAACATGGATAGGAGAAATGAATTACAAAAGTATAAATATTATGCTTAAAATGTTTTATCATAAGAAACAAGTGCATTATGAATATTGTTTGTATTGATTATTTGTTGCTGATCATAGTATGCTTGAGATATGCGTCCATATCCTATATATATAGAGGTATTTAGTTAGCAGCTAAATTTGTTGTCTTTGGGAGTGCGGTTGTGCCACGCTTTTGTCTCAAGCAGAGTCAAGACTACTGACAAAGGTTATCGTGTGGCTAGCGGCGATCTTGACTTTTTGAATTCCAACTGAAATTTGGCCCAAAATGACAAGTTACTGTGGGGGCCCATCTCTTCTATCTATTTCACCTGGCCCTAGGAAACCCTCTCTTCCCTCACCTCACCCCGATGCCGCCTCTCTCCCTCACATCGCACAACACAGCCGCCGTCGTCGCCTCTCTCTGTCTTTGTCTTTGCCACTTCCAGCAATGCCGCATCATGCTCACTGGTCTTCCTCATCGTGCTGTGAGAAGCCATTGTAGCTCGTGGACGGAGCTGTTTCATCTATTTCCTCCTTAATCCACAAAAACCAAGGTGAAACCCTAACCTAATCCCGATCTATGCCATGGAGTTCTATATTTGTTGGAAGATGGTTTCTAGTGACTGCATGATTATGGTAGAAACTAGTTTGATGGATGAACTGAATCAAAACAATGATTTTTTGGTTGAGCCTCATCTGTACCCGCGGCAGTGCCGCATGTTGGGTGCGGCAGTGCTGCGCTCAACAGATTAAACTTGTAAATGCAGATGTTGTTCCATCGATGACTCTTTGTTTTGGTTGGATTTGTGCACCAGATTTATTTTTATCTTAAACATGTAGCCACTTTACCTACATTGTAGACAACTCCATGTATTTGTTTAGGTCTACTCATTCTGAGATTGTCTAGTGGTTTTGGAGAATATTTAAGAAATAGTCTAAATAGTTGAGAAGAATTGAATCGTGGGAGAGGGAAGCACTAAGTGCAGCAGTGTCGCTCCTAGGGTGCGGCAGTGCCATAGCCTCTGACCTAATTAGTTCAGAGTGCTTTCTTAACTCAAGATTTGAATCATCTCATCTATCCAGAGTGTTTTTCAAGTGTTTTTATACCCCTTATGTACAGTTTCTTATTTGGACCTATATTTGTTTGCATAGATGTCCTCTGGAGGTGATGATGACCGAAGGGGGAAGAGGAAGATGACAGAACCTCGAGATGAGCAGGTGCCTCATCGTGGTCATGGCAGGACCACAGGGGGCAGCAGCAATGCAACAAGCATAGATATTGCTAGAGACAGGGGGAGGAGAGATCAGATGATCCAGGAGGAGGAGAACCTAGAGAGGGCTTGCCGCACCATTCCTCCAGGTGCTTGCCCAGATACTCCACCTCATCTTGAGGAGTTTGACAGAAGCTACATCAGAGAGTATTCTGAGGATGTAGTTATGAGGCGTCCTGTTGACACACATGCTCATCCCGTGCTCAACTATGTGGGAAAGCTGAAGATAGTGGAGGAAGCACATGAGAATAATCCCTATGAGCAGCCAAAGGATTTCGAGATTGACTACATGTTTTGTAATAAGTTTCATTCTAACTTTTATGCATCTGTGAACTTCAACTCCAAGAAATTCAAGGTTGTAAAGATGCAGTATGTTGATTGGGAGGAGATGAAGGCAAAGAATGAGCCAGAATTCAATAAGGTGATCAAGGCTTGTGAGTTGTTTGGCCTCACTGATATTATGCGCTTCATATATAATTGGAATGAGGAAGTGTTAGCCCAGTTCCATGCCACTTTCTTTTATAGTATCTACACTGATAAGATTCACTGGATGACTGAGGGACGGCATTATAGATTTGATTTTGTGACTTTCAGCCGTATCCTTGGTTTTGGAGAGGAGGAGTGGGGCTTCACTTACATTCATGATGAGGGTAGAGCTGAGATCCGTGACATTGCATATATGTGGATTGACAGGAGAAGTGCAGATGGGAAGGTCAGTGGCCTAAAGAGCTATTATTACATTCTGAACAATTTGATCTGGCACACTATTAATCCTAAGGATGGAGCAGCTTCTGATCTTAATGGATATGTGAGGAATGTGCTTGCTAGATTTGTTCCTGGAGGTGACAGGTTTAATGTCCCTCGCTTCATGTGGCGTGAGCTGAGGAACGCCATGTGAAAGGTCCTAATGTCTAGAGGGGGGTGAATAGCGTATTAAAAATTTCTACAACAACACTTAGCAAACCGGTTAGACAATTATGAGGCGAAGCAAGTGTTGCGCTAGCCTACTAAAATTACAAGCCACCTACCACAATTCTAGTTTATATAGTTTCTATCCAGACAATAGCTATGTCACTACACTAAGTTAGCGCGTTCTCAAATGCTAACTAAAGAGCCACACTAACTAAACTAACAAGCTCTCACAACTAGGTACACTAAAGAGCTTGACAACTAGTTTGCGGTAATGTAAAGAGAGTGAGCAAGATGATTATACCACCATGTCGAGGAAGGAGCCAATCAATCACAAGAATGAATACCAATGAAGACCAATCACCTCAGAATCAGATGATGACACAATGATTTTTTACCGAGGTTCACTTGCTTGCCGGCAAGCTAGTCCTCGTTGTGGCGATTCACTCACTTGGAGGTTCACACACTAATTGGCATCACACGCCAAACCCTCAATAGGGTGCCGCACAACCAACACAAGATGAGGATCACACAAGTCACGAGCAATTCACTAGAGTACCTTTTGGCTCTCCGCCGGGGAAAGGTCAAGAACCCCTCACAATCACCACGATCGGAGCCAGAGACAATCACCAACCTCCACTCAACGATCCTCATTGCTTCAAGCCATCTAGGTTGCGGCAACCACCAAGAGTAACAAGCGAACCCCACAGCGAAACACGAACACCAAGTGCCTCTAGATGCAAACACTCAAGCAATGCACTTGGATTCTCTCCCAATCTCATCAAGATGATGAATCTATGATGGAGATGAGTGGGAGGGCTTTGGCTAAGCTCACAAGGTTGCTATGTCAATGCAAATGGCCAAGAGAGTGAGCTTGAGCCGGTCATGGGGCTTAAATAGAAGCCCCCATGAAATAGAGCCGCTGTACCCCTTCACTGGGCACTGCTCGGGGTGACCGGACGCTCTGGTCAGATCGACCGGACGCACCCTTCTAGTGTTCAGGCAACGGATAACTGCCACGTCATCCCTCTCTTCAAATACTGAGTGCCCAATCCCAATGGTCATGTGATGATCGAACGCGCTGCTCGAAGTGACCGGACGCACCAACACCAGCATTTGGTTGTTTCTAGTAAGGTTTCACTTGCGACCGGACGTGTCAGTTCGAACACGACCGGACACAGGACCCCAGCATCTGGTCACTTCGAGTAAGGTTCTAGACGCGACTAGACGTGTCAGTTCAAACACGACAGGACACAGGACCCCAGCATCCGGTCACTTCCAGTAAGGTTCTAGAGGCGACCAGACGCGTCTGATCATGCTCGTCCGGACTCACCCAGCGTTCGATCACACACTGTCTCCTCTATGCGCTGCCACGTCAGCGGGACAGCGTCCGGTCACGAAGTGACCCAGCATCGGGTCAAAGACCGACGCCAGCGTCTTCACAACTTCCACTGACCGAACGCTCCGGTCTAGTTGAGACCAGCATCCGGTGCACTCTATGAAACCCTATCTTTTCTGTATAGGGTGCCGGTGAAGTTTCTAACCCTTGCTCAAATGTGCCAACCACCAAATGTATCACCTTGTGCACATGTGTTAGCATATTTTCACAAATGTTTTCAAGGGTGTTAGCACTCCACTAGATCCTAAATGCATATGCAATGAGTTAGAGCATCTAGTGGCACTTTGATAACCGCATTTCGATATGAGTTTCACCCCTCTTAATAGTACGGCTATCAATCCTAAATGTGATCACACTCGCTAAGTGTCTTGATCACCAAAACAAAATGGCTCCTACCGCTTATACCTTTGCCTTGAGCCTTTTGTTTTTCTTTCTTCTTTTTCTAGTCCAAGCACTTGATCATCATCATGGAATTGCCATCATCATGTCATGATCTTCATTTGCTTCACCACTTAGAATGTGCTACCTATCTCATGATCACTTTGATAAACTAGGTTAGCACTTAGGGTTTCATCAATTTACCAAAACCAAACTAGAGCTTTCACCATGGAGGATGGGAGAAAGGGGATACCCTATGCCCCCTATCTCATGTTTATGATTGAGAGGGTCACTGGCTATAGATTTAAGAAAGATGGTCTTCACACCGTGTACAAAATTGAGAAGACCCGAGGAGCAGGTGCTAGCAGGGCAGTGAGACGCTCTCCATCAATTGAGGACGTGCCTGAGTCATCTCGATCTAGGCCTCACAGGGAAAAGAAAATGAAGAAGTTTGGGAGATGGATTAAGGCCATTTTCATAACTTGCACTTATGCAGTAAGGACCGCATATCAGGATCGGTTGGAGAATCGTGAAGCCAACCGGGAGGCTAGAGAGCGTGCAGGGGTGCCACCTCTTTCTCTTGTTCAGTCACCACCGAGGTTTGATGACCTCCCTAATCTTTTTGAGATAGATTCAGAGGATAAGGAGGAGGAGGTGTAGGAGCAGCCAGAGCTTGATCCTCACATGAGTTTGAGATCCACCTTGCAGTCCATGAGGAGAAGCACCAGGCGTGAGGGCCACACTTTGACCACTTATCACCAAGGGAGGGCGATGGTGTCTTCTTCTTCCTCCTCCTCCTCCGACGATGATGATGATGCTGGAGAGGAGGATGTTGCAGGTGCTAGTGGTGCTACTGGTGGGGATGATGTCGATTGGGACACCATACAAGAGGATGAGGAATGAGTGTTTGTTTTTCTTCTTTTCTTCTCTTTTTGGTGCTTTATGCCAAAGGGGGAGAAAATTAGAGGGGTCAACAACTTTTTCGACGCCATGGAGGTTGCTGCAGCTAGAAGTCATGTTCGTATCCGTTTAGACTAGTCTTCGTTAGGTGAGAGTTTGAGAGTCCTTTAGAAACTCTATTTATGTAATAATGCTACTTAAGTACTTTTTATATGTGTGGGATATGGACATATATGAATCTATGTTTGTCGCTTGTGATACAATTGTGCTAGAATGTATATCTTTATATGTATCACATGTTGTGTGGTGTCTGTTCTGATCTGTGCTGTTACAGCAAGTGCGGCAGTGCCGCACCCAGCTGCAACATCAAACCATGTTGTGCATAAACTATCATTTGCATCACGTTTTACATACCTGACACAGTATGCAGCACCCCACAGGAGCATGGATGTAGGGGGAGCCCCATCACTTTCACTAAAATGTGAATCTTGGCTTCTTATACCAATTTGAGAATTCAATTCTCTATTCACATACTTAGGGGGAGACTCTACACCCATGGCTCAAAAATCTCAGTATTTATTTCATAACTTTTGTAAGCTCTAATTGGGTTGTCATCAATCACAAAAAAAAAGGAAGACTGAAAGTGCAATCAAGCTCTAATTGTGGGTTTTAGTGATAATAACCACGCAATTAGAGAACTAATGAGATTTATCAACATGATAAGCAGGGAATTCATTTTCGAGGATGCTACACGAAACGGAGGAGCCCCCAATTACAAATATAGATGGCTTCAACTCAAAGGAGGTTTAAATTCTTTTATATTTTGAATTTGAGTATAGAAAAAGTCATACTATAAAGGGGGACAAAATGCTTAAGCTAATATGTGCTACCAAGTGCTCAAACATACACATGCATCCTCAGATTCACAGCCAAGACAATCTACACTTCATTCTTACCCTTGCTGTCTTGCATGGTGTGGCACTGCCGCACTTAAGCCGCGGCACTGCCGCGACTTAAGTGACCGTTGGGGCTGAGGGGGTATTTATACCCATCCTCTTCCTCCCCAACGTCTCTCTTCCTCCTGCCGATTCTCGCACGCCCAAACAGAAAAGGAGCTCTCTCTCTCCCTCCATTGTTGACCTCAAGCCCCCAAGCAAATCCATTGATTTCCCCATCAATCCTTGAGGGAAAAGGGTCCAAAATTTGATTAGAGAGCAGCTCCATTGATTCCCCAACTCGAAAGAGCACTTGGTTCACATTTTGGCCGGTGGTTGTGTTTGTTACTCTTGGAGCTTGGCTCCTAACTGGCTAGAGCGTCGCCCGTGGAGTTTGTCAACTTGTGTGGCAGTCCCGGGAGGTTTGTAACCATCTCTTGAAGCTAGTATACTCACCCTCATCTCAAGAGTTAAGTCTCTTGACTTGAGAACGAGGAAGGGTTGGAAAGCCCTAAGCCTTAGTGGCTAACCTCAACAACATGGAGATAGGCAAGCCTTGATGGCGAGCCGAACCACGGGATAAATCATTGTGTCACTTATGCTTGATTTACATTACTTGTATTTCATATTGTTGTTTGAGGTGATTTTTAGGGTTTTTAGTCGATCTACTTGTGTGTGGTGTTCCTACTCATTCTAGCTCTTGATCTGTGACTATAATACCTGCAGTAACCTGAGAAATTTCTCCGATCTAAGTTTTCGTTCACTTATTTTAAACTCGTGACTCGAAGTTGTCTGCCGCAGTGTGGCGCAGTGCTGCTCGTCCGTCCGTAGTCTTTGTAGTCCGACAAAGGCCGCCCTCCAAAGCGGTAGTGCTGCATGGTGAATTTAATAAAAGTTTGAGTGTTTGTTTTCATAGGCCTATTCGGCCCCCTTTAGGCCAACCAGAGATCCTACAACCTTAAGCTAAAATAGCTCGGGGGTGTCTATCCCCCGCAGCCTGAGTTTTTTTAATTGCAAGTTATCCACATACATCATCTCTACTGATTTTCATTCCAAATTCTTTGTAATAGCCATGCAAAGAACGCCAAGCAGGGTATCTTCTAGTAATTAAAAAAAATGAGTCTAGTTTTGGACCCTTTTAAAAAGCTAGGTAAAAAAAATACAACAATTTATTCATTTTTATTGGTTCCTAAAAAACATATACGTTATCATCTTCGTACATACCAAACCACCACAACTCGTTGCGGTGGCCTACCATCCTTGGCATCTTAGCTCACATCCAAAACCTTCAAAACAAATTTTTGTTGTTGTTCTATCTCTTAGTTTTCTCATATCTGAAAAATAGCACCGCAATTCCAACAAAACTCCTAGGCAGCGATGGTTGAGCCATGGTCGGACATCCCATCAACATAACTCGCACCCAAAACTGCCAAATAATAATCTCAATTGCATGCTCTAGCTTCTAGTATTCTCATATCTAATTCCGACAAACCTCCAGACAGCTTGCAATTCAATTCGGGACGACGTGGAGCACCGTAAAAAAGAAAACCAACACCAACATGGATAGATCGTCCATCCACGTATCTTTGCACGTGGATACCCCTATTTTTTAATTGGGAGTTAGAATAGGGAGTCTTTTTTAAAGTAGTTGGGGGAAGAGGCTCTCACTTAAATAGATGTGATACCACAGATCAAACTCCGAACGACTGGACAAACACAACAAGCACATACCACCACACTAAAAGTGCGTCTACGGATAACAAGTTATTGGAGTAGGATTTTTTTCTGTCATATAAGAAACAAAATCGAGAATAGATTTATCAAATGGTTAGAGATGCTCGCTACAAAATAATACTTCCTCCGTTCTAAATTACAAGTTGTTTTGGCTTTTCTAGATTCATGATTTTTACTATGTATCTAGATATAGTAAAAACTATATGCATAAAAAGTCAAAACAAGTACTGTATCATGAACTCGCTCGCTATACTTTCTAAGTTCATTAAATATTCCAATTCTAAGCAGGTGTGTCGGTGCAGAAAGTGACCAACAAGTAAATGTTTGTAGTTTTGCCGTATGTTGTGATCGAAGGTGGCCTAGCACTCAATGACACAGGGTTTATACTGGTTCAGGCAACGTGCCCTACGTCCAGTTTGAGTCGATCGGTGACTTTGTTCCTGAGCCTAGGTGCTCGAAGTTTGCAGTGGGGTTACAAATGAGAATGAGAAAGATTGGGGGTACAAGAGGTCCGATCGGAAGGGCCGAGAGTGACGGGAGCCCCGCTATGAGCTAAGTGTTTGAGCGAGTGCTCATGGTTTGAACCTGGTGGTTCTGCTGTTGTGTACTAGTGAACTTGATCGATCTGAATGAATCTAAATCAGTTGGGAGAGAGTGTATCCCCTTTTATAGATGAAAGGGATGGCCTTACAAGTGAGAGGGAGAGGGTAGGTTTGCTACTAAGCCTTGTTGCCCACGTCGGCGGGTACAGGTCGATGGTAGGTGTCCACAATACTGTTGAATGTTAGATGCACGTGGGAGGTTATGTTATCCTCTTCGGGTATTGCAGACGTCGGTGCCTACCACACTGTTGATACCCAAGGGGTTTTACCATGTTTGCCTGGTACGGTTAATGCCGGCGTCCACAACACTGTCGATGCCCAGAGGCATGTGGGGGGAGCCTTACCGTATGGGAGTTAATGACGCCGACAATACTATCGGGGAAAATGTCGGCGCCTACAACACTATTTGGGCTCTGTTGTGCTAGGGAGGTTACAGAGTACTGCCTGGCAGGTGCGCAGGGTACGGTCCCTAGTATTGCGGTTTGACTTGTGCGCCCTACCTTACTTTCTCTGTCCGTTCCCTGGTCCTTACCGAGCGGGCGTCCCCGGTCCGTTAGTCCCAGTCGGCTCTAAATGCGCCAGTTGGAGAAGAGCAATGAGTAGGGGTTTGGTGCATTCCTAGTTGGAGACGCGGGTCGAGTCAAAAGTAGTGCTTTGGCCAGGCCTTCCGGTCGGATAGGCCATCTGGAGGTGGGCTGGAGACCGAAGTGAGCGCTACTGATCGGAGAGGTGGGTCGGAGTCGGAAATGGGCATCGTTCCTCCTTGGCTAGGCCTTCCGGTCGGTGATTGGATCACCCTTCTAGCCTGTCATTTAGGTACTTGGGATGGCCCAGGAGTTGCGTGTTGGTTCGTAACATTGTTTGCTGGGCCGAGCCTTTGCTGGGAGGCCGGTCCGTGAGGGACCTCGGGTTTATAAACCCGATAGGAGCCCCTGAGCCCTC
This sequence comes from Miscanthus lutarioriparius, assembly GCA_904845875.1. Taxonomy (NCBI): domain Eukaryota; kingdom Viridiplantae; phylum Streptophyta; class Magnoliopsida; order Poales; family Poaceae; genus Miscanthus; species Miscanthus lutarioriparius. The sequence continues at coordinate 15,801,136 of CAJGYO010000008.1, forward strand.
GGGTGGTTCGGGTAGAATCGTCTGGGGGATTTTTGTCTTGACGGCGGGTGCGCATGAGCGCACCCGTGGGTGTAGCCCCCGAGCCCCTAGGCGATTTGGGCAGAATCATCTGGGGGGTTTTTCATGTTGCCAGCGGGGGAAGTTTTGTTTAAATCGGTGGTGCGCGAAAGCACTCCACGGGTGTAGTGTAACGAGTCCCCGGCGATCGGGCGTAATCGTCTGGGGGGTTTCAAAGACGCGTGTGTGTGTTTTTCAGTCAAGATGGAGTCATCAAAAAAGGCATCGGTGCGCGCCGTGGGATCGGGCGAGTTTGGAGTCATGGATCCTGGCATCGGTGCGCGTCGTGGGATCGAGATAGTTAGTTTAGGGATCGGACAAGACGGAGCTCGCGGATCCTGGCGTCGGTGCGCAGCCGTGGGATCGAGGCAGTTAGTTTTGGGATCGGACGAGATAGAGCTCGTGGATCCTGGCGTCGGTGCGTGCCATGGGATCGGGCAAGGAAGTTAGTTGTAGGGATTGGGCGAGACGGAGCACTCAAATCCTGATGGGGCGAGTTTAGGGTCGTAGACCTAGGTGTTTTTGGTGTGCAGTCAAAGCGTAGCCGAGGGATGGGGCGAGTTTGGGGTCGCAGACCTAGGCATTTGGTGTGTAGTCAAAGCGTAGCCGAGGGATGGGGCAAGTTTGGAGTCGCAGACCCAGGCGTTTGGGTGTCTTGAGCCCCCGAGCCCCGTTGGGATTTGGTAGGGGTCAGTTTGAGTTGTGTGCGTTACCGCATCCTCAGTTTCTCACAACCGAAGGGGCTGAGCTTTGTCGCTTGCCTCGATCTCTCGGGCTTGAGTGACGTGCTCGGTGAGCTCGCTAACGGGTATGATCAATTGGAATCCGGGTCCATCGTTTGTGACGGGGTCGGCATAGCCCTCTTGTGACATTCCACTGCTCCTTTATGTGCAACCCGACAGATGCCTAGGTCATTTCGGAGACTGACCCAGGTGGCCTGCTAGCCTCCCCCTAGATGGAGATTTTGTGGTCTTGGCAGAGGTTTAGAATCGAATGAGAAGGTTGAGATGACCCTGTTTGCTTCAGGGCAGACTGGGCAAATGCCGCACGGGGCCCATCTGCATTTTCTCCCCTAGCTCTGTTTGAGATGGGGCGGCCTCGAACCCTTCATAGGCCGGCCTTCGAACACCGGTCGGTCGTTGCTCATGTCGAATGAGGCAACTGCCGCTTCATGATGCAACACGGAGCATTGTGATGCATTTCGCTGCACGTGCGATGGCTTAGTTCCCGAGCCCCTGGGCAATTCAGGGCCCGAATTGTCCAGGGGGCATGGACGTATGGAATTAATGCGTGTATGAATGTATGGATGATTATATAAAGAAATAGATGGGGTCGGTAGTGTCTCCTTAATGACTCGAGTGACGGGGTTTGAAGAGCTCCAATTGGAAATGTTCGACCAAGACCCGTGCTCGTCGTTCGTGATAGAGTCAGCATGGCCTACATGGGGCATCCCTTTGCTCCTTACTTGTCTCTCGGTGTATTTTTCTGAGCCATTCGATCAACTTAGGAAGCCTGATGGTTTCTCCTGATGGAGATCCTGTTGTTCTAGGTTTTTTCAAGTCCTGCCTGGGGAGGCGGAGAGCTGCCTACGCGTGGTGATGCTTTGGTTTTTGCGCCTAGCGTGCGGAGTAGTGGTGGGCCATACCCAGGCCATGTCTTGTCTGACCAGGCATCGTTCCATTGGCCAGTGTGCGTCCCATCAGTTAGGGTGCGTCCCATCGTTTCCCATCCGCATCGAATGGGGGAAGGGAGAGAGTTTTTCGCTCTAATCCTTTTCCCTTCTTTAGCTGTCGCGTTTCCTCCTTAAATAGGGAGAAAGAGGGGCTTTCATCATGGTCCTTTGCCTATTCTCCAACCATTGCCTCTCCTCCTTCTTCCTCCTCACTGAGAGTGCCTGTATGCCGTGGTGGTTCCTAAGTGAGAGAGAGGGTAAGCAAGGGGGAGGACTTATAGATCCTTTAATGAATCCGGAGCGTGATGTCGAGCTGGAGGCTACCCGAGGCGGTGCTGGCCGTCTTTGCTTGAGAAGGGGCGGCTTCCGCCAAAGGAGGTGGCGCGCTGGATTCATCTGCGAGGCCTTTTTTCGGGATAGAGTCGTGTGTGGATTTTTTCCGGTGGATCTTCACCGGGCGAGCCTTATCGGAGGGGAAGTTGCCCAGGATCGTGCTGGTGGAGGGTTCCATGCCTGCAGCTGCTCAGGTTGGCCAGTTCATAAAGTTTGATGAGATCTCTTTCAGCCATGGTGGCCATACCTTAGTGGCAGCATCCCTGCCTAGGAGCCGCCCCGACTGCATGAGAAGGTCTAGAGCTCCATGCTCTTCTGCTGAGCATCTATGGGTACCCGTTATGCTTGCCGAAGTCAAGGGAGTGGAACCGGGTGGGTCCCTTGAGGTACCCGTTGCGCTCATGGAAGTCAAGGGAGCGAAACCGAGCGGGCCCTTGTGGCGGTGGTTATGTCCAGCGGCATGTGCCGTGGCCTTTCCTTCGGCATCAGGCGATGTCGTCGAGCGGCCACAATAGTATTTGGAGTAGAAGTAGTTAGAAAATGTAATAGTTGAGTTCGTGGGTGAGCCCTTTTGTGAACAGTTTTTGTATCAATAAATACATCAGTTCTATTTTTGTGATAGAACCACTATCCATTCCTTATTTTTTATCCTAGCATAGCTTTTATTTTTATCCTTTCTTTTTTTGCACCTGCCCGTTAGTTTTGTAGGCTGTAGCTTTTGAGAACCTGGGCATGGCCCGTGGGCTCGGCTGCTCATAACCGTAGGTCGTGGCGGGGTGCGTTCGGTTAGGAGTAAGAATAAAGTTACGTATGGCAATCAAAGGAATGGAACGCACTTCCATTTGGGGACGAAGTTGTTTACCATGTGATAGTAAAAAAGAGAGGTAGTATTCAGTATTGTACCATCATGGAGCCCCCGAGCGACCCAGGCTAAAAGTGTTCGGGCTGGGGTGCTTTATAGGAGCAAGTGTTGACTGAAAAGAAGTAAGACCAAATTTAGGGGAAAACGACGTAGTTGTTCAATGTTCTAAGTGTTGGTGAGAACGTTGCCGTTGTCGTCCTCCAATTCGGTAGGTGCCCGGTCGGATCACTTCGGTCACCGTATAGGGTCCTTCCCATGGTGGAGAGAGTTTGTGTTTTTCCTTCATTGATTGGGTCCTACGGAGTATGAGATCACCGACTTTGAGGATCCTCCCTCTGATCTTCCTTTTGTGGTACCTACGGAGAGTTTGCTGATAGCGAGCGGAGCGGATGATGGTCGTCTCGGGGGCCTCCTCGAGCAGGTCGACTGCATCTTGCTGAGCCTCCACGGCTCGGTCGCGGTCGAAAGCCTTCACTCTTGGGGCGCCGTGGTCGAGGTTGGAGGGCAGTACTGCTTCAGCTCCATAGGCCAGGAAGAAGGGTGTGAACCCTATGGATTGGTTCATGGTCGAAACCCTATGGATTGGACCTCTGCAACCCATCGCCCGGCGTACTTGTTGAGTCGATCGAAGATGCGTGGCTTAAGTCCTTGGAGTACCATGCCATTGGCACGCTCAACCTGACCGTTAGTATATGGGTGTCCGATCTAGGAACTTCTTTTCGGTGAAGTTAGTCCCGTGGTCAGTGATGATATAGTTAGGAATGCCAAACCGCTAAATGATGTCGAGGAAGAATTTGATCACCTCTTCCGAGCGAATGTTGGTGATGGGCTTGGCCTCTATCCGCTTAGTGAACTTGTCGACTGCTACGAGTAGGTGAGTGAAGCCACCCGGGCCCTTTTTGAGGGGTCCTACCATGTCAAGGCCCCAAACCACGAATGACCAGTTGATGGGGATGGTTTGAAGTTCCTGTGCCGGCAAATGAGTTTGTCGAGCATAGAATTGGCATCCCTCACACCTGCGGACGACCTCCTCTACATCTCGTAGTGCGGTGGGCCAGTAAAAACCTTGGCGAAAGGCTTTTCTGACCAGCGACCTTGGGGACCACGTGATGTCCACAGATCCTAGCATGGACCTCGAGGAATATCTGCTTCCCCTGGTTGGTGGGGATGCACTTCATGAGCACCCGTGATGAACTCCGTTTGTAGAGTTCATCACCGAGCGCAACGAAGGTCTTGGCGCGTTGAGCGATCCATCGGGCTTCAATCCTTTTGGGAGGGAGAACCTCCTCGAGGAGGTAGGCTAGTAGCAGTGCTCGCCAGTCGGTTTGATCGAGTACCAATACGGCAACGTCAGTGGTGATGTTGTCATAGAGGCAGTAGGGTCGGAGCCCCCGAGCGCCGACTTGGCGTCGAGGTCGGAGCCCCCAGGTGCCGGCTTGGTATCGGGGTGTGTCTAGATCGGACCTTCTAGGACGCAAGCAGATGGCTTGTGGAGATCATTGATGAAGATCCCGCTTAGGGATGGATCCCGCGTGGCGGCCAATTTTGCGAGAAAATCGGCGGCATCGTTGTCCTTTCGTGGGACGTGATGTAGCTCGATTCCTTGGAATTTGTCCTCGAGCTTGCGCACCTCTTGGTAGTATGCCACCATGAGGGGGCTTTTGCAGGACTCATTCATGACCTGATCGACGACCAGCTCCGAGTCGCCACGAACGTAGAGTCGTGTAGCACTAAGTTCGATGGCGATGCGTAGTCCGTTGATGAGGGCCTCGTACTCCGCAGCGTTGTTTGAGGCTAAAAAGTGGAGGCGGATGGCGTAGCGGAGCCTACTCCCATCTAGGGAGATCAGAACCACTCCAGCCCCCGATTCGGGTTCCATAACGGACCCATCGAAGTACATTATCTAGTACTCATGGGTAACGTCTGGGGTCAGCAGCTGGACCTCCGTCCATTCGGCAACAAAATCCGTGAGAGCTTGAGACTTAATGGTGGTACGAGGGATATACCTGATGTTGTGGCTCATGAGTTCGAGTGCCCACTTGGAGATCCGTCCCACGGCATCGCGGTTGCGGGCGATGTCTCCGAGCGGGTATGAAGTGACGACCGCGACTTCGTGGTTGGTAAAGTAGTGTAGAAGCTTCTGAGTCACCATCAGCACGGCGTATAGGAGCTTCTGCACCTGAGGGTACCAGACCTTGGGGTCGATGAGTACCTCCCCAATGAAGTATACGGGCCATTGGACCTTAAGGTGGTGTCCTGGTTCCTCCCTTTCGATGACCAGGGTGGTGCCTACCACATGGTTGCTGACCGCGACGTAAAGGAGTAGGGGTTCTCCTCGTTTGGGAGCGATGAGGATTGGGGCCGACGTTAGGGATGCTTTGAGGCTCTCCAGAGCTTGCTGAGCTTCCTCAGTCCAGACGAAGGCATCCATCTTTTTGAGGAGCTTGTAGAGTGGCATCCCTCGTTCGCCGAGCCGAGAGATGAACCGGCTCAGAGCGGCCAGACAGTCGGTGAGCCTTTGCACGCCCATGTTGGAAATGGCCATGATTTTTTTGGGGTTGGCCTCGATGCCGCGCTCAGACACAATGTATCCTAGCGGCTTCCCCTTTGGAACCCCAAAAACACATTTATCAGGATTCAATCTGATGTTGAACCTTCGGAGGTTCACGAACGTTGCGGCCAAGTTTGCGATCAGGTCGCAAGCTTGAGCCGTTTTGACCACTATGTCATCAACATAGACGGCGATCATTGGTCTTGGCCGCTTGGCTTGATCAGGCTGATCGAAGCGGGTCGATTTGGTCAGTGAAGCATTGCTGCATGCACCTTTGGTAGGTGGCGCCATCGTTTTTAGGCCGAAAGGTATGGTTACATAGCAGTACAAACCATACGGGATGATGAACGAGGTTGCGAGCTAATCGGACTCTTTCATCGCTATCTGGTGATAGCCCGAGTAGGCATCCAGAAAGGAGAGGATCTCGCAACCCGAGGTGGAGTCAACTATCTGGTCTATACGCAGCAAAGGAAAGTGATCCTTTGGACACGCTTTGTTGAGGCCAATATAATCAACGCGAATTCTCCATTTCTCGGTCTTCTTTTTAACAAGAACGGGATTGGCAAGCCAGTCGGAGTGGAATACTTCTCTGATAAATTTGGCTGCCAGGAGTTTGGTGATTTCTTCGCCTATGGCCCGGCGCCTTTCATCGTCGAAATGGCACAGGCGTTGCTTAGCAGGCTTTGAGCCCGAGATGATGCGCAGCGCGTGCTCAGCGATGTCCCACGGTATGACCGGCATGTTCGATGGCTTCCATGCAAAGACATCACGATTGGTGTGCAGGAAATCAACGAGCTCGCATTCCTATTTGGTTGGGAGCTGGGTCCCGATCCGCACCATTTTGGTTGGGTCGGTGGGGTCGATTCCCACCGCCTTGGTTTCCTCGAGTGGGCGGAAGGCCGTTGAGGAGTTTGGTTTGTTGCAGTCTGGGATTGCTGGGGTCGACGACTCCCCGAGCCATGGAAGCTCGAACGAGTTGATGACCGTGGTGGTGAGCTCAAAATGCTCGCGGTCGCACGTGAAGGCGTGCGAAAAGGCACTACTCACGGTGATGATGCCGTTCGGTCCTGGCATCTTTAGCTTGAGGTAGGTGTAGTTGGGGATTGCCATGAATTTGGCATAGCATGGCCACCCCAAGATGGCGTGGTAGGACCCTGGGAAGTCTACCACTTCGAAGGTGAGGACCTCTGAGCGGAAGTTGGCTCGATTGCCAAACATGATGGGTAGGTCGATCTGCTCGAGCGGGTATGCCTATGCTCCTAGGATCACCCTATGGAAGGGAGAGCCTGCCAGGCAGAGTTCTGACTGGGGGATGAGCATGGCGTCGAGGGTGTCATCGTAGAGGATGTTGAGGCCGCTGCCTCCGTCTATCAGCACCTTGGTGAGGCGCTTCTTGCGGATGATGGGGTCAACGAGGAGCGGGTAACATCCTGGTCTCGTGACATGGGAGCGATGGTCCCACTGATCGAAGGTGATCGGAGATTCCGACCAGCTGAGGATGGAGGGGACGGCCGTCTCGGCGGCGCATGCCTCCCTATAGGGCACCTTGTGCTGGCGCTTGGACCAGATGGTGTTGGATCCACCGAAGATTATGATGCATTCCTCAGGGTTGGGAAAGCCATCTCTATCCTTGCCCGCCATGCCTCCTTTCTTGGCTGCCACCTCTTTGCCGTCTCCTTCTTTTGGCCCGCTGGCCTATCGTAGAAAATGTTTGAGGAGCTCATAGTCCTTGTAGAGGTGTTTGATGGGGTAGGTGTGGTTGGTGCATGGGCTATCCATGAGCTTGTTGAAGTGGTCAGGCAGTCCCGGTTGGGGCTGCTTGCCCGTGCGATCAGCCGCGGTGACCAACGCGGTGCTGTCTGATCGGCGCCGATCCTTTTTGTTCTTCTTAGCCCTCTGTGTGGAGGGGCCCTCGTCTTGGTCCATGCGCTTGGACTTGCCTTTGTCCCAGCCTATGTTGAAGACCGCTCCGACCACCTCCTCACCGGAGGCGTGGTTAGTGGCGATGTCGAGCAGGTCGTGGGTGGTACGGGGCTTTAGGCAGCCAATCTTGTGGATCAAGGACTCATAGGTCGTCCCGAAGAGGAATGCGCATGACGTCCGCATCGACGACATCAGGGAGGGAGTTGCATCGTTGGAAAAACCTACGGATGTAATCCCACATGGACTCGCTGGGCTCCTGCTGGCAGCTCTTGAGGTCCCAGGAGTTTCCAGTGTGAACATACGTCCCCTAAAATTTTCCGATGAAGACCCTCTTGAGGTCCGCCCAGTCGCGGATGCTGTCGTGCGGGAGGAATTCAAGCCATGCCTGAACATGTTCCCCCACGCAAATGGGGAGATACTGAATGATGAAATAGTCATCATCCACCCCTCCAGCTCGGCAGGCGAGCCAAAAATCTTCGAGCTAAATTCTAGGGTTTGTCTCCCCGGTGTACTTGGTGATGTTGGTGGGCGATCGGAAGAGTTGTGGTAACGACGCTCTCCAGATACGCCGGTCAAAGGCCCGTGGTCCTGGGCCCCTCGTGGCTAGGACTTGATCGTTCACTAGCACCTTGCAAAGATACTATGCTGGTGGCGCGTTTACAAGGTCGCTTCCCCTCAATGGTTCACCACATGCTAGTAAGCAAAAGGGACCACGTGTCGCCTACCCTCATCGCCGCCCGGTGGATGTCATCATCATGCCGCATGAGGAGCTACCTAATGTTGGTTGCTGATGACGCTTAAGATATATATATAAGTAAGCTCAAGCCATGGTGCGGATCGGGCCATTCATGTACCGGTAGTCGGTGTAGAGACAAGCGCTTAAAAACCAAATTAGCTAAGCTTAAGCCAGCTACACAATGCTTATAATAACAAGAGCAACTATAAGCTTTAATAGAGAGCAGCGCCGGTCGGACCGTGGCGTGGCCTCACTCCTCCGAGCCGAGCCGCACTTCAATGACGCTTTACTAGAGGCGGCTTGCGGATGGAGCGCGATCCGTCTGGCGCGTCCCCACTCCCGGTGGGGAGAGAGGCGCGACCACCTATGTCGGAGTCATGATGTGGAGCTTTCACCTATTGAACGGCGGTGGCTTCTACCAAAGACTTTCGGAGTTCCGGTGAGACCGCTTCTATTTATAGCCCCAAAGGGCTTTGCTCCTTAGGGGTCGACGGCGTCCCAGAAACCTCGCCCGCGAAGCATGCATTCAACGCACGCAACAACGATGTTCGGCGATCCGTGTGAACTGTGGGGTTCGTTCCCTCGTTCATGATGTCATGTTGGACTGGCGGGCGCGACGACCTCATGCGCCGCCGCTGACCGGATGCACACAACCATGTCATGCGTCATATTGCGCAACGTCTTGACTCTCCACTAACTCGCCGCCTTGCTTCAATGTGCCGGCGGCCAGCTCTTTAGTGTAGCGGAGAGCGGGACCCAAACCCATTCTGCCCACCTCGTTGTCGTAGTTCCTCGGTGTGCTCTTGCTAGGCATTTCACCCATAAACACGAGGGCCCCACTCCGGTGGCACTCGCCGCTGGTCCGGAGGGGTGTGAGTCTACACAGACTCCGCAATCACCGATGGTCTGTCTCGGAGCGTCCGATCATATTGGTTCATCGATCCACTTGCTCTTTCACCCCCCTCGCCCTCCAGTGGACGTCATGGTTCACGGACGGTGGCTAGGTGCCACGTCACCGATCTTTGAGCCGCTCTCTCACCGAAATGGAGCGATCTAGGAGTTCGTGGAAGGTGGTAGGAGCATAGCTCGCCATTCCCACGAATTCGGATGTGAGAGGATGGCGCCAGCATCCTTCGAAGCCCCCGAGCGCATGCGTCCACGGGGGACGCGAGGCCATAGGGGAACCGATCATACGGTGTTCGTGGTGTGGTCAATACAGCCCCTCCGGATAATCGGTAGGAGATAGTAAATAGAGAGTAAATAACAGTACGCATATTACTCACAGCGGGGTTTGAGCAGAGAGTTTGCTAGGAATGAAGCACAGATGCCTCGTCGTTGAAGTCGTCGTGCGTCCTAGAGCCGATGGAGGGCGCCCCTCTAACGGGTGCCAGAACGAGTGCCTCCTCGCGGAGGTGTAGTACGCCGAGCCGGTCAGCGACAAAGTCCAGGCTTTCGAAGAGGAAGGCCTGGGACGGCTCGAAGACGGGTGGAACCCACATCCCAACAGGTGGGAGTGCGGGAAACTCCGGTGAGCCAAAGCGAGTTGTATCGCCTTAGCCCGCCATGGCGAAGGTGGCGGAAAAATGGGCCATCCGATGACCAAAAAGTGTTGAACGTACAACGTCTTCCCCACGAACGGCGCCAACTGTCGGTGAAGAAAGTGACCAACAAGTAAATATTTGTAGTTTTGCCGTACGTTGTGATCGGAGGTGGCCTAGCACTCAATGACACAGGGTTTATACTGGTTCAGACAATGTGCCCTACGTCCAGTTTGAGTCGGTCGGTGACTTTATTCCTGAGCCCAGGTGCTCGAAGTTTGCAGTGGGGTTACAAACGAGAATGAGAAAGATGGGGGATACAAGAGGTCCGGTCGGAAGGGCCGAGAGTGATGGGAGTGCCGCTATGAGCTAAGTGTTCGAGCGAGTGCTCGTGGTTTGAACCTGGTGGTTCTGCTGTTGTGTACTAGTGAACTTGATCGATCTAAATGAATCTGAATCTATTGGGAGAGAGCGCATCCCCTTTTATAGATGAAGGGGATGGCCTTACAAGTGAGAGGGAGAGAGTACGTTTGCTACTAAGACTTGTTGCCCTCGCCGACGGGTACAGGACGATGGTAGGCGCCCACAATATTGTTGAATGTCAGATGCACGTGGGAGGTTGTGTTGTCCTCTTCGGGTATGGCAGACGTCGGTGCATGCCACACTGTTGATACCGGAGACATGCAAGGGGTTTTACCATGTTCGCCTAGTACGATTAATGCCGGCGCCCACAACACTGTCGATGCCCAGAGGCATGTGGGGGAGCCTTACCGTATGGGAGTTAATGGTGCCCACAATACTATAGGGAAAAATGTCGGCGCCTACAACACTGCTTGGACTCTGTTGTGCTAGGAAGGTTGCAGAGCACTGCCTGGCAGGTGCACAGGGTACGATCCCTAGTATTGCGGTTTGACTTGTGCACCCTGTCTTACTTTCTCCGTCCGCTCCCTGGTCCTTACCGAGCGGGCGTCCCCGGTCGGTTAGTCCCAGTCGGCTCTGAATGTGCCAGTTGGAGAAGAGCAGTGAGCAAGGGTTTGGTGCATTCCTAGTCGAGACGCGGGTCGGAGTCGGAAGTAGTGCTTTGGCCAGGCCTTTCGGTCGGAGCTGCCGTCCGAAGGCGGGTTGGAGACCGGAGCGAGCGCTTTGGTCAGAGAGGTGGGCGGAGTTGGAAACGGGTGTCGTTCCTCCTCGGCTAGGCCTTCCGGTCGGTGATTGGATCGCCCTTCTGGCTTGTCGTTTAGGTACTTGGGCCGCCCAGGAGTTGCGCGTTGGTTCGCAACGTTGTTTGCTGGGTCGAGCCTTTGCTGGGAAGCCGGTCCGTGAGGGACCCCGAGTTTATGAACCCGACAAGGTGACTAATGAAATCTGTTGCGTGCATCCTGGCGTGATGACACCAGCGGCCAGCCGGTAGTCCATGTGCATGTTTTTGCATATATCAGCCAGCTTTGAGGTGATTCCTTGTAAAGTGGAGATTCATACTCAAGCTCAAGAGCTAGAAGATATGCAAAGCGTGGGTGAACGAGATTCCTCCGGCATCTCCCTTCACCTTTTCAGAGTGATGCTTTGCTTATCCTGTCGGTCCCAAAAGGATACTTTTACAAATTTGGCCGAATCAACAATAGATTTGGCGAATCTGATGACCTCGTAAATAATCTAGGCTAGAATTGCACTATTCTCTAGCGAAGCTAGAGCAAATTAGAAAATAGTATGATTGCCTTGTGGATGCATAGACATGTGTCAAGGAGAACCCACACATAGTGGAATTTTAAACATAATCAATGTTCCTAAATTTTTGAGAGGATGCATTTGCACCTTGTCATTTATATGTATCTTTGCCCCTGGCACTACTTAGGAGGTTTGCCACGGGTGTGCTACGAGCTAAAGAACCTGCTCCTCGCCGTTTCGATTCAATTCCTAGAATCACTTCACACCTACTCTCTATCCTGCTCCCACACTAAAATCACTCAATCAGAGAAGTATGGAGTAAGGCTCTATCAAAGAGTCTTTGAATTTGTTACACTATCTTCGAGCACCAATATAGGAGTGTGTTGGCGACACCAACACATGGTTTCCAACAACGGCGAAATGAACGGGCAACCATGTATTTGTTGCCAGTGGGTTTTACAACCACGCATGTATCTGCATCCGCGGCAAGTAGGGGAGGGCGTTGGGCAGTGCGGTGCAACCAAACATGAATAACAATCGAGGTTGGCGACTGCTGGACTGCGATGATAAGTGTCGTTAGGGTTAGGGATTGAACTCACCGAACTTAGATTCTTTAGAAGACAAACCGGACCAGCCATGAGGCAAGGGTGTCGCCAGCAAGCGATGCACGGTGGACAGGTGGCGGAGAGGGTTAGGATGGAGAGCCTCGCCAAAGATGTTTGCAGGGAAAAAACATGTGGATACAGTATCCACCTAGACTTGGTGCATACTGTCATTAGACGGGGGACACGTGGATAGCCTGCCACATCCTACGTCCGCATGTGAAGCGCCGAGGCTCCGATGTCTAGGACCACGCCATGACTCAACGGAAGGAGTCTCCCAAACGCACATACAGCTGTCACAAATCCAGCGGTAGTATACACCGAGTCAGCATGGATACCATATCCATTGATTTTTTTTGCACAGGACAAGGTGGAGGAGACGGGGTGGTTGGTGGATGGAGAGGTCGGGTGAGGTCATCAGTGGCCAGCGTGGAACTGTAAAAACAATCTAATCAAAATCCAAACTTTTAATTTGTGGTGGCACCCGATAGATATTATCCGTGTGTAACTTCAACGTACAGAAGGTAAGTCTTGTGCACGTATGTAGCCGAAAGAATAATGTCTTCGTCAGTTTAGGGTAGCAAAATGGACACGAGTATATGTTTGTCCTATATAAAATGCGCTCCTGTAGCACCAATAACTTTATTGAATTTTGTAAGTATATTCCTTGAGAGCTGATAGCAGGGTGTAACAGCCATTGGTGCTTGCCTTGGTGGGTCGCTAGCTAACCGCATGGACTCCATGCATGTGTTGCTTATATATAAGGAGAAAAAAGTGGTCAATGGGCATCGGAGACGGCCGCTTTTCTTCATCTCCTGTGATGTCCTGTCCCGTGAGATGCTTGGGTGGTGCACCGTTTGTGTCCGGCGCTAGCTAAAAACCTGCCCGTGTAGGTGTAGCATATGCATGGATATCCAAGAAAAGTAGAAAACAAAAGGCAAAGTAAACGCGCGGTGGCCGGTGCAGTGACCAACTGACGACGACCGAAGGTCAGGTTTTCATGGGCCGGACGACGCACGCACGTTCACGGGCAAAAGCTATAGCAGCTGCCCGCTGCCCACGGACCAGAACGACATGTGGCGCATGGAACGGAAGCGCGAGCCGGCGAACCCGCGGCCGGTGGGGTGGGAAGGGAAGGAGAACCGCTGCCTGATGCCGCTAACCACCCAGCTGGCCAGCCGCCAGCCCCCACGGGCCACGACGACGTCTTGGCCCCTTGGGTCTGGGACGAAAGGAACCCAAGGAACCCCGCGTTTCGGCGTTGGTCGTGCCTTGCGCGTTCGCCTAAAACCGGCGGACGTACCTGTTGTTGGCGCTTGGGCACCCTGCGCGCCCGGTGGGCCTGCCGCTTGAGGCCGCGGTACGTACGCCTCCACCTTGAGGTCGCTACTTATAACTAGCTGCAAAAACTTCGCAGTTGTCCACATCTTTTTTTTTTTTTGGTGGATTCACAGTTCAGTCTAGTTTATCTCTCTCCTAGGAGATTGACAAGTCTCATCTCATTTGCAGGCATATACAGTACGACTTTGCTTAATAAGTTTGTTTGCTTTTAGATAGGAATGAGTATTTTTGTTCATGGTTTTGAATTTTAGATTTTGAAACAAGATTTTCAATTTTTAGTTTTGCTGGCTAACCAGATAAGGATAAAAGTGCTCGGAAGACAGCTAGTAGTCCTGCGATGACCAGTTCCATACGAAAACGTTGTACTGAGAAATTGTAGGCAGTACGTACATTTGCATGCGACTATTTCTTATTTTTGGAGCGGTATTTAGATTAGTGGGCTAAACTTTAGTCCACTCACATCGAAATGTTTAGATGTCAATTAGGAATACTAAATATAAGTTAATTATAAAACTAATTGCAGAAGCCCTGGCTAATTCATGAGATGGATCTATTAAGCCTAATTAATTCATGATAAGCACATGTTTATTGCAGCATCACGTTGTTAAACGATAGACTAATTAGGCTTAATAAATTCATCTTGCGAATTAGCCTCCATCTATGGAATTAGTTTTTTTAATTAACCTATGTTTAATATTTCTAATTGGTATCAAACATGCGATGTGATAAGGCTAAAATTTAGCTAGGGTATCAAACACCCTGTTAGAAATTAAGCCAATTTGCATGGACAAATTGTAACAGATGGAGAAACTCGGTATATGTTATTTATAATTTTCTTTGTTTACACGTTATTATCAGCTAATCTTATCTCTGATCTGTCTATGCATTAGCTCACTTGTTGAACTACTGGCAAGCCTGTACGTGCGAGTCAATAGCCCATGGATCGTACACATTGTGTTAGCCCGTGACAGTGCTTGCTTGTGAAGGCTCTTGGATTGCATAAACCCGGGTCCTTAATGGACCCGCTTTCCTGCAATACTTGGCCCAGCAGGCGGCGCAGCGACAACGCGCGTCTGGGTCGGCCCAGATACACAATGGCAGGCCGAGACCATAATCCGGTCCTCGATCGGCACCTCCGGCCAAGAGACATGGTCGGAACCCCGACCGGAAGGCCCGGCCGTGGTGGGACCGTAGTCCGACTCCGACCCCGTTCCTCCGACCGAGGATATGCCGTACCTTTGCTCGCCTCTCTTTCCCGACCAACACGGTCGGGGCCGACTGGGAACGACCGACCAGGACGCCTGCTCGGTGTGGGCCCGGGGAGCAGGCGGAGCAAATAAGGCAAGGTACTCAAGTCAACCGCAATACCAAGGACCGTACCCTGCCATGCCCTGTGCACCTGCAGGACGGTGTCGTCATACCATGTCAGACGGACATTATACAACCTGCCAGACGCGTCAGAGCACAAACAGTATTGTGGGCGCCGTCGTTTGCCGTCCCAGGCGAACACTGTGTAGCCTGCCAAGTACAACAGGTCATGAACAGTAAGGTGTGCGATGGCGGCGTAAACAGTACGGCGGGCGATGGCATGCCGTACCCGACGGCGTGGGCGATAAGACTATGTAGCACCCGTTCACACTCTTCCTTTCTGTCTTGGACTTGTAAGGCCATCCCCTTCAGCTATAAAAAGGGATAGGCTCTCTCCTAAAAGGAGACAGTCTACACGCTCTCAACAACGGATAAGCTTGGACACACAGAGCATATGCTCCAATATTTAGCACATGTTTGAGCATCCGTCACTCTTTTTCATTCGGATCAGAGTTCGACCGGGCCTCTAACATCCCCTTCTCATTTCTACTCGTTTGTAACCCCATAGCAAACTTCGAGCACCTGGGCTCAAGAATAAAGTCACCGATCGACTGAAACTAGATGTAGGGCACGTTGCCTGAACCAGTATAAATCATGTGTCATCGCGTGTTAGGCCACATCCGATCACAGCGCATGGCAAAACTATAAATATTTACTTGTCGGCCACATTTCGCACCGACAGTTATCGCCGTCCGTGGAGAGGACGCCGTGCGTTCACGCTTTTGGTCATCGGATGGCCCACCTTTCCACCATCTTCGGCATGGCGGGCTCGAGCGATATGATTCGTTTCGGCTCGCTGGAGTTTCCCACGCTCTCACTTGCTGGGATGTGGGTTTCTCCCGTCTTCGTGCCACTCCAGACCTTCCTCTTTGGGAGTCTGGACTTCGTCGCCGACCAGCTCGGCGTACTCTGCCTTCACGAGGAGGCGCTTGTCCCGACGCCCTCTGGAGAAGGAGCACCCTCCACCGGCCCTAGGCCACTCGACGACCTCAACGTCGAGATACCCACGCTTCGCCTTGAGCCCATGCTGGGCTCAAACCCTACGGTGAGTGATGTATATATTGTTCTTTACTCACTATTTAACACCTTCCGCCAGCTCTCCGGAGGGACCCCGTTGTCCCCACCACGACCGCCATGCGACCGGTTCCCCTATGGCTTCGCGTCCCTCCTGGATGCGTGCACACGGGAGCTCCGAAGGATGCTAACGCCACCCCTTTCACGTTCGAGTTCGTGGGGATGGCGGGTTACGCCCCCGCCTCCTTCCACGACCTCGTCGATGATGAGGTCGAAAGCGACGGCTCCAGCATCGGTGACGTCATGGCACCTAGCCACCCTCTGTCCTAGGAGTACGCTATGGCGGATGCCCCGGGACAGCTACCAGAGGTAGTGGAGTCTCTGCAGACTCACACCCCTCTGGACCCCCGTGCATAGGCCCTGGCACTTGCGCAGGAGCACGGCGAGGAGTTACAACAAAGGCGACAGAGCCAGCCGCCACCTGTGGCGGCGTGCCCGGCGCATCACGCTACGCTATATGCACGTAACCCGGCGAGTGGCGCTCGAGGTCGTGCCCATCAGGTCCAGCGTACATACTGGACGGAGGGGACGACCCCCTCAGTTTGCTCGAGCTGGCCAGAACATCGCTGCTGCGACGATGCTTCTACGCGGCCTCCCTGAGCCTACCGACCCCCAGGAGCAGGCGATCCACCGAAACCTCCGAGTGCCGGTGGAGACTGCCGCCATTCAACACGCGGAGAGCTCCGCATCGCGACACCGGCTCGTGGCCTCTTGCCCAACCGCGGCACTAGGGCCGCACCAGTCGAATCGCTCCATCCACTCACCGCAGCAGTTGCCGGGCGTGGAGCAGGAAGCGACGGCTACACCGCAGCCCGACCCGGTGCCTACTCCACACCGACCACCTGTGCGCGAGCTGCTCGGGCCGAACCATGATGCTTGCAATGTCATCAACAATCGGCGCCATTCTCAGCACGATGATGGCGTCCATCGAATGGCGGCAAGAGCGGGCGGCGTGGGCCCCGACCCACCGAGGAGTACGAGGACACGTACCCCAGGCGTGGCGACCGACTGAAGGACCGAAGCCCTAGCCCTGATGGCCCAGGGCCACGAGCCTTCGGTCGCCGCATCCAGAAAGCACCGTTCCCATAGCGTTTCCGACCGCCCACCAACATCACCAAGTACACTAGGAGACGAACCCCAGTGTATGGCTCGAGGACTTCTGGCTCGCCTGCTGAGCCGGTGGAGTGGACGATGACTACTTTACCATCCTGTACCTCCCCATCTGCATGGGTGAGCATGTTTGGACATGGCTCGAATTCCTTTCACCCAACTGCATCCGCGACTAGGCAGACCTCAAGAGGGTCTTCATCGGGAACTTCTAGGGGACGTATGTCCGTCCTAGGAATTCCTGGGACCTCAAGAGCTGCCAACAGAAGCCCAACGAGTCCCTACGAGATTACATACGTAGGTTCTCAAGATAGTGCAACTCTCTTCCTGATGTCGTCGACGCGGACGTCGTCAATGCATTCCTCTCTAGGACAACCTGCCAGTCCCTGGTCCACAAGCTCGGCTGTGTGAAGCCCTGTACCACCCGTGACCTGCTTGACATTGCCACGAACCATGCCTTCGGCGAGGAGGTAGTCGGGGCGGTCTTTAGCAGGGGTCGGAACAAGGGCAAGAATACGCACAAGGACCAAGGCAAGGGCCCCTCCACACAACAGGGCAAGAAGAACAAGAAGGATCGACGTAGATCAGCCAACCAAGCTTTGGTCGCCGCTACCGACCGCATGGGCAAATATCCCCACCAGGGCCAGTCTGACCACTTTGATAAGCTCATGGAGAACCCATGCACCAACCACGCCTACCCTGTCAAAGCACCTCTACAAGGACTGCGAGCTCCTTAAGCACTTCCTGCGGCATGCCGGCAAGCCAAAGGAAGGGAAAGGCAAGGAGGATGCGGCCAAGAAGGGAGGCGCGGTGGGTAAGGATGGAGACAACTTCCCCGACCCCGAGGAATGACTCATGATCTTTGGGGGTCCGATGCCATCCACTTCAAGTGCTAGCACAAGGTACGCTACCGAGAGACATGTGCCACCGAGTCGGCCATCCCCTCTTTCCTTAGCTGGTCGGACTTCCTATCACTTTTGATCAGAGAGACCATCCTTCCCACATCGCCCGACCGGGTCGCTACCTGCTCGATCATCCGCAAGAAGCGCCTCACTAAGGTGCTGATGGACGGAGGTAGCGGCCTCAACATTCTATACGTCGACACCCTCGACGCCATGCGCATCCCCCGGTTGGAGCTCCATTCCGTGAGCTCTCCCTTCCACGGTGTGATCCCAGGGACGCAGGCGTACCCACTCGGGCAGATTGACCTACCCGTCACGTTTGGTTACCGAGCCAACTTCCGCTCAGAGGTTCTGACCTTCTAGGTGGTGGACTTTCTGAGGTCCTAGCATGCCATCTTGGGGCGACCATGCTACGCAAAATTCATGGTGATTCCCAACTATACCTACCTCAAGCTAAAGATGTCAGGACCGAACGGCGTCATCACCATGGGTAGCACCTTCTCGCATGCGTACACGTGCGATCGCGAGCATTACGAGCTCGCCACTGCCGTCATCAACTCCACTGAGCTCCTAGAGCTCAGGAATTCGGTGACTCCAGCAGTCCCCGACTACAATGGGTCGACCTCCTCGAGTGCCTTCCATTCGACCAAGGAAACCAAGGCAGTGGAGATCGACCCCGCCGACCTAACCAAGACGGTGCGGATCAGGACCAAGCTCTCAGCCAAATAGGAAAGCGATCTTGCCGACTTCCTACACACAAATCAGGATGTCTTCGCATGGAAGCCTTCTAACATACTGAGCATACCGAGGGAGGTCGCTGAGCATGCACTACATGTCATCCCGGGCTCAAAGCCGGCCAAGAAACGCCTATGTCGCTTTGATAACGAGAGGCGCAGGGCCATAGGTGAAGAGACCACCAAACTTCTGGCAGCCGGATTCATCAAAGAGGTATACCACTCTGACTGGCTAGCCAATCCTGTTCTTGTTAAAAAGAAGAATGGGAAATGGAGAATGTATGTTGATTATACTGGCCTCAACAAGGCGTGCCCAAAGGACCATTTTCCTTTGCCACGCATACATTAGATAGTCGACTCCACCTCAGGATGCAAAATCCTCTCCTTTCTGGATGTCTACTCAGGCTACCACTAGATCACGATGAAAGAGTCCGACCAGGTCTTGACCTCATTCATCACCTCATATGGTTTGTACTGTTATGTAACCATGCCTTTCGATCTAAAGAACGCGGGCGCCACCTACCAACGATGCATGCAGCGATGTTTCGCCGACCAAATTGACCCGCCCGACCAACCTGACCAAGTCGAGTGGCCAAAACCGACAATCGCCGTCTATGTAGATGACATAGTGGTAAAAACGGCTCAAACTAGCGACCTGATCGCAAACTTGGCCGTCACATTCGTGAACCTCCGAAGGTTCAGCGTCAAATTGAATCCCAAAAAATGTGTTTTTGGGGTTTCAAAGGGGAAGCTGCTCGGATACATCGTGTCCGAGCGCGGCATCGCAGCCAACCCCAAAAAAATCATGACTATTTCCAACATGGGCCCTATATGCAACGTCAAGGGCATGTAGAGGCTCACTGGCTGCTTGGCCGCCCTGAGCCAGTTCATCTCCCGACTGGGCGAATGAGGGATGCCTCTCGACAAACTTCTCAAGAAGACAGACGCATTTGTTTGGGCAAAGGAGGCAAAGCAGGCTTTGGAAAGCCTCAAAGCGTCGCTGACGTCGACCCCAATCCTCATTGCTTCCGAACAGGGAGAACCTCTCCACCTCTACATCATGGCAAGCAACCACGTGGTAAGCGCTGCCCTCGTCATCAAGAGGGAGGAGTCGGGACACCCCCTAAAGGTCCAACGACCAGTGTACTTTGTTGGTGAGGTACTCGCTGACGCCAAGGTTCGCTACCCCCAGGTCCAGAAGCTTCTATACGTAGTGATGATGGCAACCCAGAAGCTCCTGCACTACTTCACCGATCACGCGGTCATCGTCATCACTTCGTACCTACTGGGAGACATCGTTTGCAACCACAACGCCGTGGGACGAATCTCCAAATGGACACTCGAGCTCTTGGGCCATGACATCAGGTATGTCCCCCGCACCGGTATTAAGTCTCAGGCTCTTGCCGACTTCATCGCCAAATGGACGAAAGTCCAGCTCCTGACCCCGGACGTCACCCACGAGTACTGGACGATGTACTTCGACGGGTCGGTCATGGCACCCGGCTCGGGGGCTGGAGTGGTTCTGATCTCCCTGGATGGGAGCAGGCTCTGTTATGCAATCCGTCTCCATTTTTTAGCCTCGAACAATGCTGTGGAGTATGAGGCCCTCATCAATGGGCTGTGCATTGCCATCGAGCTCGGCGCAACACGACTATATGTCTACAACGACTCGGAGCTGGTCGTCGACCAAGCCATGAAGGAATCCTCCTGCAAGAGCCCTCTCATGTCGGTGTACTGCCAAAAGGTGTGCAAGCTCGAGGGCAAGTTCTGAGGGATCGAGCTGCATCATGCCCCCCGAAAGGACAACGATGTCGCCGACTTCCTCGCGAAATTGGCTGTCAGGCGGGTTCCGTCTCTAGATGGGGTCCTCATCAACGACCTCCACGAGCCATCTGCCCATGTTCTGGATGATTCGACTTCGT
Organism: Miscanthus lutarioriparius; assembly: GCA_904845875.1. Lineage (NCBI taxonomy): Eukaryota > Viridiplantae > Streptophyta > Magnoliopsida > Poales > Poaceae > Miscanthus > Miscanthus lutarioriparius. Next base: position 15,821,523 of record CAJGYO010000008.1, read on the forward strand.
TGTGGCTCAACCCCGACCAAGCGCTCGGGGGCTCCGGTGCTCCAACGCGATCTAACCCCGACCCGGCGCTCAGGGGCTCAGGCCCTCACATTCCTATCGAACGTCGACAGGCGACACCGCCATAATGACACTCGACCCAGCCGACTGGAGAGCGCCGCTACTCGCTTACATCCTTGAAGAAGTCCTCCCACCAGAAAAGACTGAAGCACGATGAGTCGCTCGATGCGCCAGGACGTTCATTGCCATCAGTGATGAACTTTACAAACGAAGTCCACCGGGAGTACTCATGAAGTGCATCCCAACCGACCAGGGGAAACAGCTCCTCCTCGCAGTCCACGCTAGAATCTGCGAACATCACGTGACCCTGAGGTCACTGGTTAGGAAAGTCTTTCACCAAGGATTCTACTGGCCCGCTGCACTCCGAGACGCGGAGGAGGTTGTCCGTAGGTGTGAAGGATGCCAGTTCTACGCTCGGCAAACTCACTTGCCAGCACAGGAGATACAAACCATCCCCACCATCAGGCCATTCGCGGTCTAGGGCCTCAACATGGTTGGGCCCCTCAAAAAGGCCCCATGTGGCTTCACTCACCTACTCGTAGCGATGGACAAGTTCACCAAGTGGATCGAGGAGAAGCCATCACCAACATCTGCTCAGAAGAGGCGGTCAAGTTCTTCCTCCACATCATCTATCGGTTTGGTGTTCCTAACTGTATCATCACCGACCACGGAACCAACTTCACCGGTAAGAATTTCTTGGACTTTTGTGATGGATACGACATCGGGGTCGATTGGGCCTCTGTTGGACACCTGCATACTAACGGTCCACAGCAGTCCTCTGGAGCCTAAGAATGACTCCAAACTAATCCACGAGGTCCACCCCTTTCTTCCTGGTGTACAGAGCTGAAGCCGTGTTGCCATACGACCTTGATCACGGCGCCCCAAGGGTGAGGGCCTTCGACCAAGACTGAGCCACGGAGGCTCAGTAGGATGTAGTCGACCTGCTCGAGGAGGCTCGTGAGGTGGCCGTCATCCACTCTGCTCATTACCAGCAAACTCTCCGTAGGTACCACGAGAGAAAAATCAGGGGGAGGACCCTCGAGGTCGATGATGTCATACTCTGGAGGACCCAGTCAACCAAGGACAAGCACAAGCTCTCTCCACAATAGGAAGGACCGTACACGGTGGCCAAGGTGATCCGACCAAGCGCTTACCGGCTGAAGGACGACAACGGCAACATTCTCACCAACACATGGAACGTCGAACAGTTACGTCGTTTCTTTGCCTAAGCTCGGTCTTTTTCGCTCTTTTCTATTTAAAACATGCTCCTACAGCACCCCAGCCCGAGCACTCTCGGCCTAGGTTGCTCGGGGGATCCACGGGGGTGCGATACCACTCCCTTTTTATTGCCGTTCAGTAACACTTTTCGCCCAAATGAAAGGGCGTCCAGTTCCTTTGACTACCCTACGTAACTTATGATTTAGCCTCCTGACTGATCAGACCCCACCACGACCTAAGGTTATGAGAAGCTGAGCCTCGCGGACCACGCCCGAGTTCTTAAGGTTGTAGCCCACGGTCAACGGGTAGGTGTGAAAAGCAAAGGACAAAAAGCAAAGTTACGCAAGGATAAAAACAAGGGCGGGTGGGACAAGCTTCCCCTCATGATTGATTTCATCACAAAAGAACATAAACTGTTCACACGGGGGCTCCCCATGAATTTATCTTTTTACAAAGATTGACTACTTTTATATAATTCTATTGTGGTCCTCTGGTCGTATCGGCGAACGGTGCCGCCGGCGAAGATGAAAGCAGCTCGGCTGTGGTCGGGACGATGGCGCTCGGCTTGGTTACGGTTGGAACGACGTCTTCCTAGCGTGCACCTACGGCTGCCGTCGAGCGATGAGTCTCCATCACTCACCGCATGGTGACTTGCTCGGCGACCACCTGTGCGTGCGGCGCCAAGCTTTCCCCTAGCACCTGGATCTCATCCGTGCTCCACCCGCTGGCATATCCTCTGCAGGCGGACGTGAAGTCCAGGTCAGGGTAGTGGTTCACCACCGATGTCAGCACCCCTAATGTCCCGTAGAACATGCCATCGGAGATGAGCACCCAGACCTCGTCTGGGACCTCCGCCAACTAGACGGCGGGCGGGCTGGTGCTAGGGACCGACCCGAACACCTAAGCGACCACCACCTACGCAATGTTGCAGAGTTGGTCGAGCTCTCCCTCAAGAATGCTTCACTCCTCCAGGGACTAGGCCAGCACCTCCGCGCTTTGACCTGCCGTCGCTCTGGCCGCCTCCAGCTCCTGCTCTAGAGAGCTGACCTTTCCACCCAGTTCTAGAAACGGATGACAGATTCAGGAGCAAGGAAAAGAAAAATTCAAGACATCAACCAAGGGCAGGATAGGTAGTACCGAGGTGGGTGCTTTCGAGAACGATAAGCCTTTCCTCTTGCTGGGTCACCCTCTCGAGCAGTCAAGCATTTGACTCCTCTGCCCCGAGCATCTGCCCCCGGAGCCCGACCACCTCCTGCTCGGCGTCCGACCGGGCCTTTCGCTCCATCTCTAGAGCCTCTAAGGACTTCTAGAGCGCCGCCTCAGTCCCCACCAAGTGAGCCTATGCCGCATGAAGCTTCTGCTCGGCAGCAGTCGCCCGCTCGACAGCACGCTGCTTCACTTCTCAGGCACCCATCGCCTCTGCCGACCGGTCTTAGGACTCACGGCAGGTGGATTTTAGCTTGCTCCTAAGCTCATTGACCAGCCGCAACGCTGCCACTTCCTGTTCCATCCGACCATGCTCCTCCTAGAGAAACTGGGACTTGCGGATCGACATCGTCACCAAGTCCTGCGCGACAAGAAGCAGGCATTTTGAGACGACTGTCATGACCTAATGGATGAAATCAAAAGACAACACCATGAACGCAGAAAAACTTACCTCCGCAACATGGGACAGGTCGATGGTCATGGCCTAATGGACGAGCTCAACCCTCACCAAGTCCTCCTTAAGCTTTGCTCTGGTAAGAGCAAGATCGGACCCAATCGACAGCCCTCTCTCCCTAAGCAGGTGCCAAAGCTTCAGCTCACCCTCATCATGCAAGCGACGTTAGCTCAACCCCTTCAGTTGCGGAAATCGCGGACGGGGTGACAAATGAAACTAGATCGACCCCTACCGAGCCCAATGGGGCTCAGGGGCTCGGGCTGCCCGATCCCGACTCAGGAATGCAACCCACCGCGTAGGTCACGGGCGGGACGAACATGGGCAAACACCCTGACCGACTCACCAGTCGACCGCAGGCTCGGGGGCTACACCCATCGGGTGCGCTCGCGCGCACCCGACAGAAGACGGACTACCGACGAGTTCCTCCCTTTAGGGGCTACACGCCTATGTCTACTCGGCGTGCCTCCGCGGCCTTCGCCAGTCCTCCCCTTGGAGGCTGGGCGCCTAAATCCTACTTGGTTACCCTACGCGGTCCAACAAACCAAGGGGGAAAACGTTGAAGTTCCAATAAACAGCCCGCCTCCACGGCGCAATGGGCGCAGGAATTACAAAGCAAATACAAGCTTTCATTAAGCTAAAACCACAAGCCCCAGGCTTTTACAATAACACGCAAAGCGTGTGTGAACAGCCCCAGGACTGCTCCGCACCTTGGAGCATGAAGCGGGACAAGGGAGCCAAAATCCTTATTCTCCTGCTACAATGCTCTCCTCCCTCTCTCCGTCCTCTGATCCAAAATCCGGGACAGGGGCCCGTTTGAGACGTACAATGCTCTCTCCTTACGAGAGATCTTCTAGCATCGTACTCTCGTGCGCCCTCAAAAGCGGTGACTCAACAGAAGCCCCAAAGAGGCTCGGGGGCTCCTGTCGGGTTCATAAACCCGGGGTCCCCAATGAACCCGCTTCCCTACAATACTGGGCCCAGCAGGCGACGCAGCGACAGCGCGCGTTTGGGCCGGCCCAGATACACAATGATAGGCCGAGACCATGATCCGGTCCCCGATCGGCACCTCCGGCCAAGAGACCTGGTCGGAGCCCCGATCGGAAGGCCTGGCCGTGGTGGGACCGTAGTCCGACTCCGACCCTGTTCCACCGACTGAGGATATGCCGGACCTTTACTCATCTCTCTTTCCCGACCGACACGGTCGGGGCCGACTGGGAACGACCGACCAGGACGCCTGCTCGGTGTGGGCCCGGGGAGCAGGCAGAGCAGATAAGGTAAGGCGTTCAAGTCAACCATAATACCGAGGACCGTACCCTGCCATGCCCTACGCACCCGCAGGACGGTGCCGTCAGGCCATGTCAGACGGACATTATACAGCCTGCTAGACGCGTCAGAGCACAAACAATATTGTTGGCGCCGTCGTTTGTCATCCCAGGCGAACACTGTACAGCATGCCAGGTACAGCAGGTCATGAACAGTAAGGTGGGCGATGGCGGCGTAAACAGTATGGCGGGCGATGACATGCCGTACTCGACGGCGTGGGCGACAAGACTAGGTAGCACCCGTTCACACTCTCTCCCTTTCCGTCTTTGACTTGTAAGGCCATTCCCTTCATCTATAAAAGAGGATGCGCTCTCTCCTAAAAGGAGACAGTCTAGACGCTCTCAACAGCGGATAAGCTTAGACACACAGAGCATACGCTCCAATACTTAGCACACGTTTGAGAATCTGTCACTCTTTTCCATTAGGATCAGAGTCCGACCGGGCCTCTAACACCCCCATTCTCATTCCTACTCGTTTGTAACTCCACAGCAAACTTTGAGTGTCTGGGCTCAGAAATAAAGTCACCGACCGACTGAAACTGGATGTAGGGCACCCCCCCCCTTCTCATTCCTACTGGTTTGTAACCCCACAAGAACTTGAGCACTGTTCGTAAATAAAGTCACCGACCGATCAAATCGGATGTAGGACACGTTGCCAACCAAAGATAATAAATCTGTGTCATCACCAACTAGGCCACATCCGATCACAAGCATGCAAAAAAACTACAAATATTTACTTATCGGCCACATTTCACACCGACAGCTAGTGTAGGTGTAGGATCAGACTGTGAGGTAAAAAAGGATTAGTGTGAATTAAATGGTGCCTTTTTTAGTGGAAAATGGTGTGGCTTTATAGAGCTGAATCAAATTGATAAGGGTAGAGTGGGAAGTCCTGAATCTCCTAGGGTTGGACGGACATTATATAGCTCATTAGACGCAGAGTCGTTGGCGGGCACAAACAGGATTATAATTGGAATTTGGGCTCTGCTTGCTTTGGATCTCTGCGGCCTGCTTTGTTCAGTTACTGAAATTTATGAATCGGCGGCAAAACAGATGGTGGCGTCGGCAGATGGCGGGGATACATGCCCAAATATTTGGGCGAAATTCTCTGTGCGTGGGGACAAGACTAGGTAGCACCCGTTCACACACTCTCCCTTTCCGTCTTTGACTTGTAAAGCCATTCCTTTCATCTATAAAAGAGGATGCGCTCTCTCCTAAAAGGAAACAGTCTAGACGCTCTCAACAGCGGATAAGCTTAGACACATAGAGCATACACTCCAATACTTAGCACACGTTTGAGCATTTGTCACTCTTTTCCATTAGGATCTCAGTCCATAAAATCTAACACCCCATTTTTATTCCTACTCGTTTATAAGTCCACAAAGAAACTTTTATTTAATTTCGGGAAAAAAAAATCATGATTTTTTGAAAGCGGATGTATTAATCATATCAAATCATTCCTATTTTTGTAACTCCACAATTAAATTCAAGCACCGCATCGAATAAAATCACCGACCGATGAGATCTAATGTAAGGCACGTTGTTGTTAAGATACATAAATCATGTGTCATCATGACATATTAGGCCACATCCGATCACAAATACGATAAAACTACAAATATTTACTTGTTGGCGACATTTGACACCGACAGCTAGTGTAGGTGTAGGATCAGCATGTGAGGTAAAAAAGGATTAGGGTAAATTAAATGGTGTGCCTTTTTTTAGTGGAAAATGGTGTGGCTTTATAGAACGTATCAGATTGAGCTGAATCAAATTGATAAGGGTAGAGTGGAATTGGGATTAGTCCTGAATCTCCTAGGTTGGACAGGATTTGGGCCGGATCGTGCTCATTACAGAGTCGTTGGCGGGCTCTGCGGCCTTATAATTGGAATTTGGGCTCTGCTTGCTTTGGATCTCTGCGGCCTGCTTTGTTCAGTTACTGAAATTTATTGATCGGCGCCAAAACAGAGTTGGCTTCGGCAGATTCGCGGCTACACCGCCCAAATATTTCGTGACAACTGACCAAACTCCAAACCTTCCCTCTCCCAAAGTTTCGAATCTAGTACTGAACTGCCTATTTTCAACTGTATAGGCCCTGGAATTTGAATGAAACAATAAACATTTGAAATAAAATAAAAATCAACCCATTCTCCACTACCAACTTCAGAAGCAGGACATTGAATTCCAAAATTCCAACACTTGTAGAAATCTGCAACACCATCTCACAAATTGGCGCGACATTACTCAACTGACATATTATGGTAAGCAGGCAATAATATTACTGATCAACATTCAGATAACCAGAGCATTCCATTACCACCATGACTAATTCATAACACATGCAAAAGCCACTGCAGCACTTTAACTACACCACACCAGCCAACCACTACTACCAGCAGAAGCATCACATCACTTGGTGACGGCCTATCTAAGAGGAGGTGAACTTGGTGACGGCCTTGGTACCCTCCGAGACAGCGTGCTTGGCGAGCTCCCCGGGGAGGACGAGGCGGACGGAGGTCTGGATCTCGCGGGAGGTGATGGTGGGCTTCTTGTTGTAGCGGGCGAGCTTGGCGGCCTCCGCGGCGAGCTTCTCGAAGATGTCGTTGATGAAGGAGTTCATGATGGACATGGCCTTGGAGGAGATGCCGATGTCGGGGTGCACCTGCTTCAGGACCTTGAAGATGTAGATCTTGTAGGTCTCCACGCTCTTCTTCCCTTTCTTCCTCCCCTTCTTGTCGCCGCCCTCCTTGCCGGCGGACTTGCCCGCCGGGAGCCGCTTCTCCGCCTTGGGCTTCTTCCCCGCGGGGGCCTTCTCCGCCGGAGCCGCCTTCTCCGAGGGCTCCTCCTCCGCAGGCTTCTTCGCAGCCGGCTTCTTCTCTGCCTTGGGCGCCATCGATGCCGCTCGGATTCTCTAGGCGGAGGAGGGTTTGCTCGATTGGAAAACGATGATGTGTTGTGAAGTTTGCCGGGGAGAAAAAGGGAGTTGTGCGGGGGCGGTTACTTATACCGGAAATGTGGTGCGCGCTGGTTGGTGGAAGGGTGGATGCCGCGGATAGCTGGCGTGGAGGCGCGCGAGGCGTTGGTGCTTCTTGGCTTGGACGATTGAGATGCGTTTTGCAGCGGATCGCTGACCTGGCCAAAGCGTGGGCGGGAAGAGACGGAGGGAAATGGTTTTCGTCGCGCACGTGGGTGACGTCATAGTCAGGTGAAGTGTTTCTCTGTTGCTCTGTGCGCCTCTGCGGGTGCTGCACGAGCGCGATGGCGTAGATGTGGATAATTGTAGAATATCAATTTTTTAGAATAATTGTAGAATATCAATTTTTTAGAATAATTGCAGAATATCATTACATTGACAGTTGAATACAATTTTATGATAAACTTATTTATAGATACAAATATTGAAACTTTTTTATATGTTTATTAGTGAAATTAAAAAAAATAGTTCTTCGAGAAGTAAGATGTGTACTTGTTTTGATATGAAGAGAGAGTACGTTTCAGTTCATGGCCCATGTTTTTGGAAAATGAAAAGTATATTTTGAATTTGAAAGCAACATGATAGTTAAGTTTAGCCTCAACTTTGTAATTTGATTTTGGAGAAATAATTACTTCTATTGGGATAAGTAAACTATGCAAGTACCACTTCAGGATAAACGATCTAGGAGGTCTAGATCTCAATTTAGCTTCATATAAGAGTTTTTGAGACATGATAATGGTGTCCTTTCACTTGTTGGGAAGACTAACTGTGATAGTGTCCTAGTTTTCTAAGTTTGTGATTTTGTTCTTGCTTTTACAACCTGAACAATTGCTTTCTCTATTTTAAGCGTGCTAGTTGGAGTTCAAATAACGGAGTTAAAAAAAGGGAAACATCCAAAGAATTGGTAGAAGAATTGTTGGTGAGTTTGTAATTTTATCCATGCACTTTCATACTTTTAAAATAGTGTTTGTCAAAGTTTGATCAAATTTGAAATGCATGCAATTTTTGTCAAGTTTTATTGTCAAAATTGTTTTGGTATCTTTCAAAATGCTAATGTCACAATAGGGGGCAAAATCACAAAGTACTTACAAAAGTAGGCAATTGCAATTCCGTGTGGCAAACTAGTTTTTTTATAGCTAAGTTGATATTTTTAAGTCATCTTAATCTATTACACCTAAAAAATATCTATGCCTATCGTCTTATCGCCCCACCCGGCCTTAATGACCCCTAAAAAAGTTTCCACGGAACAAAAAAACGGAACGGACTGCTTGCAGGAAAAAAAAACAGGAAAAAGTTCCAGGGAACAAAAAACAGAACGGAACCACGGAACAAAAATAAACGGAACCGTCCCTGCGCTCGGAACTTTGCCCAAACCTGAATCGGCCCTGGACTACGAACGCTGGCCCCACTCGCCCGAACAGAAAACTACCCGTCCGAACCAAGCCGAAAAAAATCAAAAAAAAATACGGCAGACTACTTATATAAAATATATTCTAAAATTTAACATCTAATATTTTAATAGTTCAATCAGCAAAAAGTATTTTGCACAAGTTGTGGTCACCAATCCAAAAGATTTACAAAGTCTAAGATATGCACTTCTTATAGCTCAAACATTGAATTATCATGATATTACCTTTGCAGCCCACAGGAAAATAAAAAATAGAATCCTCTCCACCGCAATGCTTCGCCCCACTCGCTTGCTTTTGCCAGTCAATCCATCATGCGCAATATATGATTTTTCATCGGATTCTGCAGGTGGACCATGGCACACCAATCATAGAAACATAGCGATCTGATCCTTGAGCGCGAGAGCACGTCCTTTAACGTTGCACCCGACATCCGTGCACAACCTCATGGCAAAGTCTGCTGCCAGACCACACCTACCAACAACGTCAGATCTCACAACAACACATGGCGCACACCCTTGACGCAGGCCAACAACGCCGCCCCGGCCCCGGCCACATGGCCTACCAATGGCTCTGGCCCCTTGCTGAACGTTGGCGGCAGACAAAGGACGCGACCGAGGTGACAAGGGCCGGGCGTACAACAACAACATCTCGAGTCAACTTGCAGTAGGACCAAGTCGCTACCGTGCTACTATTGCTACTTCATCCCCGACCCTTCCTATTGTCGTTACCGACGCCCTACGACTTGGAGTGGGATAGGTTCTCGCTGAACTCGATATAGCGAGGAAGACTATCGTGATGACACCTGCAACCGAGGCACCGCCTCGAACGACGACAAAAATAGAAAAAAAGGTTTGAATGAATTTGAAAATAATTTAGGGTTCTCAATGAAAATTGTTTACTAGCTTTTTATTATTATTTTTGCATATGATCAAATTAGCTTAAATTTATAAAATGCATAATAATAAATCACACAAGTATTAGAAAAAATGAAACCACTTTTGTTAGGTTTCTACAAACTAGATCTAAATGATATAGATGACAGAGATCATGAAACGGCCTTTATTTTTTCTATGCAATTAGATTTGTAGATTTATTAATATTTAATTTAATCCGCACGTGTGTCGCTGTATATATGAGGATACAAATTTATTGTCCCTATCAATGCACGGGCATATATCTAGTGAAATATAAAGGGGCAAACAGTACATTTAGTTCAAAGGAGGGTAAAACCATAATTGGGCTTGAAACAAGATGTTATTTGGTTCAGTGCTTTTCCCCTGCAATAATTAACAACACGATCACTTCACGTTACTTGATGTTTGGTTGAGCTCAGATGTAATCGACAATGAAGGGAACCAATACGGGCCTGTACAATGCCAATGTTTCTCACCTCGAGGTGTTACCTAAATATACTCAAACTCTCAATCTCGTGTGACATTACTTTGTCCAACCAAACAAAGTCTTGTAAGTGTTCCCATCAACGATTCCCCCACCCCATAATCCATTTCTGTTCCCATTGGCATTACCAGTTTGCCAATCAAAACACTACCTAAGAGTTTTCAAGGCACACATACGTGCTTACAATTTCCATGCAAAAAAAATAATTACGTCATATAGTTTGAAAATAATTTCTTGGATGGCAAAGTGAATTGCTATGAATAGCTCTCATGTTAATTTTAGATATTTGTAGTTCTACCATGAGAACTTGAAATATCTCAAGGACTCATAAATTTTGTTACAACTTCCTACCACTTATCTTTGTAATGATGATAATGTTATGCAAAGTGATGTGTGTTGATCTTAGGCTTTTGTCTGAATATGCATATCAGGGAAAAACTGAAATCACTTATGTTTTAATTGAATCTATATACAACCTATATAGATGGAACAAAAGCACCTATCGCGGTCATAGGCATCCATCATCCTCTACCCTAGCGAGTACGTACATTGCTTAGGTACAAGTACAACAACTGAAGCATTCGAACTTCCTTTCACCAGCATACAGGGTTTGTGTTTCCTTCCATTAAGCATCTAAGGTTTGTATTTCACCTCCCAGAAATCAATGTGCCCTTTAATGTTATGCAACATTAAGCACCTCCCAATAGTTAGTGCATTCTATCCCTCTATATTATCCTATAATGACTCTCATCCAAATGAACATCCCTACCTCTCCTATTTACCCACCGACGCTCAACTCATCAGTAGAAATGCTAGATGCCTACCAAGTGCCAATACCGATCATGTACCCATCTTCTGATCCCCTGTCTCGGTTCAAATTCCTCACATATGATGGTTATCTAAGGTAGGTGCGACAACTTTAGTTCAAGCAATGATAAGGCAGCCATTTTTATAGGACACGCTACTACAATAAACTTAACGGAGCGGACACCTTTTATTTTCCGAGGCGGACAAAGTCAACCGCCTTCATCCAAAGGTCACGGTTAATCCGTGAACTACGGTGGCGGTTGTCTTGCCCGCCTCGGTTAAACGTTTAACCGAGGCGCCCACCTTGGTTAATGGATTAAAAACCAAAAAAAAGCCTCAGAGCCCGCCAACGAGCCCATTTCCGCCACCGTGAACCGCAGCGCCATCGCCCTCCACCAGATCCGCTGCTCGGGGAGTCGCAACTCCCAAATCCGTGCCGGGGAGGTCGATCCATGCCAGAGGTCGACCTCGAGGACTCGATCTCGCCGGAGGAGCCCCGCCGTCGTCGCACCGCCCAAAGTAGAGAGAGAGAGAGAGAGAGAGAGAGAGAGAGAGAGAGTAGATTGAAGCCGTCTGTCCGCCCGCCATGCCACCGTCGCCTTAGATCTGAATCTAGATTTGTAAGGAGACGGAGTGTGAGAGAGGGAGAGGGAGAGTAGACCGAGAGAGAGGAGACCTACTTGAGGATGGATCTGGCCATTGGTCTCGCTTCCAAGCTTTCTTCGCCGATTCCTAAGCGCCGCCATGAGGGGAGCGGGCCGCCTCACGAGTCTGCACCGCCGGGACGCCGCACGCCGAGGCCTGCCGCCTGCCGGAGAGAGGAAGGGGCGTGCCGGCGGGATATGAGGGAGAGGACCTTGGGCTCACCAGGATCTGCTCGAGAGGTGCAAGGGAGAGAGTGGACTAGTGGAGGGATGGAGAGAGTGGAGGGAGGGAGGGTGGATTCGCGGGAGTCGCGACTCGTTCGGTGTGGGCGCGCTAAGAGAGAGATGGCCGAGAGAGAGAGCAAGTGGAGGAGAAAAAAACCCTAAGTCCTGAATACATAGTGGGCTAGTGTGGGCTAGCGGGCTGGGCCTGATTTACCGAGGCGGTTATTTTACAATGCCCGCCTCGATTAATAATTTACCGAGGTGATTATGTTATAATGCTCGCCTCGGTTAATTGCCCTGTTCGCTTGGCTGATAAGCCATGGCTGAAAATACTATTGGCTGATTTGTTGTGAAAGAAAAATATTGTTCGTTAGCTGAAAAGTACAACTTATAAGCCAAGCGAACATGGCGAATACCTTAACTGAGGCGGTTATTTTACAATGCTCACCTCGGTTAATGATTTACTTATTAACCGAGGTGGTTATTTTACAATGTCCGCCTCGGTTAATACATTAACCGAGACGGTTACGTTATAATACATTAACCGAGGTGGTTATTTTACAATGCACGTCTCGGTTAATGTATTAACCGAGATAGTTGCTGGTCCGGCTGCCTTGCCTCGAATAACGGAGGCGAGGAACCGGGCCGCTCGCCTCCGAGGCCATTTTGGAAATGGTGCGCAAAATATTTTGTGTAGCAGTGACACGGCCTAAACCGTCTCGGTGAATGTATTTAGCGATCACTGTTTCGATGAATATATTTATCGAAGTTGTTTCTCCCGCAAGATCCATGGAGCTCCATGCACCCGGAACCAACGACGGCCCTTGAATAGGAGAGGAGTATTGGGCTGAACATGAGTTAGGGCCTGTTTGCAGTCCTTTCACGGACTAAACTGTCTCGGTGAATGTTTGGATATTATGCGATCAAATATAGTTACGATGAATAATATTTATCTAATTTGTTTCTTTTAAGCCTAATTTGATCCATGGAGCTCCATGCACCCGGAACCAAAAATTCGACGGCCCCATCTATGTAATTAGTTTTATAATTAATTTATATTTAATGCTCTTTATTAGAAACATTTGATGTTAAATAAATTTTAAAACCACCAAACACCGGGCATGCAATCATGTCTGGCATGCAAATGTCTGTCTACAGCTGTGCATACATGATTATTATTGTTGCAGCAGCTCATAGCTGATGAGTACTTCATCCCTTTTTAAGTGGCGTTGTCACGTGAGAAGTCAAACATACTTAACTTTAAACAAATATATACAAAAATTACTAATATTTATAGTGCGCAATAAGTATCATTAGATTAATTATTAATTATTGAGTATATTTTGTAATACACTTATTTAAAGATACAAATGTTACTGTTATTTTCTATAAATCTAGTCTAAATTAAGAATATTTGAAATACACAAAAATCTAGATGACACTTCAAAAGAGACGGAGGGAGTTGCGCATACCCAGGACTAATGTTCCCCATATTTTACCAACATATTTTCTATATTCTGATAAAATATTGGCTACGGATTGCTTTCGTTCTTGTGTGATAATTTGATGCGTTAGCATGTGTCACACCAGATGAGGATCATATGCTAGCTCTCAGCTTCATAGATAGCGATCTAATTAAACAAAGTGCAGTTTTGATGTTTCCAAACATCTCATCCCTAGAGCCAAACTTCTTTATTGATTCTGATAAAATTCATAATCACGCAATTAGAGAAATAAGACTATCTTTTCAATGATTCTGATAGCCATCACGCAATTAATACAACTAAAAAATATTATCTACATAATAGGCCACTGTCCAATATGAACAAACGGAAAAATGGGATAACCAGTTTATTACTTCACGTCGATGATGTGCCCACGAGCAATAAAATATGAATGAAGGAATTTTACAGAGAGAATTCTCGCCTACGAACAAAGCAGCCTGAATCACTTTCATTTCTGGCTGCGTCTAACAAAATAATCAGTTAAGCATGATGGTACCATGACTAAAATTGACACTATGTTGTTGCCTAATGCTTGCCTGTGAATCCTATATCACAATCCCTATTTGTAGCATGAATAATGAGATCCTAGCCCTGCACTCAAGCTCTAGGAAAATTGCAATGCTAAATCGCTCAGCAGCCTACACAACTGTTGAAATCTCCGGAGTTCTGCAACCAAGCGTTGAACAGTTACTTAGTGTCTTCCTGCAAAATCAATAGACACGGCCTCGGCAATTGGTAGCTCCACAATGGCAGGGGCAGCCATCGCCTGCTACAAGCTTTTGTCGGTAATCATAGGCGAGTTCTTCTCCTATGGCAATCTGAAGAATAGCATATCAATAATTAAAAGCAAGTTGATATAAGTTACAATGGAAAATGTTAAAAAGAATCTTACGTCTTGATTAGCAAACAAGCCAATGTGAGCAAGCTGGCAATCTTTGCTCTCTACCAAAACCAATCGGGTACTGAGATTCGGGGAACAACTGTTATCAAAGCAATAAGCACAAATGAATACTGGTTCCAGAATCAACTCGCTCCAGTGATGGATTTCCCTAAAATATGATAAAATGGAATTACCTGTGATTAATATAGCGGGAAACATTTCCAGACCTTGTGGCATCAATCAAGTATTCAATAGCCCCTACAGTCTGAACTCTTTCCCTATCAATCTGAGAAGCAATGTCAAACAAGTAACTGCACCCACCCTTTGATGACACACTGAAATATATAAAAAAAAATCAGTTTAGAATAATGAATAATTATTACAACAACATAAATCCAAAAGAATTGACAGTGCTTTTTACAGGCCTGAACTGTATGGGATGAGAATTCAATGAGATGCATCCCATCAGTACAAGAAAAGAAAGCCATCCAAAACACATATCAATAACTCAAATCTACTTAGCTATTGCATTCAATGGTTAAGTGCAAATCTCCAAAAATGCGAAATGAACTAGCTGTTGGATGAAAAGTTTAGCATTTAACTATGCATAAACAAGATAATGTGGACAAGTTTGGTGAAGTTCATTTTCTACACAACTGAGAACTTCCAATATGTCTTTTCAAGTTCAGATTCAAAGAAAGCATATGAAAGAATGCCAAACCTTTCTGCATTTTTCATGGTCTTGTCGGCCTTCACAACTTCACCAATATACTCGCAGACAAAGGTACCCTGTGGAATAGGTTCAGCAGCTCTAATAGCCCAACCCTACAAAATTTGACAACATTAAAATAAACTGCAAGGAACACTAAGGTGCATATTACATACAGGAGTTCAGAAATCCATCATGGGGAACACTTCACCTTATTCTCAGTTCTGAAGAGTTCCAACTTAACAAGCAGCCCTTTCTGCAATACTTTATTCTGGCAGGATGAGTCACAAGTACATGATGAATTGCACTCATATATTGGATACCCTTCCTACCAATCAGAAAGGACAAAGGTATATAAGCCAAATAATATAGATTATAGAACAATGAAGAAAATAATACAACGTGGATCTCAAGTTATGAGAATTACGAATAAGGACTAAAACATATAACTTAACTAGAAGCATACCCCGCACGTTGCCGCGAGATTTTCTTAAAATAAATCTGTTTTATATATAGCATTACTATATGGTATTATGTATACTGTGTATATATATAAATCTGTTTTACTTGCATATAGCATTATTTTATTGTATCGGATCGGGTAAAAAAACGGTAAGCTAATAGAAGAAAAACCAATAGAATATTTGATCACATTGTAGAAGAACATGTGATGAAACAAATAGCATATGTAGATGACTTTACGTTAATAGATTAAAGATTAAAAGTATTGCACATAATATAAATGATGTGGATATTTTTGGTAATTAATAAGGGATGACGTGGATAGCTTGCATGAAAGGATTGCAAGTTAGTGGGACACTTAGTGGGGAATGATATGGACACCTTGCATGAAAAGATAAAACATCTAGTGGGATTTAGCTTTATAAGAGTATATAGATATAGATATAAGATTAAAACAAATCTAGTACCAGATGTGCGGACCTAAGTCCACATGTTTAGACCCCAAGCCTTAGATGAAACACAACAGTTTTAACATCAGTCTTTACGTAAAACAAAATTTGGCCATCCTATTGGTGTATTATAAGCACAGAACAAGAATGAACTAAGGACTAAGAACAGTTGTTTGGTGCAACTTTTTTCATATGGCAATGTAAAAATAAAAAACAGAAGATGTACCAATGCTGACAAGTATTACCTGTAAAATAATTTTACTATCTTTAGCATATGCAAATCTGCCATGCATTGGCGTTCCATTGATATCCACCAGGCTACCGTAGACACCATCAAAGAGACTCACGTGACCACAGTTCTCAGGAGAACATTCAGGATGGGAACATGCACACCCAGGCATAGAGTTCTGTAGAAACATAACTTGTTAGAAAATATTTTTTCTGAAGATGAACAAAGGTGACATGAGATATGTCAATGAAGTCCAAGGAAAATATAGACCCACTTATTACACAAATATATATTCATATACATCAATAATTGAAGAAAAGAGTACCTCTGAATCAATAAGAGATGAATCCATCAAACACTTTGTGATATAGTGGAAACCTTGCCAAGGCACAGAACTGCCATGTGGCAAAAGTTCTTCAGGCTTCATACCTAAAGAATCTTTTGCATCCGCATCAATGACACAGATAATTGGAACTTTCTCCCTGCCAAAGCTTATGTCTTCACAAAGAACAACTCTCTCATTTTTAGGCTTCCATCCAAAGTGCTTTGAATCAAGAACATAATGGTATTCTTCCATTCCCCACATTTCATCATCATTAAGAGGATCAACTGAAGGAGCTTCAGAAAAATCAACTGCCGTGAGTTGCATAGGAAGCAGAGCATTTGAATTATATCTAGACTTGCAACCTTTAGGGCATATGAATTCCTCTTGATGCCAATCAATTTGGATGCCATTGTCACTGCAAAGCTTTGCAGCTTTCACAAATATGTTCTCAGGTAAAGATCCGTATTTAACTTCCAATGCAGCAAGAAGACTTGTCTTACAGCATACAGAGCGGGCAACCAATAAAATATCAATGTTGCTTGGATGGGGTCTTGTCTTTTGAATCTTGGAAAATAAAGTTTGTGCAACATCTGAGCATTGGAAATCCTGTAACTTACCAAGGCTGGATGTTTCAGGTTCAACTATTTGAGATGTTAGGCCAGAGCTCTGAAACTTAAAGTTTTTCTCGATTCCAGAGTTACTCCTCTTCTTTAATGTACTTGTCGGCCATAAACTTTTCTTGAAAGCAGAATAGTAGTGCCGGCCACGGTTAAGCTGATACTTCCCACGACCCAGTGGAATGTGGCCAACAGCACCTGAGTCCATATGTGCGACTTTATGGTGGCGGCCAAGATCTGGCAGAAGATCAAATTTGAGCCCACATAATCTGCAGATGAACTTCTGTGAGCCATCGTCATCCTCAACATTGTGGCTATCATAAAGGGGCAGACCACTTGTCCCTTCTGTTTGTTGAGCAGATTGACCATTTGGTCGCTGAGGGACATCAAGAAGCCTGATTTGTTGAGCATGGTCAGAAACAATGTGAGGATATAGCAGATCTGTGTTCAAAAAATTGCTGTTACATAACATACATCGAATGAGAATTGAATACTGGAGGTATTGAGCCCCATGTACATCCTGCACATGCCTTTCAAGGACTTTTTTGTTGGTAAATGATTCCATGCATGCAGCACAAGAATAACCTCTAAACAGCCACCGGGCTTCCTTTTTGTGGACAGTTGTCCAATGTAATCCAAGAGCTTGATCATCAGAGAACTGGTGAGCACAAATTTTGCACTTCGGACCAGATGAAAGATTAGTTCCCTCTTCCTGCAACACTACAGATCCTTCTTTGTTTTCAGAATATATTTGCTTAGATCTATTTGTATCAAAGCCCCAGATATTTGCTAGTTTCTCTCTCTCAGTAGATATCAACTTTAACAAAAACTCTCCAACATCTGGATTTTTGGACACTTCAGCCAGTATCTGGGGCATATGTTCACTAGCAAGACCGGTGCGTTGATGTGAAAGGTTGTTTCTCAAGAACCAATAAAGAAATTCACATGCCTGGTGTAGACATATCTTATCTTTTCTTGATGTGCAGCCCTTCAGTAGATTGACAAAGACATCTTTAGAAACGAGTCGACTCTTCCCATTCCTGGCACGTTTAAGGAACTTTGGAAGGTGCTTCTCACAATAAAGAGTATGTCGCTTGGCATAATCCTGGCATTCAACAATACTGTCATGAGAGCGAATTCCAATACAAAGAGAAGTATCATCAGTATTTGTCATGGAAGTTGACGCCGCACACACATCAGTTTTCTCCATTGCACCTTTTTCACCAGAGTTCTCTATAGCCACAGTTGTCATCAATTTCACTTGTACAGCAGCCTGGACATTCTTGTCTTTTTCCAAGTCTATGCTATACATTGCTTGCGACTTAGAAATTTCTTCCACCCACTTATTCAGAGGTTCTTCGCCCATATGGAGTACCTCAGATGGATCCAACAATTTTTCTGGGTGCAATGCATCCAAGTTTGTCTGTACGCGGTGCTTTTTACAAAAAGTAGAACCATGCTGAGCTCGATGCTTGCATTTTCTACCCATATTAGTCATACCACTGCACAATGGAGCTTCAATGGTAAGTGCCTTGTCCTCCCTTGAAGAATGGTCAAGAAAATGCATACTTTGATGCACGCAACAGTAAATATCACCATCATTTGCCCACCTACCACACTGCCTTCCCTTTGCTTCAATGTACGCAGAACACTGCCGAGAACTCTTGAATGAATCTAAATCAAGTCTAGCATTCTGTAAAGCTGCATTGGCACTACTGGATATTGTGTTCTCGTTGGTGCCAGAACTTCCAGGTAACGTGACAGCATTATTTTGATTTGTTGCTCCTAATGCCCCTACATTTTCATGCATGACAGAGTTATTAGGAAGGTTATTTTGGTTTGGGTCTTCGGTTGGAGTCCTGTAGTCAGCTTCACCCATGTGTGAAATTTGTATCTCCCCTCTTCGGACCTCAAGCTTTGGACGCTTTCTACTACCTTGTTGATCTAAAGCTGGATCATCGTAACAATTGGTTTTCTCGAAGTTGCCAACATTACCAGCAGGATGCAACGAAAAGTACTGTTTCATCAATTCTTGTTTCCATGTCTTCCACTCAGGGACTAATTCAGGCTGCACTGATGCATTCCGCAATTCCTTAAGCTTGTTCCCAAGAATGGACTGTCGAAGTTCCTGTTAAAGAAGAGAAGAAATAAAAATTGGCTACACTTTACTCGGAATAAGAAAAATAAGTATATAAATGTAATAGGAGAATAATCAATATTAGACACCAGAACTCTGGAAATAGTGCTATCAAGATTCAGCAGTAAAGAAACATTGAGTAAATCTAGTCGCTTCAATAAAATCAAATTACATAAACCAATTGCATCGTTTACTTAATGACAGTGAAGGGAATTAAAGTTAGAGTATAATTTAAACAATTTGTCGATCGAGAAATGGTGATCTACTTGTTACGATCAAGCATGGAAAGATAATTTATACTTGTGATTAAAAAAACTACAATGAGTGACAAACTGTGATGTTTTAAAACAAATAGTTGGCTGAAGAATAAAAACTAACAAAAAGAAAACTAAGTTGCCTAGCTCTCCATACTTTCACCTTAAACATAGCACATATATTATATATAAGCACATAGGAGAACATATTAGTTATCTAAGCACTATTTCAACTGAATGTAGAACAAGGCAATGCAAAAACTCTTTTATAGTCTACTGTAAGAAATTCAAATGATTATTAACACAACCATCAATGTCAAATTGAATAATGAGGTAAGTAAAGAGAACCCGAATTCTTAACCACCAAGTGGGTATTTCTAAGCACAAAATGAAGTAAAGTCGGAATGTACAAACAAAAAACATAGAGAAACAAGATATTATTATCCAATAAACTATTAGCGATGATTGAAACAGAGGTAACCATCAAGCTAAGTAGACGCAACTGAGCAGGGTAGATCTGCCCCTGCATTTGCCCCGCATGGCCAGAACCTACTTTTCATGGAATCAGATAGGCCTTGTGGGTGGTGACCCATTGATGAGTCATAAACATTGACCAAAGAGGAAAGATCTCTACCATGAGAAAGGAATTTAACTAAGCAAGAGAAGATTAGGCAAGTAATTGTGGAAAATGCATGAATCAACTAGCTGTCAAATAGAAAGTAATCCAAGAAACAAACGCTGGGCAACTCCACATGAAGAGGCATAAACCCGATCCAACCCCGCATCTGTTCTATTCACAAAGAGAATCATGACTTCTTTGTTCCCCTCACCTATGCAACAGAACTGAAAAAGAAGCCAGGAATCGATGGCTGCATACAGATGCAGATCCGCTTTGGTGGTTTCCACGCACTATGGCTGCAGATAGATCCAGACCACAACGCCAGCAGCACCCCAAACAAAATTTTCTGCACCCCACCTCTGCTTGCGCTGCTAGCCCCCTACGACCTTGGCACCTTCTCTATGCGCCGCCGTGGCCAATCTGCCGGATCTGGATGTGCTTGAGAAGAAAGAATGAGAGGCGGCGGCGAGAAAGAGAAGAGAGGGAGGATTTAAGTCTTGTGAAAGGATTGGTCCGCAACAGATGGTGGGTGAGGATGATGGGCCCCACTGGTTCTCCGGGTCGTATTATGCCCCCTTGAAAGCAAAAATAAAGGGGCCGGTCCACGGGCCGCCCACCCATCTTGCGGCCCCCTAAATCTAAGAAACTCTACAATTCATTGCCCACTTTGCTATAAGCATAGATAATTTTGCCAATAAAATGGCAGACACAAATGAGGAAAGTTAGTAAAAGATTTTTTTTCTAGAATACGCATGAGAGCTGCGTATCATTGCATTAAGATAGGAAAAAAAGGAAGGCTCAAAATAGCCAATACAAAACTCACACCACACCACACACACCTAGATAAGTGTCGTGGAAATGCGTATGTTGCATTGGATTTGCGGTCATATGAGAAGGGATCGAGTTCGGAACGATGATATACGTGATAGATTAGGGGTAGCACCAATTGAAGAAAAGCTTGTCCAACACCGGTTGAGATGGTTTGGACATGTCCAACGGAGACCTCCAGAGGCACCGGTGCGTAGTGGAATCCTAAGCCAGGATAGTAACGTGAAGAGAGGCAGAGGAAGACCGAAGTTGACTTGGGTAGAGGCAATAAAAGGAGACTTGAAAGGATGGAATATAACCAAAGACTTAGCCTTAGATAGGAGTGCTTGGAAAACAGCTATTCACGTGCCTGAACCTTGATTGCTTCTGCTGGGTTTCAACTCTAGCCTACCCCAACTTGTTTGGGACTTAAAGGCTTTGTTGTTGTTGTTGTTGTTGTTGTAGTAAAAGAATGAATCTAGGAAGCGTCAATTAGGAGGTTATGAAAGGGTAGCAAGCCAAAGTTGTTGCAATGAGTGGTTTAGAAATGAGTCTGACACATGGCAGGTGATATTATGACATTCAACATTTTGTAACAATCCACGTACCTACCTAAGAAAGTGTGGTTGTAGTCCCTAAGCTTAGGCATGGCAGTGTTAGACTTCGAGCAGAACACCCTGTAAATCATGACCTTCCAAACAACATAGTGCAGAGGAAGGAGAATAAAAATTATAGTACCTCACAAAGCATTTCAATAGTCTCAGCATCATGTGCATTCATACACTTTTGGTTCCACATCTCAAAAGAATTTTGTAGCCATTCACAGCTTATGTAGTCAGGAAGAATCATCTGAAATCATACGATTAAGATGAAACAATGCTGGGAAACATACAAGGAAATAATTGACATGTTAGATAATAAAGAACCGAACATTGTTCAAATATTTGTAAGACCACCAATGACACAGATCTATGGAAACTCAGAAAGCCCTAGTGAAGATCTAGTCCAGCTTGAGATACCACATACTTGATCAATAAAATGAGAAGGTATTCTTACATGAGTTGTCATTTTGTATAGCTGGATTAAATAAACATATCATGATAAGTATCATCGAGCGTACATGATATAATTTTGCAAACAAAGACTTTGAAGTGGATGGTGATTTCTTAAAGTGTTAGGAACTGAGCCTAGCTCAGTTGATAATAAGTGTGGGTGTACACCCCCACCACCCAAGCTCGAGTCTTTTTTTCCTTTGTGTGTGTTGGGGGGTGGGGATTATTTCTATTTATCAGCAATAACAGCTAGTACCTCCTAGATATTGGTCGAGCCCGCACCCCACACCCAAAAAAATGTATGGAGAAAAAAAGAACAAAATTGTCCTAATACAGCTTCATATTCTACCAATCTTTAATCTAAACCTCTAGGCGTTTTTTATGGAGTTAAGACTCCCAAGGATAAATTATGATAAATACAAGATGTAAGGAAGATATCAATGTTTTTCTCCCTTTTTCGTTTTTTATCTGCAAATTGCCATAGCTAATGGATACTACTAGTACTAAATTAGTTTTTTTTTGTTAATTAGTATCTTGTTGTGTCTCATGTCTAGTCTACCTAGCTTGCTAAGGCATTGTTGTAACTGGTGTCATGGGGTTTGGCACCAGGCATCCCCTATAGTAAAAATGTAGAGCCACTGAGCCAACATGTTGCAATGTTTCAAAAGAAACATCAAAAAATTATGCACGTGGCAAACACAAAGTTAAATAGACTTGCAAAAGTTCGACCCTAAATTCACCTTTGATGTTGAGATTCAAAAAAGACAAGTGTCACGGTCAGCACATGATGAACAGTGCTCGATTGATTGCTTGTCTATTTTGATTCTTGACATTTATGACGAATTTGGAAGTGAATCAGCAGCCTTACTTAACTTTATATTTACAACATAAACAACTTTTTGATGAACTTTTGAAAAAACGCAACATGATAAATTCACTATTGATGACAATGCTAATTATTATTTGCAGGCTCTATTTCATGCTATGATGATCGTCTTAACAGAAGTCTGACACATCCTAGATACAATGTGCAGAACAATGACTATGGTACATCCAGCAACAGATAAAGGAAAAATGATGTAAAGTAAAACTACGGACATAAATAGACTACATAATTTACTGCCATTGAAGATAGAGAACATGAAGGCATGTAAATGTCACAAAGAGATAGACCACAGTCAGATAGTCATGGAAAGTATTTCCATAATACAATCAGGAAAAATGGAAAAAAGACGTAAAAAAACATCAACGGTAAGCACTGCAAAGTAGCAAAACGGACATTCTACTTGCTTAAGAAAAGTTGACGCGACGCGCCACGAAATATCCACAAGAAACAAGGTTCTCGGATTTACATTTTGAAATTTGAGGAGCATCTTCCCAAGATCAGTGTAATCTCTACAGCAAGACGCTTCCAGGGCAAATTCTTTCCATGTTGTAGCCTTCCGAGCATTATCAACTACAGCCTAATAAACATATAAATTGTGTCAACAACTGAAGCCAAAGGCGTAAGAAAACTTGTAAGAACATAACCAACCTCAATATGAAGCTCATCAATTAAATTTATCATAAAAACAGCAAGATTCTGCATGTTGAATCGTCGAGGAATGTTCAAATCCTTCACCAGCTTTCTCCATTTACGATGAGTTCCATTCACAAGTGGCAAAGGACATTCCTCTATTGGAAGAACAAGTAGCATGTCTACCCAAGAATAAGTTTTTGTTCGTGGGAAGAAAACGACAATATAGTTCTTCCTGTCATGTGTTGGTTTTGCCCTTAGAGTAGGTAAAGGACAATCTACTCTACAGCATCGAATTCCAGTTTGCCATTTTCCTCTCCACTGTTTTCACATGAAAAGGATAAAGCATGTTCACAGAGGAGGTATTAGAAAAAAACAAAAACTTCTATAAAAAGAAGGTAGCTGAACTATAATAGGAGTACTAGCGATCTTGTAGGTAGCTCAGTGAACAAAATTTCTCCTTTTCATTTTTTGCGATAGTAAATTATGCTAGAATCACCAATGTACCAAATATATTATCTTCATTATGCACAAAAGGAGAACATATTATCGCAGTACCTAAAACTCAGTGTACAGAAAATAGTTATTGGGTCCCAAGATACCCCTTCTTTACTTAAATACACAATATTTAGCTGAATAAACAGAAGAAAGCAAGGGTACCACTTTTAAGGGGAAATCCAGCATAATTTACACCACAAAATTCCATCTGAGTCATGAAACAAAAATGTTTAATAGGACATGGGAAGGTATTCATTCTGAGACCATATATGAAAAGAAGTCCCATCTAATCATTTTAGTTAAGGCTTCGACCTTCGATCTCAAGTTACCTTTTTTAGGATTAGGACTAATAAAGAAAACAAGACTTTACATGGACCACTCAAGCATACCATTGTTTAACTGGAATAAAGCTGCAACTAAGACTACAATTAGAAAATAATAACAGAGCTATGAGTTGCCCCCCCCCCCCCAAGTAATACATGGTGTATCTATTAAATGCACAGTTTCTGGAACCTGAAACATGACAAGTACTTCCTCATATAACCCCAAAACGAATTTAAATAAAGAAAAGTGTACCTTCACCCAAAGTGCTACAGCATGATCCTCATCTCCAGCATTCCCCATATTGAGCTCCTCCCCTTTATAATTGGTATCACCATTACAACTATTGTTATCAACATTATGGCCCATAACATTTAAAGGGGAAACAGGCTTCTTCATCTCTTCTTGTGGAGAAGATTTATTACGTACTAAATCAATACTGCAGGCTATTTCTGATAGATCTTGGAGCGTGCACTGCAATTCTTTCTGCCGTGCATGGCATCCTACCAAGTCAGTTCCGACTTCCTTACTTACAGCATCTACATTTCCATCCACTTTGACATGATCCTCTGCTATTTTCTCCTCTTCAGAAGGTGTGGCATCTCCATTGATTCTGCATGAACTTGGTAATGACACTGTATTGGGAGAAGGATGTATCTCTTCCTGAGGATGATGCATATCCTTCTTACCGAAATTTTGTTTATTAAAGTTGTCATCAGTTTGCAAGCCATTATTATTTCCAGCACTTGAATTCAACTGAAGTTTTACATCGGAGCAAGAACTGTCGCTATTCTTCTTTCTTAGTTCTGTCCCCTGAGGTAAATCACCCAAGTTAAGAGGTGAATTTTTGGAAGCAGCATCTAATACCTCATCTATGCCTGTTTGACAAGCATCGCTAACCTCGACAGGGTTACATACTATTGTATCATCTTTTGGGTGGACATCAGAGCCTGACCACCCATAATCATCATGTGAGATGGTCAGCTTCCTATCATAGGCGATTGATGATGTTTTATCCACATCATTTTTCAAATTGCAATCCACTTGCATAACAGGAGGGTCCATCAGCATTGCTTTGCCAGGATCTGGTCTACCAATCCACTATGAGGAAAAAAGCAGGACTTCCAAAAGCAGCGCAGGAATTATCCTCTACTAGCATGAAGCCCATAAAGACTGTAGACTTAGTTCTACATAGAAAAAATAGAAAACTGTTGTTTAGAGTATATGCAGCGCTTCGGAAGAAAACATATTATGGAGGAAAAAAATAATAAAAACCTCACGAAAATCTAACAGAGTTGCATTTGAAACAGAAAAGAATATATTATACTTACGGTGATTTTTCTATTTAACAAACATGTGAAGTGACAACACTACAGATGCAAAAAAAGGCAGTATCATTTTGTTCTTTTTCTCACAATACACAGGAGAGTATTATCTTCTTCTCCCATGCTATTAAAAAAAAAACACATGAAAACATGGTGTTCTAGAAAGTTATACGCTAGGCAAACAGCAGTCGAAATATTCACCAAGGCTGGTTACGAGGAAACTAGGCGAAAGAGGTAGAGTGAAAGCATGATGTAGAGTGAAAGGTTTGGTTCAAGCGTAAAAAAGAAACAGAGAAAGTAGTGTATTCAGCAGTTGGCATCACAAAATAAATAACTGGTCATATGTGACAGAACTTTCACGCAAATACCCTCCGTGACGACGCACCGCAAAGGAGGCAGCGCCAGCTCCCGCAACAGGCCGCGTTCCCCGGCTGCGTCGAGTGCAGCAGGATTCGGCGGTGGCGACACCAGGGCCCCGAGGATTCGGCGGAGGAGCAGGTAGCCGAGACTCAGAGCACCGGACGAGAGACGCCGGCAGTGGATCGCGACGGCCACGCGAGGATGGGAGCCGCGGCGGCCGGCGGGAGGCGGTGGTGGCGACGAAGGGTTTGCGACGTGCACGTGCTGGGGAGGGCGAGGGGAGATGGGGGAGGTGGGCGGCGTCCGCGATTCGCCCCCGGTGAGACGGTGTGAAGGAAGGAAAACAGAGAAGGGGAAAAAAATTAGAAAACTCGCCAACTGATTTCACCTCGTCGGGATTAACCGCTTGGGCCGCTTTGGGCCTACAAAACGGCTATCCGGCCCGGTCTAGCAAAGAGGGCCCTCAGAAATCCAACCAATCTTTTCAAGGAAGCCCAAATTAGAATGTCCGACGGTGCGGCCCATACAAAACGGCTATCCGGCCCGGTCTAGCAAAGAGGGCCCTCAGAAATCACCCCTGCTCCGCTGGCCTCGTCCGCCGCTGTCGCGCCTGCTCCGCTGGTCTCGTCCGCCGTTGTCGTACCTGCTCCGCTCGCCTTATCGCCGCTGTCGCGCCTGCTCCGCTGGTCTCGTCCGCCGTTGTCGTACCTGCTCCGCTCGCCTTATCGCCGCTGTCGCCCTGCTCCGCTCGCCTCGTCCGCCGCTGTCGCCCCTGCTCTGCTCGCCTCGTCCGCATCTGCGCCTCTCCCTCCCACGCCGCAGTTTGTCTGTCTTCCGCGCCTCGTCCGCCGCTGTTGTCGTGGTTACCCTCGCCCGCTGCCCTTTGTCCGCCGCATATACTGATACAGGTGATTTTCAGTTTGCATTCAGTTTCGTCAATCTAGTTTTGATTCAGAGTTTTAGAGTTGTAAGGCTGACGAATGCTGGTTCATGCATTCAGTTCGTCAGTCTAGTTTTGATTCAGTTTGCATTCAGTTCCATTTTGGATCTGTCAGTTGTGGGCCAAAAATAGGATGAACGTTTGAAAGTTTAAATGAATATCTATACCTGATTAGTATACGTCGCTCATTCTTGACTTCATATTCCTGATATTGGTGTTCTAGAAATATTAATTAGAAGTTCTTCACATCATATTATATGTCGACTGCCTGCATCTATTGAATGAAAGTATGTTACTCTGAATTTGTCTTATCAGTAAATTAGTTTTTTTTTTTTTGTCTAGTGAATGGAAGTACTGTCTACTGATGGATAATTTCATTTTGAGGTTGAGTGTTTCTGTTTTTGCTTCAAGGTTAAGTGTTTCAGATATTAGTATTTCATTGGTATCTTTGTTTATCTGTTTGTTTTCCGTGATTCAGTTTCTCAGTTTTTGTTTTACATTTACTCATTTAATTATTAAGCTACTAATGTGGATGTGTATAATTATTCAGCGGATGGTGATGATTTTTTATTTTATGTTAGTTTTCATTTTGAGGTTGAGTGTTTCAGTTTTTGCTTTCAAGATTCAGTGTTTCAGATATTAGTATTTCAGTGGTATCTTTGTTTTTCTGTTTGTTATCCGTGATCCAGTTTCTCAGTTTTTGCTGTTCATTGTTTCTGTCCTGAATATTTATTTTGTTTGTTTATATCTGTGTTTGTTTGTGTATTTGCGACCTTGTGGGGTTCTAACCTAGTACAGTTTGGTGTGCGTTGATGCTTAGTTACGTACCACTAAACTTAATCACCTGCTCGCTATCACATAGCACCTAATTTAGCACCAATAATTGGCTCTGCTTGTTTACATGCCTGTACATTGGAGCTCTCCACTCGTGCTACAGATTGCAAGAGCAATGCCATTATGATGTCATGGAAGCGATTATCATTTGTCATACAGGATCTGTTAATTTGCTTACTGTTCATACCATTATGCTTATGATCCTGTTTATTTACCTTGTGATTTGAATTTTGTTATAAGTGCACTTTTTGCAAGTGCTATTTTGAAATTTTATTACTCAACACTTACATTTAACTAAATTCGTGAATGCTGGTGGTTCTAGTTTGCTATAGCTAACTTTGAGTTCTCATAGTTTACATTTTTAGTTGTTTAGAAGAACAATACTGACAACAAGAAATAATTATACGCTTGAGTGTGAACTGGCTGTTATGGTGGTTTCACAAAGAGGCTCTATTTCCGCCTTTTGTTTTTTGGGCACAGGGGTAGGGATGTACTGTGCAATTTTGATGGAAAAGTGTGTGGTATCAATTACTTTTTGGGTCTGCACTACAATATCTTGACCAAGCAATTTTTAGTATCATGCTTGTGTGTTTTGTCAGTTTGAGTATGTTGCTATTTAATTGCATGTACTCAGTTTCAGTTTTCAGTCATGATTATTTAATATTGTTTTCATTTTTTGTTCGCTTGTTGCAACTAATTTATTCTCAATCTCACTGAGTTGTTGCTCAAGGTCTGAGCTTTTCTTTCTCAGCAGCTTTGACACTTGCCTCAGCTTCTTTTAGCTCTAAGTTGAGTGTCTCTTCAGCTGCACGCATTGCCTGTACTTGTGCTTCAAGCTCGAGAATCTTCTGACTTGCATGTTCTCCAAAAGCTTTTGGATTCACCATGCTGCTCACTGAGAGAGTTCAGATTCAGCTCCAACTCTTTTTTTTTGTGACAGTGCTTCTGAGAGGACCAATTGTGCTTTAGCAAGCACATCTTCAGCCCGATGCAGCATGGCTCATCTTCAGTGTGTGATTTTTTGTTTTGCAAATTGTTTCAGAGTTTCAGCATGATTTTGAGGTTCATTGTAATTTAGTTGCAGCAATCAGGATCAAGTTTAGGTTTAGTTCGGTTTAGTAGTCTTAATCTAGTCTATTGGATAAAGGTTCTGGTTCAGTTTAGCAATGAGGTTCAGGTTCAGTTTAGTTCATTTGTAATGCCTAATTAATAAGTGTACTACATTTGTACGGTTTTGTCTCTGAGACCACGTGAGGTTGTCCTTCAGTTTGCCATGATCTCCTTTTTCATTTGTAATGCCTAATTAATAATATACATCGTTCCTCTGAGTCCATTCTCAATAGTGATTCTCAATAGTGATATTATGATATAGCCAATTTTATTTTTCTACTGTAGTCCGTGAAATTTTAGCGTTGATTTTCTGTACCTGAGTACGAGACGTAATAAATGACACAGAGAAGAAAAATCAGAGTATATCATGAGCTTTGTTTTTCCCGAAAAGGAAATGCAACTTCAATCATTTTAGGCAAAGTGCTTATACAACTTAAAGTTTTGGAAGTATTCTGGAAGTAAGGTGTTGAGATGTGTTCACTTCCGGCATGTATACACATTTACACTGCAAGAAAGTCAGTTTGACAGGTGTAGCCTGTAGCTAATTTTCCATTACATTCCATGCTTGAGTACAATAAAGAAAAGAAAAACTCTTCAGGTTGGTCTGAACTAAACTGCCTTGGCATGCGAATTGTCTGAACATTTTTTGTTTCTATTATTCCTGAGTTTTTTGTTAATTTTTTTCTGGAAGATAACAACTGTAAAAAATCTTCCAGAAGATAATAACCATAAATATCTTCCAGAAACTTAGTCCTGTGACGTACATGTGCTACTTTTTCTTTTTTTTAGTTGTGGTGTATCATGTTGCGTGGCAACGGCTCATTTGTTGAAAATGTGGGAGACAACAAACAGCAAAATC
This sequence comes from Miscanthus lutarioriparius, assembly GCA_904845875.1. Classification (NCBI taxonomy): domain Eukaryota; kingdom Viridiplantae; phylum Streptophyta; class Magnoliopsida; order Poales; family Poaceae; genus Miscanthus; species Miscanthus lutarioriparius. The sequence continues at coordinate 15,851,045 of CAJGYO010000008.1, forward strand.
TTCCGGAAGATATATAGTTTTTTTCCACATCGCAGCCCGATAGCCCGCGCCCCTCCGCCGCGGCGGGCTTCCTCCCCCCCGCGCACGACCATCGGCCCATGTGCCGGCCGGTTCCACTTCCACTCGGGACACGAGTCCTGTATGTCCACGGGACTGCCACGGAAGGACTAGCGCGATCCCGCGCCGAGGACAAGGAGGCATCACCACATATTCAGACATGGTCACATGAAGAAATGGCGTTTTCGGTGCCCAGAACCCGGAGCGGCGGAGCGCATTTGGAACGGCAGGCGAGCGAGATGCCTGAAGCCAGCCGCCCTTTGCGTCCTATGATTGTCGTTGCCGATGCGTATACGTACTGCTAATCCGTTGCAGTGTTACTTTGTTTTTTTTAGGCCACACGTTGCCGTGCCACTATGTCAGGATTCAAGAACACGCCGCTTTGCACCGCTTTCGCTCCCACCCGACAAATGGCCAACTTTTTCCGGTCTGTTGCACGTCTTCTGAGAATAATATAGTAGTACCAGCTAGAGCACTCATATATCGCTCGTCATGTGTACATTCCGTCGTGAAATATATTGCCCAGGCAGCAGCTCTAGTTTGTGGCAGTCAGTTTGGCTGAACAAAAAGAAATGGACAGCCCAACCGAACCGATCCAACCGGTTGTTAACCTTTTTGTTTTCCCTGCAGTAACGTCGGCCGGCCGGCGCACTAAACAACACCACATCAACCAGTATTTCCAGTCTACGTATTATTTCCCACGAAACAACGACAATACAATAAACCCGTCCCATCCGGTTATCGTGACTCACTCCGGCCGACGGAGGCCGGTGTCACGGGGCAGCGGTGGCGCTCGATAAATCATCACGCCGACCGTTGGTACAGCCCAGCACAAAATCACAGCCTCTGACCAACCACAATACTACATGCCATCGCGCAGGGCAGATTCGCACGATCACAGGACGGCGCTCTCCATCCTAATATACCCGTGTGCCGTGCCGTGTCCGTCCGTCCACCTCGACACGGCGCGGATGAGATCCATTCGATGCGTTCACTCGTCTGTCTCGGGTGGGGGTGTGGTTCAGCCGTTCAGGGAATCCAGCCAGCTAGCCAGGGAGCCAGGAAAAGAGAGGGAAAAAAACGGCGGCCGATCGAGCTCGCCGGCCGGCCGGCCGGTCGCCGGTCGGTGGCGAGCAAGTCTCGCCTACTCTGAAATTGCCATCCTGTCCTCCTCGCCGCGACTGCAAACAGTGCGTTGTTTCCGCAATATGTTTGTTATTTTTGTGTTAAAAATTGCAACATGACAACTTTCGTTTCCGCCGTCCCGTCGCTTTCGTGCCAACCGATCATCCACTCTGGCCAGCTGCCGTCGCTGCACCTTCTTTCCTACTGACTGACAACCGAACGAAAAACAGCAAATCCACTCCCTGGCCTTTCTTGAGAGGACACAGAAAATTAGAGGAAAACACCTCTACAAAAAGGATCTTGTAAATCATATCCCAGCTCATCAGACCCATACGGAAATGTGCTACACTCCCACCTACTTTGATGTATAATAAGTTAACAAAATAAGACGGTGTGAACAAGGACGTTTCGAGACTCCTCTGAGCTCTGCTGTGCAAGTTGTTTCATTGTAGCTGCAAAGTAGCACTCCGTACGTGCTTGAAACAAATTGAATGGCGTGCCAATGGTCGTCGGTACGCCGGCAATAGAGCGACGCTGCATTGCTGTGCACTCCTCTGCTCACTTAAAAATCAATCACAACCACTGACAGATAGAGGTGTGCACTTGACCTCTTACCCTCCTCCACGACAGCACCATCTTATTCTCTTTTATTATTATCTCTTAGCCTCCACGTTCCTGTCTGTCTTCTCTATTTTTTCCGAAGACATGCGAGCCTAAATCTGATGGTGTTTGATCGGTAGATGACGCGTCCAATCTAACGAGAAATGTCATATGCAGAAAGCAGACATGACCGCTTCGGTTTACCAACCGTGCACCTGCGTTTTTTCTAAAAAAAATATATGGAAGAGAAAACATAAACATGTTAATTCCAACGTGAACAACAGCACGAATGAATAATGAAGTACTCCTTTATCCTAAATTATAAGATGTTTTGTTTTTTTTAATACATTAGAATACATTATGTACATATATATATATATATATATATATATATATATATATATATAAAAAGTAACGTAACTAAAAATACAAAAATATCTTAATGGAGGAAATATTCCTCAGGTGGCTGACAAATGCTGCCTCGTGATTAACAAATCAAAACATGTACGGAAAATTTGCCATTCAAAAAATTACGACTTGCGAGGCAAAGGAAAAATTGAGACTGGCAATGGAATGCCCACAGTCACAGGGCAGGGCGGAGTGGGTTGGTAGGCCACCGTTGTCCTGAATGAACATCAGATGGGCTCTTGAGACTTTACTTCCGGCCATAATCCATAGATTCTTTTCCCGTGGTGTTTTAGAGCTACAACTTGCTGAATAACATGAGACCTGAGTTATTACTAATCGTGTAAAATCAGGTGCACAGAAAAACGCCATTTTCTATAAATATATATATATATAGAGAGAGAAATATTAGTATTTGTTTTTTCAAAAATCATTATGATATTGTCCAAAACATTTATACATTTGTTAAGAGAGAGTCAAAATCTGATAATACCAATTGATAAAATAATACACCTACCAAATGTGAGTTAATCTATGATTGTTGCTGATCAAGTGTTTTTATCTTTAACCATCAAGTGATCATTATTAGTCCGACAACATCAAATGAATGACACCAGAGTGACTTCTCTATAATAATATAACCTTTTTATTTAAAATAAATAGTTACATTAGTAGTTAAAATATTTATATCTTTATTTTATATTAGAGATACTTATCCCATCCTAAAATATAAAGTACCAAACTATCAATATTTTGTTCCAGATTATATCATATATGATTAGCATAATATCTTCTCTTTTCTCTTGATTAAGGGAGGTTAGATACGATACGACATTCATTTTACCCTATAATTTATCACATAATTTTAACGTCCTCCTACTAAGGGCCTATTTGGATCCACCAAATAAACTTTAGCTTAGCTTAGCTGTTAGGGATCCACACGACCCATCTAAAAGTTTAGCTGTTTCAACCTAGCTAAATTCAGCTAAAGTTTAGCTGAGTCTATTAGCTGGTAGATTAGTTTAGCTAGGAGAACTTTTAGTTGGCTAAAGTTTAGCTTTGAAATTTTAGTTAGCTATAAATTTTAGTTGAGTGGATCCGAACAGGGTTTAAATAAATGGAGGGATGCATGACATAAAATCAGTAAAAGCATTGAAGGAATCCAGGCCCTTGCATCTGATGAGTTGCCATCAGAAGAATTTGTCACTTTGGAGAATTGCCGTGGTTATCTTTACCACCCGTTTTGGTGTCTTTTAGTTTTACGGTTTCACCTTTTTGTCCTCTCTCTGTCGACTCTGGTCCACAATTTCCTGCTAAGATTGACCAAAATGCCCCTGCCCGCTCGTGGGGTTGTCTGTGGTCCGATTTGCACCGAGGCGCGAGCCCATTTCTCTCCTTTGCCCCCTGCCCTCCGCTGCACCCGCACTCGTCTTCTCTCCTCCCCTCCGTCACCCGCCTCCTCGCTATGGCAAGGGAGCCTCTCCCGGCCTCTTCCTCCCCTTCCTACCAGACTATCCTCCTACCGCAACCGCAACGGACCTGACGGTTTCCATCCACCTGGCCTCCCTGTCGCGCGAGCTGATCGACCCACGCAAGTGCAATGCCGTCCAGAGGCTAGATCGAGCTGCCGAGCGCTGATCACGGTGAGGCCACCCAGATCCACCCGATTGCCACCCGGACTCCACCCCTGCCTTTTCTTCTTCCGTTCACGCCGCGTGCGCTCTCCCTCCCTCCCTCCCTCTCTCGTGCGGCAACTGGGCGACCGCCGACGCCCATAAGCCAGGTGCCCAGGTCTTCGTCGGGTCCTTTGCCGGCGACGAGCACACACCAGGTTTGCGCACCCTTTCTCTTCCATTCCTGCTGTGCGAAACCGAGCACACGAACCCTAATTAGCTATTTTTATTCGGATCTGATCTAATTACTAGCGTACGCATGCCTATAGGTAAGATTTTTTTTGGCAAAAATTATTGGGTATACAATTGTACACCCATGCCCTTTACTGGGTCCGCCCCTGTCCTTAGCCAATGTTCATGTTTTTCCGTTAATATAATTGATTCGTCAGTTTCAATTTTGAAGCATTTACATGCCGCCTTAATAAATTTGTTCCGTTTCTTCCAGGGTACTGTGGAGAGCTACCCATCTGTTTCGGTTTCTGGGAAGAACAGTTTTGGCATAATTTTCACCCTAAGATGCCTGGAATTACAGTGGATGGAGTTGTTGCAGAGGAGGTGCCGAGCGGGGTGAATTCCTCTCCACAGAACGAAAATCTGCCCGCCCCAAAGTCGACGGCAGCTTCAACGATGGCAGCAAGCATGCAAAGCGAGACACTTGAGATGCATGTTGAGGGCTCCGGTGCTGGGGAGCCCTCAATTGAGCAGCTCTACAACAATGTGTGCGAGATGGAGAGCTCAAGTGAGGGTGGCTCCCCATCACGCGAGAGCTTTGGCTCAGATGGGGAGGAGTCTAGGATTGACTCAGAGCTTCGCCATCTTGTTGCTGGGGAGATGGAGGCCATGAAGGTTATTGAGGAGGAAGAGGAGAATGGGAGTGTTGCCAACGTTGTACCCCCTGCTCCTGCTGAGAATGGAACCCAAGTAAAGGAACAGTCTTCCAATTCGTCCAAGAAGTCGAAGAAGGCCTCAAAATCACAGCTTGAATCTGATGCCTCTGTTGGTCCCAATGGGAAGGCGTCCACTGAGGAAGGTGAGAGCGAGGTCAGCAAACCGGCAAGCCGAGTTGGCCGTCGGCGGAAATCAAATGCCAATCCACAGAATGGAACAGAAGATGCTGGGCTTGATAACCCAGACCTTGGTCCATTTCTTCTCAAACATGCAAGAGACTTGATTGCCTCAGAAAACCCACGGCGGGCACTGAAATATGCTCTCCGTGCAACAAAGTCATTTGAGAAATGTGCTGGTGGAAAGCCAAGCTTGAACTTAGTGATGAGTTTGCATGTCGTCGCAGCAATCTACTGCAACTTGGGAAAATATGAAGAGGCTGTACCTGTGCTGCATCGATCCCTTGAGATCCCTGTAATTGAGGAAGGTCAGGAACATGCTCTTGCAAAGTTTTCTGGTTGCATGCAGTTGGGGGACACCTATGGCATGCTAGGTCAAACTGCACTCTCACTGCAATGGTATGCTTCTGGGCTTGAAATCCAAAAGCAAACATTGGGAGAGCAAGACCCAAGGGTTGGAGAGACTTGTCGGTACTTAGCTGAGGCCCATGTGCAAGCACTACAACTCGATGAAGCACAAAGATTGTGTCAGATAGCCCTTGACATCCACAGGGAGCATGGCGAGACAGCCTCACTAGAAGAAACAGCTGATAGGAGGCTGATGGGTCTAATTTGTGACACCAAGGGTGATCATGAAGCTGCCCTGGAGCATCTAGTGATGGCCAGCATGGCCATGGTAGCCAATGGTCAGGAGACAGGGGTGGCCTCAGTGGATTGCAGCATTGGTGATATCTACCTCTCCTTGGGCCGGTACGATGAGGCCGTGTTTGCTTACCAGAAAGCTCTTACTGTATTCAAGACCAGCAAAGGGGAGAATCATGCAACTGTGGCTTCTGTTTTTGTGCGCCTAGCGGATCTGTACAATAAGACAGGGAAGCTGAGGGAGTCAAAATCTTACTGTGAAAATGCCCTCAAAATTTACCAAAAACCTATTCCAGGGACTTCTCTGGAAGAAATTGCCACTGGTTTAACTGATGTTTCAGCCATATATGAGACAATGAATGAGCATGAGCAAGCACTCAAGTTACTTCAGAAGGCCTTAAAAATGTACAACAATTCTGCCGGCCAACAGAGCACAATTGCTGGTATTGAGGCTCAGATGGGCGTCTTGCACTATATTTTGGGCAATTATGGTGAGTCCTATGATTCCTTCAAGAGCGCGATTGCAAAGCTCCGCACTTGTGGTGAGAAAAAGTCTGCCTTTTTTGGGATTGCCCTCAACCAGATGGGCTTGGCATGTGTTCAAAGATATTCAATAAATGAAGCAGCAGAATTGTTTGAGGAAGCTAGAACTGTTCTGGAACAAGAATACGGGCCACATCATCCAGATACTTTAGGAGTATACAGTAATCTTGCTGGAACTTATGATGCAATGGGCAGGTAAACTCCCTACTTCTCGAACTCAAATCGTTGTCTCAACTAGGTGTTGATGATTGTCTGTGTGGCTGCATGCATAATGATTTGCATTCCAATTAGTGATTTGCTGGAAATAGTAGGTGGTATGTAGGGTAAAGGTACACTGTCAAGTGGGAATTCTTTGGTCTTAGTCGACTCCTCTTCCAGCTAGGCGTATGATTAGCATCTGTACCAGCTCTTGCTACTCCAATTAGTTGATAAGATATTGATCGGTACAGTATAAAGTTGGATCAATTTAATTGAAGTAGGACCATCTTGCATCATCTTTACTTGCTCGTCACTAGCTGCTCTGTAAAGAAGGGCTGCACATACTTTATCCTTTTGCTTTATCTTTTTCTATTTGTTTTCTTCCTCCCTATTCTCGTGGAAACTTCATCTGCTTTGTAAGGCATGTAGACTTTTAGCTTTATAGTCTGGGTGAAAGAGTACAACTGGCTGGATCAGAAATGTCAGCAGACAGCACCTAGCTTAGCTGGCTAGATCAGATTGCTGAAGCAACGGTACTTTCTTAACCGAAGGAGGAAATATCGCCCATCAGCACCCGTGTCCTTCTAATATGAAAAGTTTGTGTTTCATTTTAGCCATAATTATCTGTTAATATTTGCATTTTGTTTACCAGACTGGATGAGGCCATCGAGATCTTGGAATATGTCGTTGGAATGCGCGAGGAGAAGCTAGGTACGGCAAACCCAGATGTCGATGACGAGAAGCGGAGGCTTGGGGAGCTATTGAAGGAGGCTGGCCGGGTGCGAAGCAGAAAGGCAAAATCACTGGAGAATCTGCTCGAGACCAACCCATATACGGCCACCAAGAGAAATGCAGTTGCGGCATGAATCACTGTTCTGAAATGATAAGGTTTCATAATGAAAGGCTAGTATTGTTACTAAGGTATTCAATTGGTTTGTTCAGACGGGGGTAACGGGAATAGTGGTGTTTACCTATATTTAGAAATATATGAAATGTTCAAATTGATGATTGTTGTAAAGTTTCAAATGCTATTATGGTTACTTGTTCAGTGCTCTTTTATACTGTTCTTGAGAAAGCGAGTGGTGGGTTCTGTTTCTCCTTTTCTACCTCTCTGATGTGCGAGCTTGCATTCATCACGGTTGTACCTGCGTTTTTATTACATACATATACATGAAAAAAAATTCAATGCCACAGCTAATTCGATCGCTACTAATTGCAAAATAAATTTGCCAACGAGAACTTGCTGTTGGAAGCTGAAGATGGCAAAAACAATCAATCGACGCGGGCCGGGCCAGTTGTAACACATCCAGTGTGATTCGCTGCTGAAGCCTAAAGATCCGGAACGAATTTATTCGTCTACAAATTTGCGTCCTACCCATCGCAAACATCTTTTTCAGGGGAAACGCTACCGGCAGTGTCCTCTATCTGGCAGGACGAATCCGCAGGAGCTCGTAGGACAGTCATTGGTTTCTCCGTTGAATACAAAGCTTGATGTCCTCTGACCGTATATAAAAGGTTGCTCGTCTGACGGAAACGTCACAAATTCATATGCCAATATAGGGAAACGGAGAGCTAAACATTGATATAGCCAAGTACCACTTAATTTCTGCAAACAGAGTATTCCTCTACAGCTTCAAGTGAGGAAGATCTGTTGAACAGTGCCTGAAGGATGAATATGGCATACACCAAAATTAGAGCTTCAGAAACGTTACCAATCCATAGACTGTTCATCAGTATTCAGTTACCACTACTGCTAAACTACGAGAAACATGAAGCAACTCGACGCCGAAGCCACTCTCTAGTGACCATACTTCTGGAACTCCCACTCACTGTTGTCTGCAATGTCAAATTACAAATAAGGTGAGACGGTGTGGACGGGCATGAATAACAAATAACAATCACATTGATAAAGAGGTAGAAACGCCAGGGATACTGACCAAGAGGGCACACTTGACGGGTCTTTAGCCAACGACTGATACAGTGGAAGTGGAATGCATGGTTGCAAACTCCTGAAAAGTTAGTTCCTTCCAAGTCAAGTGACTCTGCTAAGAATTTCAACACTTTGAAAAACACAACGCATGCTTAGTAAAGCCTCAAACCAGTCTAGGGATGAAATTAACAAACAAGGGGTAAGCTAATCATTTAGGCTAGAAATATTAGAGTACACAGTCTAGTTATTCCCCTTAAGTAAAAAACAATAGCACCCTCATCTTTCAATAATTTTGCTGCGGTTGAGAAAGGTACACAAAGAATGTTTGGCTACAGAGTGCGGCCTTGTTTTATTTTTATTTTTTTAGGAAAACTAAGATTACTATGCATTCATATCGCAACAAGCGTACAATACCTAAACAAGCATGGATTTGCCAGATGTAAGATTAGCCAAAGTGCACAGTTCTAACCAAAATAATAGCTGTCAAAAATTAAGTAACATGCAAAAGATCCCAAGAGTAAGCTGTATCCTACATTCCTACTGGAAGGAGCCTTGAAAATGGATTTCAGAAAAATTACCACCCATAGATTGTTTTTTATACACCCTTAATACCTGTCTCCTACCATGCTATTTGAGGGTTTGTTAACAATTACCACCTAACCTAAGTTTGCGCTGGATTCCTAATGCATACACGATATAAACATGATCTGGGAACTGTCCTAAAAACAAATGAAATATAAGTGATTAGAAGAATATTAATATCCTTTTCTTGTCAAAACTGACCTTGACTTTTAATCTTTTAAGATCTATAACACTTAGCAATATCCTAGTAGAAGAGTAAATGAATGCAAGGACAACCTGATGCGTCACTCTGAACTGCCTAGCAAGATTACATAGTTACAGGTGCAACTACAATCGAAGCATACATTGCGGTGGCATTATATGTCCATATGGAAGTTAATTATACTCTGGCAAATAAAACAGAAAGTCCCATTTACTAGTAACCATAAAAGTGATATTCACTCATGATACTGGTAACCTGTACGTATTTTTTCTAAATTCTAATTATGCATCCCTGATACTAAAACAAAGCTTGCAAAAAGTGTCAGATGAGGAAATCAGGATACTGCAACTATGTAGGACCCTACCCTGAACTCTAATCTACTTTGTGCAAGGAAGATCAATGTTTCAGGAGCAGATCTTGGCGACGGATGGAGAAGAGATGGGGCCCTCAAGCTCTAGCATTGGCGAAAATGGGAAAATTTCATAGAGGAACTAAATAAAACATACAAAAAATCAAAAGAAAAGCCAAAAAAATTGATCAGATAGGTCCGGGTAATTCTGACCATTGTCACTTACAAATAATCAATTTACACCTAACCCAAAAATTACATCTAAATAGAAATAGTAAAATATGATCTATTAAGATGTAATCTGCACCTACTAAACAAATGAATATGTGTACATAGATGCCCAAGTGGCTAGGTGACTTGAGGTGACAAAGAGAGGTCCTGCATGCACTGTGATCTGACTCACCTGCACTTGCTGGTGTATATGCTCCCAGGCGCCAGCAGCATGCGGGAGCAGGCGCCCGACCGCACCCTGGCACCCTAGGCCCCACACGACTAGGCATACCATCATCTTTGAATCAGAATGCATGCATGCAGCGGTGCAGGGGGCCAGGTGGGGGACCATGTGGAGCACACGAGATCAATCGATCAAAGATCCAACGCTCAGGAAATCGAGTGAGCGGAATTAGAAAATCACTAGCATCAAATAGTTTTTCCGTTTTGCTTTGCGTCGTAGTCACGTGATGTTCCTTTTGCTTTGGGCCGTGGTCACGTGATGTTTTCTCTTTTTTCTCTTAATCACATTTTTCAGCGCGCCATATTATTATCTGACGTTTTAGAGAGGACCGTCCGAAACGTCAAATAATAATGGATTAATGCTGATTCACTGTGAGAATAAAAACATATTTGATACACATAGCTAGTTACTAGGTAGGGCTAAAATTTAACTTAAATTAGCTATGATTGATTAGCTAGTTAGCTAACAACTAAATGAAGACTAAAAAATTAATCCGCCTATTAGCTCTCCTGTTTGAACGCATAATTTAAGCTAAAAATTAGCTAGCTAATAATAAGTCATGGTATCCAAACATGCCCTAAATAAAGAACATTTTTGTAGAATCGTGAAGTCAGACAGCATAAGATCTGCAACTAGGCAAAACAGGCGATGGTGCTCGCACTCAGAAATCACGAGACAGACAACGACAATATGGCCCTGTTTGGTTCCGAGCTCTAAAACTTTAGGGCGTGATTGGTACCTCGCGCACGCCGGACCTGGCTGGACTTGCAGAGCCTGGTCGGCCAGAGCCAGGTCTACTGCATGCACGTGCGAGTGTTTGGTTTAGCTCTCCTTTCAGCCAGGCGCAGCAGAGTCTGGTGTTTGGTTCCAGCGAATCGCGGCTCTCCTACTCACAAGTGGGCACCGTTCGTATGCGTTCTTGCGCCGCGCGAGCCAGGATCGATGGAAACGAGACCTCGCCGCGTTTCTTCTCAGCCTGGCTGAGAGAGGAATCTTGCATGCGCTGGGACAGGCCCAAAGTCCAATCCAGGAAACCAAACGCGATAAATTTGCACGAGACGGGCCAGGCCGAGGCACAGCCAGGCTACCAATCATGCCTTTAGTTTCTAAAAGTTTTAGGCAGCATTCTAAAACCTCCTAAAAGAATGTTTGGTTGCACCTCCTAAGACTGACTAAAAGTAATAAATGTTGTTGAACAAAGACACTTTTACCCTTCTTCCTCCTATCCCTGCGAGCAAAAAGCTCTTCCTCGCCAGCGCCGCTTCTTCGTGCCGCGCCGCTTCTCCTCTTTGCTCATGATCGAGAGTGAGACCTCGTGCCAACCATCCCCGCCCCAAAGAAAGAACGCCCCCCATGAGTCCCCAAGACGCGAGAGCCCGCCCGCCTCCTCCACCTCACCGCTTCCACGCGACCCCCTCTCGCGGGCCGCCCAATGCCCGCCTGTGAAGCGGTTCTTGGTCGCAGAAGCTGCCGTCGATGGCGGATCGAGCGGCGGGCGGATTGGGGAGCAAATACGAGGAGAAGCCGAGCGTCGCCGGCCAACCCGTCTTGGCGTGCGCGAGGGACCGAGGGCGGCGGATCCGGCGGGGGATGGCGCAGGCGCCGGTGTGGAGGGAGGGAGCAACGCGCCGCCGGGGGACACCGGAGGGGGCCCATCACCGCATCAATGGGATTGGGGAGGGCCATCATGGCCGGATCTGAGGGGGGGGCGCCATGGCGTGCTTGAGATCCATGGGGAGAGGGCCGCCACGGCCGAGGGGTGAAGAGCCACGAAGGGCGCCGCCACCGTCGGTGGAGGGTAGGGGCCGCAAGAGGCCCACCGCCGCCAGAATGGAAGGAGAAGGGGGCGCAGGATGGAGGCGCAGGATGGAGGGAGGGTGGGAGAGAGAGAGAGAGAGGGGGGAGGAAGGACTTGAGGAGGTTTTAGGAGGGGTGGAGCTTCTAAAGTGTTTGGCCCCTTCTAAAGTTTTTAGAAGCTTTTAGGAGGGGTTGTTTGGTTCTTTAGGCAAATTTTATCCAGATTTTAGCTCCTAAAGTTTTTAGGATGGGTAACCAAACAGGGCCTATATTCAGTTAAACTTGTCGATCTCTCATAATTATCTGAGGATTACTATCAATCTCCAAAATTTATTGGCACTGGGGACTGCCAGTACCCGTTACAGTACATCATTTTCTGCGTTTGGGAGTAATAATTCCCTAAAAAGCGAAGGCTTTGTTGCATGTGCTGGTATATGAGTTTATCTGTCTTAGGACTTTGTAAGCTGTTAGATATGGTCTTCCTGATGTAAACGGTTGAGAACTGTCTTCCTTTAGCTTGCAGGAGAGACAGCATCAGTACTCTGGACTATGGGGGTATTGCAGATCAGTTGAGTTGTGACGGTTGCTTCCTCCAGTTCCGCCAAAACTAGATGGTGAGCCTCAGAGCACATGTTTGGGCCGACTCACTTTGGTCAGCCCCTGTTGAGACCTTTAAACATGAAGTACCCAATACTGGCAACAGTCAGGCAAATAAGTGGACAGATGACTGTGTCGATATCCAGCACCCGGTTCCTGCTAGCGGTATTTGCTTGGCGTGTTAAGACCAAATGCTCATGAAGCAGGTTGGTTAGATTGTCGAGCTGATGTATAACCTGGCGCTGACCTCTTGATATGTTCATAATCTGCGTAGGTAACAAAGCATCAAACATGAAATGTCAAGTCAAGATATGTACAAAAGAATGTGTTACACTAAGATAGGCACAACCACACTCATGTTTATTAAGATAGGCACAACCAACACTCATGTTTTTATGGTGAGGTTTAGAATAAATACTAAATATCACAACATACTTTATAATCAAACTAATTGCATATACTAGAAAAATTTGTGCAATGTTTCATTCAGCCTAGGCTTTGCACAATACATATCTACAAAGAAGAAGAAAAATCATATGCCCATTGGCAGCTTCGAGTCTTGTCATTAAGAACCTCTGCCACATGAATATTTTATGCCACATTTTTTTATTTTTTGGAAAGACGATATGGGATTGTTTACCTGAAATACAGCTGAATGTTGCAGAAGGTGCATACAAGTTTCAAATAATTTTATACTAGTTGCTGACACTAGATGATATTTAGTTTCATTGATTTTGTTAGTCTGTTCATGAAAGCTAATATTACATCAAACTATATTATGAAACCATCCAATAATCATTGTTCTCCACAATATGTGTATTTGGCAATCCAGATATGATTCTACATCCATAGATCTATAGTTACATAGTTTTTTGTCATTGTTAACAATATTGTGACACTACCTGTACTGGAAATGGAACTGGATTACTTACTTTTCTTTTTACTTATTTCAGACTAGATAAACTAGAACAGGATTGAATTTGTGACCCACTTGTCCACTTAATTTGAGGACACTAATGACAACCCTGATTCTTTGCTATTTTTATCGAACTGTTAGAATCTGTTTGAGGTCTAAACAATCACACCGAATTTTAAAAATGTTTGATAAACTAATGTTTGAACAATGTTGACAATACTTCCTACATCTAATTCCAACAAGCTACAAAAAAGGTAGAGAGAGAGAGAGAGGGAGACCTCTTCTATCATCGGGGAATCCTTTGCAAGTTGGTTTGACGATGAAGAATGAGGTATCAGAGTACCATTGCCTAACTGAGAGAGAAAGAGATTTGTAGGTGTTGAACCATTACAAGCATCATTTGGAAGAGCTAAGTTCTGCTGACTGGGCAAATGTTTCTTCACCGTAAATTTTGAATTGAGTTCTTCAACTCGAGAGGTAAACTCATCCATCCTTTCATTCAATGTTGATATCTGTTCTGAAAGCTGGGTGATTGCACCCTACGAAAAAGAAATGGAAACAAGAACATTTGCAAGTCAGCGATAACATATGTTTTCGTTGAGGCTTTCAACTGCCATGCTAGTGATAATTCTTCACAAAAGTCACCTGGTTGATAGCAGGCGGTTCAAGGGCTCGCCCTGCACCAAACCTCCTGTTGGTTTCTGTTAGTTTACTCAATTTCACAATATTTTTGTCTCCATGCGTTGAATATGATTGAGATAGGCCACTGGACAACATGATAAGAAAGTCAACTAACTTCATTCAGGTTCCAAAGTTTCAAAAGTTCAAACTTGAAACAAGGATGTTATTATGAAACCTCTTCATAAGCTTGTTCCTCCGATCAGCAGAAACACGGGAAAAGGCTTCCTTTGGACTTGAGACCAGCTCATCATCGATGCTGAGCTTTGTCTTCAAATCTTCTGGTAATGCCTACATAGCAGTCAGATCCAACCAATGAACTAAACGAAACAACTAGAAGAAATATGAATATACCGTGTAAGCAACATAACTACTAAAATATACATACCATAACATCGTTAATCAATTTCTCCAGCTGAATTTGTTCAATATATGTGCGTGGTATATAAGAACCATCCAAACCTAACTGATCCGCTACAAATTTAACATAAAGACGATCTCTTCCTTGCACCTAAAGAAAGAAGCAAGGTCATAACATTTGCACATCTTAAATAGTTAAAAAAAAGTAATAATGAAATAAACAGTATTCAAGAACCTGAGATAACAATGACATTGAGAGAAACTACATCAACCAGACAACAAAGATTATGCTCACTTGTATATACTGTCTGTTAAGTTGTTCCAGCCAATCAATTTTAACAGTTGCCTTGCCATCAGAAAAAACACAACTGCTTCTCTTCAGTATAGCTGCTATAGTATATCCCAATGCCATCAAACCACCAAGAAGACGTACACTGACTTCAAAAGTGATCCTTGGTGATATGATAAAAGAATTGTCGGTTACCCATTCCTTCGAGCACAAAATAACATAAGAGAGTTAGTGAACACCAGGGCTGCCAGCAAGGGTTTGTTTATTGCATGTAGCCACAGACAATAGAAACAAATACAGGTAAGTCTAAGTGACTGCAGGGGAGACTGATCAAATGTGTTAAATTAAGCAGATCTAGAAAATATAAAAAGAGAAGTAAAATTTAGAATCTGACTGCGATGAAAATTGAACTGAATTAGTTTTTCATGTTCTAGTCGGGCCTGGTGCAAGCGGTAGAGTCTTACCGCCTGTGACCGGAAGGTCCTAGGTTCGAGTCATGGTCTCCTCGCATTGCACATGCGAGGGTAAGGCTTGCCACTGACACCCTTCCCCAGACCCCGCACAGAGCGGGAGCTCTCTGCACTAGGTCCGCCCTTTTTTAGTTTTTCATGTTCTAGCAAAGATTCCAGGGGAAATATGGTATGGAATAGAATTACATGGCAGCTAAGGAGTGGACTTAATCCAAAGAACCTTATACAGTACTAGTATCAGAACATTATCAACTAACAATACCACTCAAAAGTATAATTCGTAGCTATCAAACATAAAACTGAAATTCCATTCATAAGAGAGAAAAGCATAAAACTGGAATTCCACGGGTAAGATAGGAAAAAACATAAAACGGATATACCTCAAACATTAGATTATATTTCCCTTCCCTATTCCGCATTCTCAAGTAAGATTGGCAGGCTTCTGGGTCTTCACCAGGTGGAAGTAGATATATATCATAAGTTTCTTCGTTGCTTTCCTTATGATCATCACCAAGCACAGCCTTGATTTTCTCAGGTGCTAGAGACCTTGGTGACTGCAGGCGGTGCACAATTCAACAATTTTCTCAGCATTTGTTGTTGAAACTATGTCATTGGTGCACAATTCTACAATTTTCTCGAGATGCCTACCTTTAGAATGTACATAGGATTTTGGAACCCTGAGAATGGGTTGAACTTGTTGGTGATTTTAATATGTGCGGTCTCCAAATCTGGTTCGATGAAAGCCTTGTACATTGGATAAACCTGAAAATGTCATCTTTCATTAAACCACACCAATTACAGTAAGAGGTAATTCACATGTTAACATGAACCACAAGATTGATCATAAAATGTATAGCCAAGTTGAAAAATTCAACCTACCGTTTCAGAGATCTGATGAATTATTTCTTCAGGCTCCTGGCCAGCTCGCTGTATATCCCTTAAAACTCTCTTCACTAGATCAAAATGGACACCACCAGTGACAGAAACACGCAAGTCCATCACAGGCCGTAACTTCTCACTCAGTGCATAAATACCTTCAATGATAACAATTCGGGAGCTAGGGACATCAACTGTTCTGTTTGCACATAAGAAATTATGATATTCAAATGAATGATCATATTCGAATGAATGATGAAGTATGGACTTTAGCTTGTAATATTGAAAGATAGCAGTGATTATTTACCTATAACCGGTCCGGCAGCTCGACTTGAAATCATATATTGGAACCTGAACTGACCTTCCTTCCTTCAGACCATGAATATTTTCCAGCAGTGTGTCATAGTCTGTCAGACGTGGATCTGAGCAAGTTTTAAGAGGTGAACATATCAATTTCTCTGGTAGGAAACACTATCACCTTACAGAATGCAGTTTCCAAATGACTAAATGTGCAAGAGACACAGCTAAAGATATATGTAGCATAACTATCTTTTATTGCTTTTTCCAGAAATTTTGTTGTTGTGAAGGAAGTGGCATTTACAGATTAAATAAACAATAAGACAATATGCAAAGTGCTTTGTGATTAGGACTACCATCAAAATTGCCATCGACTATGCGAGTTGCGTCATTATAGTTGTCCATTGATATCACAGCAACATCAGGCATGAAATTGACCACCTTCTCAGTAAACACCGTCTTCCCAGCACCAGAGGGGCCAGCAACACCAACAAATATTATCCCGTCATTGTGCTGCGCCAAGAGCTGGCAAGCACGGATCACAACAAAGAAGCCTTTCTCAAAAGACAATGAATCATGGAAGCGGACAATCTCATAGCGATTTGAGTCCTTCCTTTTCACCAGTTGGACCTTGTCACGCAGAAGGTTGTACCGCCTCCTTGGTGAGTCAGACATGGAATCATGTTGGTCCATTTTATTCTTCAAGATGCAATTGTAGTCTGCACAACAGATGGAAACAGAAAAATCAAAGATATAATAGAGCTACAGAAATTCAGGGGTTCCCTAAGAGGCTCAAAACATAGACTGATTGGCTTCAAGGTCGGTGTCACCTAACTGCCGAATCCAATTATATTGTACATCCTACTTCCTAACCCCTTCTCACTGTTGCTTTCACTTTTCCTTTCTCTAACTTTTGTACCATACTTTCATGTAACTCTGTACTTGATGTTTACTTTTAGCGCAAATTCTACAATGCAGGGAGAATGGCCAGCAGCTATTGTGCAGAACATGAATTGAGCTCTAACGAAGAACAAGGGGCGCACCCAGTAAAGGACGTGGGTGCCCAATAATTTTTGCAAAAAAAAAGTAAAAAGTAAAAAGTAAAGTAAGTTAGTAAGCATGTAAACACTTGTAATTAGATCAGATCCGAATACCAAATAGCCAAGTAGCTTAAGTACAATTCGGGTGGGATTCAGGTGATCGGTTTCGCACAGCATGAATGGGAGAGGGAGGGTGCGGATACCTAGTGGGTGCTCGTCGCCGGCAAGCGAGGAAGGGCCTGGCGAAGGGACCGACGAAAACCTGGGCACCTGGCTTAGGGCGACGGCGGCGGTTGCCTTGCCGCACGATGGAGAGGACGCGTACGCCTTGCCGCACGAGCAAGATCACGCGGGGTGGACGGGGGATGGAAAGGCAGGGGTGAAGTCCAGAACAACAGAAATATCACGCTTCTCAGGCCCGGGAAGCGATGACGACGACAACGACCACGAGCGGGAGCAGAGAGCTCCTCTCGGTGGTGTCTTCACGTGCTTGGGTCGGCGCTGGACTCTGGCGAGTTCGGCGGCGCTGGCAAGGCCGAATTTGAGCACGACGGTGTGGGCGGAGGAGGATGCTTCGATGTTAGTACCGACCAAGGGCCGGGATGGACATGGACGTGGCTGAGCCCAAACGAGAGTACAGGTGAGATGGAGTCAGGAGTAGTAGTTGCTATGGCTCTAGCATTCTTTAATCTCGTTTTTGCTAAGTCGGGTGATATTTGTATTGCTCTTTCTCTTAGAAAAATTCTTCAGACGAAGAAAAAGAAGGAAAGAACATTGAAGCAGAGAACAACCGGTCCCTGGAAGCCGTGCGGAGCGCGATTATTCGGTAAACCTAGTCTAGTCTAGTCACACCTCCCAAAAATGCTCGGCAAACCTAGAAGTCAGATTCTCGCGCACTCTCGCTTACCTTTCCTAGATGGTGATGTGCTTACAACCTCTGACCAAACATCTAGCAAAATGCTGAAAGAGAGAGCAAATTCTCAGGTCTTGTGATCTTTTCTACTTTTTATAAGAGATCTTGTGACTTTTTTTTACACAAATTGCCGAAAACACACGGTAATCGAAAGCAGAACACCTCAACTTCGAACATAGACGTATCGACGACATTAGAAATACCAACAAGGCAATCTCTAACAAAAAAAAAAAAGTAATCCAAACCCCTTTTCTCCTCCTCGTCACACCGTCAATCTGGTTAGACAGAGCATCTACAAGTGCACTACGGATAAACGAGAAAGTTTCCAGATCAGATGCACATCGAAAAGCTGGATGATTTTCCATCAGACATTTAAAAAGTTGACAACAACGTTGTGCACATCTGATTAGCTTGGAACAACAAAAGTATCCACTGACCAACCTTCATGGCCATCCTTTATCTCTACTAGTCTACTGGTGCTCGTCATGACCACTTTACTTGCCGATCAGAAATTGGCGAGGCATAAGTATACTGTACCGTACAATTTGATAACATGTTATTCTCACGAAATTCAACCAGGTCGCAGAGCATCTCATGCTATGTCCTCTCGACCCAAAAATTCAAGCACATGAACATCCAAAAGAAAAACACTAAAAATGCAACAAATTCTTTTGAGCTTGGTGCGAGAGAGCACCAATACAATTATTGACCTTTTTCATTTCAAGTACTTCCCTCCCTCACAATCTGTTGCTCTTCATGAGCTCTATAAACTCACCGAAGGCTGTAAAACACAAAAGATGAATCGAGACATCAGCTAAATCACATTAAGTTAGCAGTACGTTCTACACCATGGTGGATCTATACAAGATTTGCAAAAGAAATGTACCTGTGTCTGAGTCATGCGGACCTGGGGAAGACTCAGGATGGTACTGGAGAGACATAAGCTTCATCTTGGAGTACTGAAGGCCAGCGCAACTATTATCGTTGAGATTGACGTGAGTTACTTTTGCTCCTTCTGGAAGTGATTCTGGGTCAACTGCGTAGTTATGGTTCTACAGGGAAATGAATCATGCTTTAGGACAATACAGAATACAAATACAAGCTAGGAAGCATCACAAGTAAAGAAACGAAGAATAGTGATTTCAGATTCTCAGTAATATGGATTAGAGAAAAGTAACAGCATGGATACTACCATAATTAGGAGGTAAAACATAATCTTCTTAGTGGGAACGCCCACTCATTTCAACCAATAATCGATTTTATATCTCAACTGACTTGTCATATTTACTTACTCTAGCAGGCTATACTGCTATTGGTTGTGGCATGATTGCCTAACAAAACAAAATTGCAATTCTATATGAAGACTCTGAGAAACTCAAATTTACTAAAGGTACAGATGAAAGACGTGCAGCACCTCTCAACAAATAGAGATACAACAGTAGACGGTGGTCATTGCAATGAAGATTAACATAAACTAGTAATTATTTAAACCCAACTCCTTTTTTCAGCTGAATGACAACTGAGCTGGCTCAGTTCGTTGTGGGTGTGTATGTATGCCCAGACCACCACAAAAACTCATCAAGTCTAATCTGCTAATCTGGGCGCTTATTTCTTTCTTAATTTCAAAGATGCCTAGTTCGTCCAAGGTTGGTTTTTTTAACAGACAACATGAATCACATCAAGCATAAAGAAAAGTAAGAGGTAGGAACAAACCTGTGCACTTATGTCTACACGTCCACTACGGAGATCGCAGACAGGGTGATTCCCACCATGATGACCAAATTTCATTTTAAATGTCTTCCCACCAAGAGCCTGCCCAATCAATTGGTGGCCCATACAGATGCCAAAAACAGGAACCTTCCCAATTATTTCTTGTACTGTCTTCACAGCATACGGAACTGCAGCTGGATCTCCAGGACCATTGCTAAAAAGAACACCATCAGGCTTCAAATTGAGTACCTCTGAAGCAGGCCAATTTGCTGGAACAACTGTTATTTTACATCCATATGATGTCAATCGTCTCAAAATATTATGCTTGATACCAAAGTCATAGGCAACCACCTATAGAAGAAATGAAGTGAATATCAGGTACAATATTTATTTCGGATGTGTAGGAAAGAGTGTCAATACTGACATGGAAAGTTTCACTTGACTGATCCCTCTTGAACTCCCATTCTGAATTGGTCTTGTCCGACCATTCATATGGAGCATCACATGTGACACCACTAATCAAATCCACTCCTGCGTAATATCAACATGAATGTTTC
Source organism: Miscanthus lutarioriparius (assembly GCA_904845875.1). NCBI lineage: Eukaryota > Viridiplantae > Streptophyta > Magnoliopsida > Poales > Poaceae > Miscanthus > Miscanthus lutarioriparius. The sequence continues at coordinate 15,871,369 of CAJGYO010000008.1, forward strand.
TTTCATTATTAGAGCCAAGAAACTAACAGCTTAAACATCATCCAAAGGTCATTTGCAATAGTAATAACTACTAACAATGTACCGAACATGGCACCGAGGTGCCGAACAATATCAAATAACTAAATCACTCCCTTGAAACAGTGGGAAATCAAAGTATTCCAACAGATTCAACCAATTTTAGAAGTGGATATTTTAGCTGCTTTCTATAATCCCATATTTTTCTTTTCTTTTCTGAACCCATTAAATATTTGAAGTGATAATTCACTGATTATGTTCTTTCAAAGGTCAAAACGCTTATGATATCAGAACGACAGCTCTACAATCCAATTAATATAAATCAAAAGCAAAAGAATAAACAGCTCAATACATATAAAGTTAGTTCTCACTGGAATATGTTGGGAAAAGAAATCTATTATATCTAAGCTGACCACTATGCAGTCATTTAGGTTCATCAGTGGAGATAGATACTGAAGTGTGCATAAAAAAGAAGAAAGTCACTTCTTTCAAGGACATTGTTGATCGATGAAGTTTTAACATACCAACAATTTTCCACTTTTGGGCCATTTCCAACAACTCATTGTCTGTCTGAGACTGATCAGTACTCAAGACACCAATAAGACTACCATCTTCTCTTAATCTTCGTGTTATAGCACGTGTATCCACGTCATCTGTCAAAAACGTAAATCCATGGTGAATTTAGATCATATGTGTGTCTGAGTCGGTGAGTCCATACATAAGACAGAGAAAGGGAGAGGGATAGGGATAGCGAGAGGGAGAGGGAGGGGGAGAGAGAGAGAGAGGGAGGGAGGTTAGCTTCTATATCACTTACATATTCCCATGATGTTCCTCTTAATCAGATACTCTTCAAGTGTTTCTTTGCATCGCCAGTTGGAAGTACTACAACAGAAAATATCATTTTAACAGATAAAAAGGGTATAGTTCTTTTAAAATGCCAAAAATAACAAAAACAAAGGAAAAAATCTAACCATATGCTTAGATTTCTTATGATTAGGCCACCAAGAAAACATTGGTTTGATTCTTCATCATCTGCAAGAGCATTATACTTAATTCATGCTAAATTGTCAAAAAAAGGTATATTAAATCTCTCAAGTAGAGAAGTAACAAACCAGGATTAACGCCAGTGTTCCCAATATGGGGATTGGTCATCAGGACAAATTGACCAGCATAGCTTGGATCAGTCAAAATCTCCTGATAGCTACAACCACAAATGCGCCACATAAGTAACAATTCTTAGTCCAACATAGAATGGTGCATAATCATCAACAAGTCATGTTCAATTCAATAGTACAGAAAGGTTTGTCGAGGAAATGCAGCACTCTGAATGCCAAAACTAGTACAGTCTGTGTCAAATATCACCAGCCTAACTTCTGAACGACTTAACAATCCTCTGTATCTCCAGGGCCCAATGCCTCCGCTGAATAATATATCTCTGCCAGGTTGTCTCACCTCAATGAAGTCCCCCACACACACACACACACACAAATTTATAGTCATTTATGTTCATTTGCTTCATATAACTATGACTAAGGTAAATCAATATGTGATACAGGTACAGTAAAATCGAAGAGGTGGTTAGGTGACAGGAGTAAGTGTGCCCCCCATCAAATATCTAAAATCCTAATATGAGAATTGCCTGAGTGAACAGCAACTTGACTGAGAAAACAAACAATAATCAGCCAAGACATGCAAAACATGCCACTGCTCAGAAAAACAATAACCAACCAAGCATGCAAAACAAACCACCACTCAGACAAAAAGCATAACTCAGTCCAAAATGATTTACCCTGTCAGTGATGTGTTGAAAACAACTTCACCGACTTGTGTTCCTGAAGCACCAAAAGACTTGGCCCTCCACACAGAACCATCTTCCAGGACAAGACGAGCATCACTGAGCTTCCACGGCCTTTCCGCTGCATAGAGATTTCAAAAATGGTGAAACCAGAAATAACGGAGCTCTCAAATTGTAAGGTACGTTATCAATGAATCGTGCTACAACTTGGGAAAAAAAGAATCATGCTACAAAATCCCAAGCGCATACTCCACGTGCCAAATACAAAACTTGATATCTGAATCAGCGAGTAAAAGACAACCCACCTCCATCATCCACAATGCTGGCCCTCTGCACGCCGGTGGCAACCTGCGTGGAAGAACACGAAACAGCTCAATTCCATAGGGGTAAAAACAATCAGTAGCCAACATAGGGGTAAAAACAATCAACAGCCAACAGTAAATAACGGATCCAGAATCTTCCGGTAGCATGGAATTTGGATGAGACGATTGCACGTTTTTCCTTTTTTTTTTTTTTTTTGAAGCACCACAACCAAACTACCAAAGAAGTCACTGACGCTTAGTAGAGTAGTCAAATCTGTGGAAACGATAATCTCGTCCCACGCTCACCTTGGCACGGACGCTGAGGACGCGGCTCCCAAATTGGCAAAGGCCAATCGCAGGAGACGAGACGGCAAACGAGCTGGAGCTCCGCTCAGCAGCCCAGCGCGCCTTGGCACCGGACAGACACCCGGAGGTCGCGGGAGCCGTGACCGGAGGCGCCGCCATCAAATAGAGGAACCTAATTTTTGAAAAAAGAAGAAGAAGAAGAAGTTCGAATTAGTAGGCATCAAATAGCCAAATACGGAGTAGTTTTTAAGCGAGGGTTCGGGTGCACGGTTTTGCACAGCAGGAAGGGAAGAGAAGGGGTTCGAATACCTGGTTGGTGCTCGTCGCCGATGAAGATATCGACGAAGGCCTCGCGCCCAGCGTAGGACGGGGCCGCCGACGGCGGCGGCGCAGGCAGAGAGACTATTGAAACGCTAACCACGGTAGCAGTCCGGGGTTTTGTTCGGCCCAGGGGAGCGCACGCGGGGTCGGGTCGAGATCCGAGTCCAACCCTAATTCCAAAATTGGGGCTTATTCGGAAACTCTGGCGCGGCTCGGCTCGCTACAGCTCGTGAAGATTCCGAGCGTGCTGCGTGGCTCGCGTTGCAGTATAGCAGAAACATCAATAGTGAACCAAACAACAGCAATCCTTGATCGGTAAAAAAAATAAAATCACAACAGCGCAAATCCAAAGCTAGGCTAGGCTCACCGTTCAGTACTTCAGTGCCTCGTCCTGGCTGCCTGATTTAGCTTATCGCAGAGTATGCCAAGCCTCTCCTTGCGAAATGATTAGAGGAAGAGACAAACAAAGGCGTGATTGAGCATTTGAGATTGCTCCCGGACGGGGTGCTTGGCGGCCGGATGGTCGTAGCCTCACAGGCTTGGAGGCTAGAGCAGTGGAGCGCCGCCGGCTTCGTGCGGCTGTGCCATGTGCGAGAGTAGAATTAGTTTTGGGCCGACTCGAAGTGAACTTGTGCCCTGAGCTGAGTGCAGTTGAACTCCTCGCCAGCTTATTGTTTCAGCTCGTTTGGCTCACAAGCAGCTCGTGAGCCAGCTCATAATGTGATGAATGAAAATAAATTAGTTCATCAACTCCACCATTCGTTCACAAAAAAATATAATCCTAATATAATATTAAATTAAAATATCTTGAATTTGACTAATTATAGGTAAAAATTATCAATATTTATAATATCAAATAAGTATAATTATATTTGTTGTAAAATATAATTTTAGACTATATTTATTTAGTGTCATAAATATTATTATTTTTATCTATATATTTGGTTAAAATTTAGATAAGTTGATAAAAATGCAAAATTGTATTCTTTTTTGACAGTATCAGAGCATCTTCGATAGACTCTTTATATCTTTTCTAGTTTACGGAAATAGAGATTTTGGTAAAAAAATACCCTCTAACAGTCTCTTCAATTGGATATCTAAATATAGACATCAACCTTCCTTTCTTTGTACCAATCAAGCATCTCTAAAAAAAATTACCCATATTCATGGAACAAACAGATTCATCGTGTCCACAAAATGGTTCACCTTGCAGTGCAAGATAACTTACAATTCCCCAAGATGTGTCCAAATGGGTTTCATACTTGACTAGTGATTCTTTGCTATAGGTTGTAACCTTATGTTTTAGACTTGACCTTTGATTTTTGAAATCTTCACATGCTGTCTTTGCTTGATTGTGGATACTCTTGGCACCACCAACATGAAGAGAATAATGCTTTGTATGCATTCTTCCAAGTTGTATACCCCTCTTTGGTGAAGGTAGTATAACCAATTTTTTCATCCACAGGATCTTGCCTAAAAAGAAAGCAATAGAAGCAATAAGCTGCATCTTTCTCCACACTATATTCCAGCCAAGGATGTTTTGTGTATCATGTTTCACAAAAATTTCTATCAAAATGGTCACGAGGATAATCATGACCAACTGGTCGAGTTGGACCCTTTGCCACATAAGCCAATCTAACTTCATCTCTGATGTTGGGATGAAAATCATCAATTAGAATCCAAAGCCTTGGATCAGGCTCAACGTGGTCTGAGTTCATCACTTCAATCAGCCCATCCCCTTCCCCTTGGCTAGCTATCGGATCATCAATAGTGGCCTGATCATCAACGGTGGCCTGATCATCAACATGAATTTCCTCTTCATTCTCTGCTCTTGAATACCCACTAGAACCTCAATGCCCACATCCTCTTCCTCTTCTTCTTGTCCAGCAACACCATCTACAGGCAGAGCTGGGTTGCAGCTGCTAATGCTAAATGCTTTGGCAAAAATACTCGTCAAATCTGTATAAAAAATCACAAGACAAAAAAGGCAAACAATAAATTAATAATTGAACTATTGATTATTATTTATTAAACCTACAGGCTACATGCCTGATGCCTACATCCGTGTATAATGTGTATCAATCTAAATGCTAGTTGAATTAAATAACACTCAAAGATAGATTTTTTAGAATTCTAATTTATGAAATAAAAAATACCTTTCATCACATATCTATTCTTCTTTGGTGCCATCGTTGCACTTGCAGTTTCAGGCGATCAGGGCTTGTGCAGTCCCCGTCCGCCCGGCGCCGGCCACCGCGTTGAGTCATGGTGCCGTCGTCTGCCGTCCGTCGGCCACAGCGTCTACGTCCTGAACTCCTGATGGCTGATGCTCTGATCGGATTTAGATTTAGACTAGATATATGTCCGTACGTTGCATGGTGAATTAATTTTTGTCTGATAGTGTAGGCTGGGTGGCAACCAAAGTTAAGGTCTAAAACACGTAGGCCGATGCTCCATCCATTGCAACGAACCAGTGCGCATTGTTGCGTCTGAAGGGGTGCAGAACCACACCGTTGCATGGTTTTGGTCATAGGCTGGATTGAAGCCATGAGCGCCGGTCTGCGACAAACGGTTTCGAAATACAACTTTTTTAGCACTACAAAACACATTAATTTTATTCAAAATTTCTATATACAGAACATATTAGAGATGGAGTTGTCAATTTTTGAGGCGTAAACCCAGCTGTGAAACTTAAGCTTTATTACACCATTTGCTTAAAAAGTATACTCAATGCACAACTGCAAGCAGTTAGAAGCAGCAACAAATCTCTACGAATTAATTAAGATTGTTAAAGATATTTAGATTTTTTTTCATGGCATGAACAAAACAATCTAGATTTACTTTGGAGAGAGCACATGATAGAATAAAGATTTTCTTCATGATAAATGTTTCAAGATTTTATGACACTTAAGAAAACCATAGCATGTAGATGCATCTATGTCGTCGTGTGATGCATGATACAATAATATACAATATTATCCAGTTATGGAGTACGCATGTTAGGGATGTATGTATAAGTAGCGGAGTAGTCGGAGTCCTTCGGTCTGCAGTTTGGTATCCAGCTGCCGTGACGTACGTGGGCTCTGACGCAAACGTAGGTACACGGGCGATTACGTTCGCCGTACGGGGCGAGGTAGCGGGCGGGCGCGCGCACGAAGCGCTGTTGGACGAAAGCGGTCCATATTTTTAGCGTAAACTAGATACATCCGTGCGGTGTACGGGTTCATGCTTTTTTGCCCATATTCGACCTTGTGTGCTCGATGTCCTTCCTCTATCGACGTCGTTCACTCTTCTATGTCACCAGCGGCGGCGGTTACTCGATGCTTTTACTCATCCACGTCATTGACTCTTCCACGACACCAGCGGTGGTTTCAATCCATAGGTGCTCTGACGCCAATTCCTGTCGGCTTCCTTCACCAATCAATGGTGGGTGGCGAAGCATCCGTGGCTGTGTCACGGGCGGTGGCGCATCTGCGAGCGGGCGAGGCGCATGAGTAGGGCGAGCGGATGGCGGCGCATCAGCGGCTGTGTCAATGAGCAATGGTGCATCCACGAGCGAGGCGTGAGATTAATCTCCATGCTATAATTAAAGCCGTCATTAATCAATCTAGCACAACATTTTTGTTCCCTCGACGATGGAGTCGGCACAGACTCCGGGGGAGCGGGTATCAATCTAAAGCCAAGACGCGTGATCAGACGCACGCGTTAGTAAATGTCTCCTTATATCCATGCGGCGGGATAGGAGTGTAGATGATTCCTTTTAGCACTTTTTATGTGTAGATAGAGATATATCATGTAGATGTAGTTTATAGAAATTTAATAGAGTTGGTTTACTTTTTTTTACTCCTTTTGTCCTAAAATATAAGGTATTGAAGCATTTAAAAATAATTAAATTATAAGGCATTCGAGGTGAATTAACTCCCAAATACCAATAACATGCATACCATCAAACTCAAACTATGGTAAGCACGAGATCTCTCTATGATTAAAGGAGGATTACATATGTCATTTATTTGCATCTTAATTTATCCTAAAAATACCTAGAATACTTATTTGTTTAGAATAACAAAATTAGTTTTACTTTTTCAATTAATACTTGTGTGATTAGATTTAGCCTAACCAAACTGGTTTTACCTTTTTCAATTAATACTTGTGCGATTAGATTTAGCCTAACCAAATTGTTTTTTTCAATTAATACTTGTCATTAGATTTAGCCTAACCAAATTGGTTTCACTTTTTTCAATTAACACTTTATGATTTATTATTATGCATTTTGATTTTTATCATCATTTTTAGAAAATAATTAAAAGCTAACAAACGTTATGCATTGAGAAGCCTAAACTATTTTCTAATCTATTCAGGATTTCTCAAATTTTGTGTGATTTATTATTATACATTTTGCAAGATTAAATTGATTATATATACATGACGTCGAACTTTGAACAACCTACGACTCGAACACGACTGGGTACCGGTTGCCCGCGCAGGATTGGATGAAGGGCGGAAGGCCCAGCGGCTGCTGGGTTCTGAATCTGTTACGCTGCGCCACGTGCCATGGCTGCGTGCGATGAACCGCAGGCGCTTATTACGACGGGGGCGGACTGAGACGTGGACATGAGGTGCGATCGTTTTTAACGGCCTAAATTAGGAAATCCTATGCCTTATTTAGATTGCTTTTGTCCTAAAATTCCAAGTTTTTTTAAATTATAAGGCTTTCCAAATCCAATATCATGAATCCATCAAACTCAAACTATGGTAAGACATGCAATTTATCCTAAAAAATAAGAATATATAGATAAAAAAATAACTAATTAATTACCTAACCAAACTGGTTTGATTAATACTTGTGTGATTACGAGAGCCTAAAATCTTTTGAGTCTAGATTAGGTTTCCAATTAACACTTTATGATTGAACAATAATTATCAAATAATTAAAACGAAAGTTATTCATTGAGTCTTACCAAATTTTTTTAACTCTTTTCAATCTAAATTATTATACAGGCCCTAAATTAACAGCGAGGACAAAAAAAAAAGGGCGGAACAGAGCCGAGTCAGACGGGGCGCTAGGAGAGGCGTGCGATGAATTCGCAGGCGCTTATTACGACGGGGCGGACTGAGACGTGGACATGAGGTGCGATCGTTTTAACGGCCTAAATTAGGAAATCCTAAATTAACGAGGACAAAAAAATAACGGAGCCGAGTTTATTTGACGAGAGCGGTATCATAACCGATACTCGCCCTGTTAACTTTGACTTATAAGCTATATTTTTTCAGTTAATAAATAATATTTTTTCTCATAATAAATCAATCAACAATATTTTTAATCATGACTTAAGCGAATACTACAACGGTAGGAGGAGACGGAGTCAGAGAGAGGCAAACGAGCAGACGAGTCCGATCCCCAGCTTCCTTCCGTGCTCCGTTCTGGGCTTATGGCCAGTAACCGACGCGACGAGGCCCATCAAGTGGAGCAGAGCCCACCAGGCCAGAAGCGCTGGCCGGCAGGCCGAAGCAAACTTGCCTGTTGGCTGTTGCCTGTATTAACGTGTCATCATGTATTCACATATACGTACATACTATATATATTCCGGTAACTTTTTACCTCCTCTGTTTTGAATTTCTCAAAACACGGAGAGCGAAAATGGTTCATTAGACTACAAGCCTGTTTGCATCAGTTTCGTATTCTTAAAAACCAATTTTTACCTCTAGTTTTTAAAATCTAGATTCTGAGAAAATTAGTGGGGTGTTTGGATCCCCAGGATTTTAGAATCTAGCTTTATTTATTACTTACAAGGTCATATAAAACTGGCAAAAACTAGATATCAACATGTTCTTAGTTTTAAAGAATCGGCAAAAATTGACATAAGAAACTAGGCAAAAACTAGCCTATTTCGATCACACTCGGTTTTTAAAAACAAGATTCTTAAAAATTGGAGGGCTCCAGACAGGGCTTTACGCACAAAAAATATAAAATTTATTAGAGAGTATAAAGATATAGAAAATATTTTTTACTCAAATGATTCTGGCATTAATTCGGAACCGCCTACGTCTAAAGCACCCTTTACTAAAATCAATATAGTTGTATGCAAACCTAGAGCCCTCTAAATGATGATTTAAAAAGTAGATTTTAGAAAAACTTCCGGATATGCTCTCCGAAATCTGAACTGATCAATGAGTCATTAGTCATTACTCACTGGGCCCGCGCTTCTACAATCATCCTCCCGAGTGACCAACGTGTGAGCGGCAGACAGCGCACGGCCTCTACGTGGAACAAAGACTGCGTAACCGGGGCCAGGGGCCATGTCGGCCGTCGAGACAACACGTCAGCTCACAGTTGGCCCGTGAGAACCACGCGTCCCCGTGCAAATGAGAGACTGAGCAACCGCTGCACGTCAGCATCATGGATCGGAGAGATGGGTAGCAATCAGAGCGATTGCTAACCGAAAGCATCCATTGCTTCCCGCACACCAAAAGTGCACCAAAGAAAAATTGCACGATGATGGAAGGGGTCGGCTGAATCAGATTCCTCCCGTGAATATATATAGATATAGCACGTTTTTTTCCTCATTATTGCTCAAAGTTTTGGCATTAAAAAAAAACTCTAACAACCTGAGTCAGATGTTTAGGCACCGTGATCATGGCATGATCATCCTTTCTGTCCCGCTAATTTCTAGTTGTCATAACTCTTAAGTCATAAGCAATGGCTATTTTATATGTTATTAGAGGATTAATTATATAAGTGCTAAATGTGTATATAGCATATGATTGCTTAAACTAACATTTAGGTCTTGCTGGGATGCACGTATATCCACCTCAATCCACATGTGTTGAAGTGGATTGGAGTGGAACTTAAACTAATTTCCACTCCAATCCACTTCAACGTGTGTGGATTGGTCTTGATAGATGTGTATCCAAACAAGGCCTTAATGAGAGAACTTTGTTCGTTGATTTTTTACTGTGGCAGAACCGTCCGAAATAACACACATTCGGAGGCGCTCGTCTTCCACCAAACACTAAACATCCCGAAAGCAAGCTACATCGGGTGGATTCCATCGAGCACACCTCAAGAGAGACCTCGAATAATCCACGTTTTTCCTCTAGGATCTAATAATGAGAACGAGTTTACAATACTTAGTCCATTTCATACGACCAGAGTTCTTAGAAATACACTATTACAGTACAAAGTTCAGAGTGCGGAATTTAAACAGCGGAATTACAATAACCATCTAATGGTAGAATACGAGGATCCGTTTGTGCCCACTATTAGAATCATCCACATAACGGTTACTCTTCAAGCTGCACCTGCAACAAGGTAAATAAACCCTGAGTATACAATGTACTCGCAAGACTTACCCGACTAGTGGGAATAATTTTTCGACTCCAAAGGATATGATAAGTTTTATGATTTGCTGGGTTTCCTTTTTGCGAAAAGCAATACTAGTAGTGAATCCTTATGTATGTTTCTTATTACCAGTCATGATTAGTTCATTATGTAACCATTCTAGGTAAGCACATGTTCTATTTTTACGTAGGAGTTGAGCAAACAGATCTATTTCACCATCTTTCATCTTCCAATTCTTACTACGGTGCTAGATTGTAGACAAGTCGTACCGAATTGCCCGGCGATTCGTGAATCAATGTGCCCAGCTGGGTACCCCGAAACACATGCCCCGCTTGTACCCTAGGCACAAGCCGGACCAACCCATCGCTCTCCTGTCAAGGGGTCCAAGTCTCCGTCCAAACTTGGACTCCAAGCCTCCACACCTGAGTCCCGGACTCAGTGTGGTACTTAGACCTCCACCATCCCCGCCTCCAATCAGTCGGTCCAGAAAGAGCCAGAACCCATGACGAGAGAGCAACGAGCCTTTCCTGCTTCTATAAACAAGTATGTGCTCAGGATAATAAGTCCATGACCTAACTAAAATCTAATGCAATGGCCGGACCTTAACCGACACGGACAGAAAAAATAGTGTAACCAAACTATGCCCCATTGACCGCGGGACACAACCCCTTACACCCACCAATACACGTACCATATCCCTGCCCAGTTTCTATTTCCTTTCACCATTTTATCATGAGTGATAATAATAATCACCTATTGTGAGTAACGGTAGGTTACTCACGCTACCGATAGCCTAAGCATAACAGCTACTCGACCTATGCTAGTAGGACTCATAGGTAGGTTATCTATGCATGTGGTTTCCATAAAGTGCCTGTAACGTAAATGCACATCACATTCATATGTACCCAGTGATCATTCAAAATAAGGGTTATGCACCAGGGCTTGCCTTAGGCAGGCGGGGTGTCAGCTCAGTCAGTCTGTAGCGGCTTTAGGACCTCCTCCTCGTACTCTTCAATCACCTCTTCGTACTCCTGCTCGCCCTCGGTCATGAACTTTACCAACTCGTTCTCTACATGCATGCAATAACGATGTAACACTCAATATTAAGGCAACAATAGTTTTTAAAATAAGAATACATCTACTAAACCACTAAGCTAGCTCTAATGACTACAATATCGAGCTAATCATTACTCCCATCAAACCCACAGGGTTTCACCTATAAATGCTACTTAGCAACTAAAATATATTCTTACTCTTATTAACGATTTCCTATATACTACAACAAAAAGTACTTAGCTACCATATTTCTCAATCTAGTCTAAGGCTACAAAAATTACACTGAGCACATAATAATACAATGAATCTACTGTAAAAATTTTATGGTCAAAGCTATTACCAATTTGCCACAAAAATTTTCTACAAATACTAATCTAAAAAATATTAAACACTCACAAATGATTTAATAGCCGCTGGTATCAACAAAAATATATATATATATGAACTAAATACACGAACATATATAGCACAATTTTAGGAACCTAACAAATTTGGTTTCACAATTTTTAGACATCTACATGATTTTATATGATTTACCAAAGTTCATGTCAGAATTACAAATGAAAAGCAATTTCTATCTTTCACGAAAAATCTAAACCGATTTCGGCCCATGCGGCGCAACGTGCACGCGTGCGTGAGCGCGCGGTGGCCCACGGCGAGGAGGCCTGCGCACGCTGGCACATATGCAAAAACGCCCCTGGACTATGAGTAAAATAATCTATAGTCCATGTTACTATTCCTAGATACAGCACTTATGCAAAAGAATCCTTGGACCTTTCTCCTCTTTACAACAGTGAGACCCTCGGCCATCCTTGCGCGCGACGGCGCGACGAGCAGTGGCACAGGCGCCCACACCGGTGAAAGGTCCTAATGGCTAGAGGGGGGTGAATAGCCTATTAAAAATTTCTACAACAACACTTAGCAAACCGGTTAGACAATTATGAGACGAAGCAAGTGTTGCGCTAGCCTACTAAAAATACAAGTCACCTACCATAATTCTAGTTTATATAGTTTCTATCCACACAATAGCTATGTCACTACACTAAGTTAGTGCGCTCTCAAAAGCTAACTAAAGAGCCACACTAACTCAAAAGCTAACTAGATCAAACACTAGGTTTATAAGCCCACAAACACTAGATTGAGTTGAACATTCTTGCATCACCGGTCATGTGTTGAGTGCACCCACTATCGAGATCCTAATGCCTTCCTCCGGCTTTGTAATTGACATATAAAAGAAAATCAATTCCTTTTAGATACTCAAACTTGCTTGGGTCCTTGAAGGTCAGTCACTAAGCTCTTAGGTACCCAAATGACTTTCTTCTTTGAGCCCATCCATAATTTACCAATGAACTTAGCCTTTATACCATTTGCACCATTGGTAAGCATATAGAAAGAATCAAGTTTAATAGAGGATACATTAGCATTTTTGCTCTTGTTCTTGCACTCATGCTCTATATGACCAACTTGCTTGCAATTAGTGCAAAACCGACCATTGTTCTTCATAAAACTAGTCTTGTGATGAGCAAAGGCCATCTTGCCTTTCTTGGGGGTATAGCCCAATCCCTCTTTGTAGAGAGAAGTTCTTTAGCTACCCAAGCACATAAGCAAGCGATCCTCACCACCATAGGCCTTAGCCAAGGTGTGAGTGAGCTTATTGACCTCCTTCTTGAGGTTCTCATTCTCAACCATTAGTTAGGTATCACAAGTGAGACCATCACTACTAGATGAGGTGGAAGTCTCAACATGCTTCTTTTTATTTTGCTCATCAAGCAAAGAGGAATGAGCCTTTTCAAGCTTTTTATGAGTCTTGCCAAGCTTCTCATGGGCTTCCTCTAGCTTCTCATGAGATGCATTGAGCTCATCAAAGGCTTGTTTAAGGGCTTTTAATTCCTTACGCAAGCTTTTACATTCCCTTCTCTTAATGCCAAAGTGTTCTTTAGCATCTTCTAGCATGTCAAATAGTTCATCCTTAGTATGTTCATCATCATCACTATCCCTTTTATTTTTATTTTTATTATCATGTTTCTCATCACTTTCATCATCACAAATTTATATCTTAGTGGCCTTAGCCATAAAGCATGATGGAGTGTCGAAAAGAGAAGGCTTTTCATTGATAACAATGCTTGCAAGTGCCTTCTTCTTGGTGGTCTTGTCATCATCACTATCATCATCATCACTTGAGAAAGCATCACTATTGTGGCAGAACCGTCTAATCTAATGTCTCCCATGAGTGCTCGTCTTCTATTAGACCCTAAGCACCCAAAGGAGAACACTAAATTACTCAGTTCCGTCGGACACACCCCAAGGGAGAACCCAAAAATTCACATTTTCGCCATCAGGATCACAAATGAGAGAATAAAGCTTACATCATTTTTAACCATTTCTTACATCACTTTTAATACAATAGCAGAATATAATATTTATTATTGTAACATCGGAATATAATTATATTATCAGAGTTATGAATAATTTAATGTAATAGCGGAATATAAACATATGATCAGAATTACCACGAAAATAAATATCTAATCATGACATGATGCAGTGTTGATATATAAACTACGTCAACAGATTATGAAACTTTCATTTATAAAAGCATCTGGTAAGAGTTATAAATAAAAACTATGATTGCAGCGTAAAGGAATCCTCGGTGAGCCCACTAGGAGGGATCCACACACAAGGGTCAGCTCTAGCATCCACCTGTCACCTACAACAGGGGGAATAAAACCCTGAGTACTCAATTGTACTCAGCAAGACATACCCGACAGAAGAAAAGAAAAGACTCCAAGGATATGCAAGACTATCTGGCTTGTGGGTTTATTGCATCTGCAGGAGCATTACTATAAGTGCGTCCTTATATTTGTTTTTTATTAATAGCCACATTGGTTCATTAACTAACCATTATATGTAAGCACCTGTGCTACTTTCAAGTAGGTGGTAAGCAATCAAACTTCCTTTCCATTCCATCTTTCATCTTTCAGTTCTTACTACGGTGCTAGGCCGCAGACGAGCTTTACCGGATTTCCTGGCAATTCGTGAATCAATGCCCCCAGCGGGTACCCCAAAAACACACGCCCTGCTTGTACCCAAGGCACAAGCAGGACCAACCCATCACCCTCCTGTCCCAGACGTCCAGGTCCTCGTCCAAACTAGGACTCTAAGCCCCCACCCCTAAGTCCTGGACTCAGGGTGGTGCAAGGACATCCTCCACAAAAAACAAACCCTGACAGTCGGTCCAGAAAGAGCCGGATCCGCGACAAGAGAGCAACAAGTCTTTCAGGCGTCCATACCCAAGTATGTGCTCGGGATAATAAGTCTATGACTTGCCTAGAGCCTTATGCAACGACCGGTCCTTAACCAACACAGGCAGGGAAAACAGTGTAACCAAACCATGCCCCGTGTCCACGGCGACACAACCTCTTACACCCACCAATACCCAAACCATATCCCTGCCCGGTCACTATTTTCCTTTCCACCATTTATATTTTCCAAGTGATAATAATACAATAATATATTCCCTATCGCTCGCGAGTGACAGGCAATCACTCGACTTCTACCGGAGACCTGTAGCATAGCAATCTGCACGATCTTATCATACTAGTAAGACTCATAGGATAAAGATATATATATGCAAGTGGGTTTCATTCAACTCCTCAAAACTTAATGCACAAATATAATTTAAACTGTAGAAAAGTAGGAGTTATGCACCGGGGCTTGCCTGGGTAAGATATATTTAAAAGTTAGTATCTGTATCTTCAAATCACCCACATCATTCGAATAGAAAGCCCATTGCATCATCTCCTAGAGAGAATACCATTACACCATCTTCGAATTCCCAATCATCCTTCGATCGATCCGTTGATCCATCATCGTACCTATATGATATGCATGTGATGCAATGCAAAGATGTAATCAATCAACTGCAATCGTGACTCGTAAAATACGACGTACGCCTCTCGAGTTAATAGGCTAATTCTAATGACGACCGTACATTAGGCTACCTATACACGTTGTCGGATAAGGCGTTATTTTCCCATAATTATTTTAATTATATAAATCAAGATGTTTCTTTATTTTATTCCATCGATTAATCCTTATTCCAAATAAAGCATCATTAGCTACCTAGCAAACTGATTATTCTGGAACTACAAAAATTACCACGAGTATCTAATATTGCTAAGAGCCTATTGTACAAATTTCAGATTCAACAATATTACCAATTGATCACAACAATTCCTATACGTTTTATATCTTTATAATATTAAGTATCTTAAATTAATTATATAGCTTCCAAGAATATTAACAAACTATGTGAACAAACTATACTAACAGGTAGATCATGATTTTAGAAGACTAACAAAATTGATTTTACCATTTTATGATTTTTATTTGATTTATTACGGATTTACAAACTTCAGCCCCTTTTAAACAAAATAGCAAACTCACCAGAAAAGGAACATGAACTCTAGGCCGTACTAGGCCCAGCCGGCCAAGACAGATCAGTCCATCGATGAAACCCATGTCACGGACGGCACCAGGCCGGCCCAGCGGAGGCGGCCAGGCAGCGCGGACAGCCCGATGGACTGGCGCACGGCGGCCCAGGCGTGGCGACCGGCCCACGCGCGGACGGTGGCCACCGGCCGGCCCAGCAGCGCGGTAAGGCGCGGCGGCCCAGGTGGCAGTAGACCAAGGCCGACGCGAGTAGGCCGGCCCACGACAGGGCGTGGGCGCGAGTGGCCCAAGTGCGCAAGTCAGCCCAATACGGCGGTACAGCGCTCTCGCGCGTGGTGCTCGGTGGCAATGTCAGAGCAGATGGCCCGGTGCGGATGGACCGGCGAGGTGCTGGCGTGCGGAACTGGGATGGCGGCTCCTGCGCGGCACCAAGAGGCACGCGCGAGGCGGCAGGGAACCGAAAGACTGGCACAGAAGGAGCCACGGTGGAGAAACAGCCGGTTTGGCGCGACCGCGGGGACGCGGCGCGGGACCACGCGGGAGAGGCAGCGGTCCAGAGCCGGACCGAGGAGACGCGCGCGCGGTGGCCGAGCCACGAGAGCGCGGCCACGGAGACTCGGCAAGGAGGAGCGGCGCTCGCAATGGGCCGACGGCGACGGGCGCAGCCATGGCGGCCGTGGTCCAGCGCGGGCGAATCGGCTGGCGATGCACGGCTTCACGACAGCTCAGGCATGGGGAGGTGTGCCGATGGACGGTAGCGGCACAGAGCGGACTGGGAGGAGCTGCGCTGCTGCACTGGCACGCGACGCGAGGAGGAAAAACAATGTTGCGGCACGGCACGGCACGGCACAGCGAGAAGCAAGCAGAGGAAAGGAAATAAAAGCAAGCAACCGCGGTAGCAGCTCGGCTTGGAAAAGCAATGGAGACAGAGGCAGATAGACAAGACAGCGACAGAGGCAAATGCAAACAGAGGAAAAGTGAGACGCGTGCGGGCTTGCCACCCATTTCAATCACGAAGAGGGGAGCATGACGAGACAACACAGCACGGCCGGTAGCGGCGAGCATAGAAAGAAAAGGACACAACGTGGGGCGGGACAGTCAGCTTGGCACAACGTCACTCTACTCTTTTAATCTTTTTGTGCTTGTTGGCGCTACTACGCATGTTCTGCAGAGGGACTAGACACGGAGAAGAGGCAACATCGAGTCAGCACTCTCGAGCAGGGCATGGCCGGTAGTCATCTGGTGCAGAAGCACGCCGATTATTGTTACTCCCTCCGTCCAGCAATAATTGCACGTCTACCATTCAAAAATTTTCCCAAAATAAAGGGTCATAGTGCAGGTTATCACATCCACATGTCAGACCGAGCAGCCGTAGGTGGGACAAAAAATAAATAAAAAAATGCACTTGTGTCATCAAAATAAAAATAAAAAAATCAATCGAGGCTGTCTGGATGTGGACTCCAAAGGCTCCCAGATGCTTCTCGTGTAGATCACGGCAATAAAAAATCCCCTGATTTACTGGTTCCACGCGTCGCTGCGTCAATCAACAGTGACAACAGCTGCACGTCACGAAAATAAATAAAACTACTACGCTCTCTCTCTCGTCAGTTCGTGTTTATTAAAATAAACACGTAAGTTATATATATATATATCGTTCTATTTATTAATGAATTTTATTTTATTTATAAAAGTCGCTTTCCATACTTAAACTAACAGAACAAACCGTTCGCTAGAATCATCGTTCAACTTTCCTAAATATTTCTACGCACGGCGTGATTTAACTTGAGCATTGATTCGAGTCCACAAAACTAAGTCACATAGGATTCGCTTATCGTCTCAAGTACTTTTTAAATTAAAAACCTGAGAACTCATTTCGAAAATTTTTCTTAGGCCTAAATTACGGTGCTAAACAGGATCGTAACACCAGGGTGTTACAACTATCCCAAGTGACCACATATGAATCATCCTTCTTCTTCTTGAAGATCATCTTGTCCTTTTTCTCTTTTTTTCCTTTTTGTCCTTCTTCTTATTCTTCTTGTCATCATCTTTGTCACTATTGTATGAGGATTGAGCAACAAGATGATCTTTGCTTCCACAATTGAAGCACCTTCTTGACTCTTCCTTATTCTTGAATGAAGACTTTTTTCTTTTAGCATGGTAGCCCTTCTTTATCATGAACTTGTCAAATCTCTTGACAAAGAGAGCCATCTTCTTCTTCTCATTATCATCATCATCCCATGAGCCATCATCTTCACTTGATGTATCTTGCTTTGCCTTGCCCTTGGATGATGTGGCCTTGATGCCACGCTCTTCTTCTTCTCATCCTTCTTCTCATCTTTCTTCTCCTTTTTTTTCTTCCTTCTCATCATCATCTCTATATGTATCATCGGTCATTATATCTCCCAACACTTGGTTTGGAGTCATGGTGTCCAAACCACTCCTCACTAGAATAGTGACCAATGTACAAAATCTTGAAGGCAAGCATCTCAAGAACTTATAAGAGAAGTCCTTGTCCTTCACATCTTCTCCAAGTGCTTTGAGATCATTGACAAGCACTTGAAGCCTATGGAACATTTCCGGCACACTCTCATCCTTCTTCATCTTGAAGCTTGCAAACTTCTCTTTGAGAATGTATGCCTTTGCACCATTCATGGCTTGAGTGTCATCAAATAATTCTTCCAACTTTTTCCAAGCCTCATGAGCCATCTCAATATTCTTGATTTGCTCAAATGTTATCTCATCAATTGCATCATGAATGACACTTAGATCAATGTCATTGTTTTGGAGAAGCACTTCTTCGGCCACGGTGGAATTCTCTAGATCATCAATCTCAATTTTGGTTTCTACCACCTTCCACACTCTTCTATTGATTGACTTGATATGTGTGGTCATCTTTGATTTCTAATATGGATAATTTGTGACATCAAATTGGGATGGCTTCTTGGTGTTGTTGATTTGAGCTATTTTTACACCGAAGGTTGTTAAGCCTCAAATCATGGTGACCTCGGCTTTGATACCACTTGAAAGGTCCTAATGGCTAGAAGGGGATGAATAGCCTATTAAAAGTTTCTACAATAACACTTAGCAAACCGGTTAGACAATTATGAGACGAAACAAGTGTTGCGCTAGCCTACTAAAAATGCAAGCCACCTACCATAATTCTAGTTTATATAGTTTCTATCCACACAATAGCTATGTCACTACACTAAGTTAGTGCACTCTCAAAAGCTAAGTAAAGAGCCACACTAACCAAACTAACAAGCCCTCACAACTAGCTACATTAAAGAGCTTGGCAACTAGTTTGCGGTAATATAGAGAGAGTGAGCAAGATGGTTATACCGCCATGTCGAGGAAGGAGCCAATCAATCACAAGAATAAATACCAATGAAGACCAATCACCTCAGAATCAAATGATGACACAATAATTTTTTACCGAGGTTCACTTGCTTACCGGCAAGCTAGTCCTCGTTGTGGCGATTCACTCACTTGGAGGTTAACGCGCTAATTGGCATCACACGCCAAACCCTCAATAGGGTGCCGCACAACCAATACAAGATGAGGATCACATAAGCCACGAGCAATCCACTAGAGTACCTTTTGGCTCTCCATCAGAAAAAGGTCCAGAACCCATCACAATCACCACGATCAGAGCCAAAGATAATCACCAACCTCCACCCGACGATACTTGCTGCTCCAAGCCGTCTAGGTGGCGGCAACCACCAAGAGTAACAAACGAATCTAGCAGCGAAACACGAACACTAAGTGCCTCTAGATGCAAACACTCAAGCAACGCACTTGGATTCACTCCCAGCCCCATAAAGATGATGAATCAATGATAGAGATGAGTGGGAGGGCTTTGGCTAAGCTCACAAGGTTGCTATGTCAATGTAAATGGCTAAGAGAGTGAGCTAGAGCTAGCCATGTGGCTTAAATAGAAGCCTCCATAAAATAGAGCCATTGTACCCCTTCACTGGGCACTGCTTGGGGTGACCGGACGCTCCGGTCAGATTGACCGGACGTAGGACCCCAGCATCCGGTTGCTCGACGCTTGCCACGTGTCATCGGCTTCAAACGCTGATCGCCCGATCTCAACGGTCATCAGTACATTTAAGTAGTGACCGGACACGCTACTCAAAGTGATCGGACGCACAAACACCAGCGTCCGGTCGTTTCCAGTAAGGTTCCAGAGGCAAAAAATCAGGACCGGACGCGTCCGGTCATGCCCGATCGGACTCACCCAGCGTCCGGTCACTCAACATCTCCTCTGTGCGCTGCCACGTCAGTAGGAGCAGACGTGCCCCATCAGCGTCCGGTCACTAAGTGACCCAGCGTCTAGTCGAAGACTGACGCCAGCGTCTTCACTGCTTCCACTGACCAGACACAGGACCCCAGCGTCCGGTCACTGCGTGACCAGTGTGACTAACTTCTTTTCAACTCTATCTTCTTTACCCTTGCTCAAATGTGCCAACCACCAAGTGTATCACCTTGTGCACATGTGTTAGCATATTTTCACAAACATTTTCAAGGGTGTTAACACTCCACTAGATCCTAAATGCATATGCAATGAGTTAGAGCATCTAGTGGCACGATACGAGTTTTACCCCTCTTAATAGTATGACTATCGATCCTAAATGTGATCACACTCACTAAGTGTCTCGATCACCAAAATAAAATGGCTCCTACCATTTATACCTTTGCCTTGAGCCTTTTGTTTTTCTCTTTCTTCTTTTCAAGTCCAAGCACTTGATCATCACCATGGCATCGCCATCATCATGTCATGATCTTCATTTGCTTCACCACTTGAAATGTGCTACCTATCTTATGATCACTTGATAAATTAGGTTAGCACTCTGGGTTTCATCAATTCACCAAAACCAAACTAGAGCTTTTAGCCAGCCACGCGGGACCCCCACTGACCTAGCTATGAGGCCGACGCTCACCTAGGGTTCGACGCGAGACGATCGGCGGCGGTTGCGCGAGTCGGGACGTCGTCGAAGGACCTCTCTAGGACGGCGGACACCCTGTGGCAATGGCGACGGCGTTCAGGTGAGCCACAACAACAATCAAGGTAGTAGGGCAACCGCTATGAGCCAGAGATGACCCGAGCGAGGCTGGCCACTTGCGCGCGGCAAGGCAAATGGTGAACCACCAAGGCACGGCCACGTCAGTGGCGAGGAGGCAGCACAAAAGATGTGACTAGCGTGCGCACGACGAAGAGGTAGCCAAGGCGAGCTAACGGTGCAAAAGGAATTGGCGTGAGGTAAAGTGGTAGAGACTGGCCACGACGCGGGCGGCGACGAGCCTTAACGGCACGACGGCGGCAAGATTCCAAAATTAGAGCTTGGTGTGACGCGAGTCAAGGTGGGGTGGGGTCAGATGGAGAGGCGGCGTGAAGGCAGAGGCGTGAGCACGAGGAATTGATGAGAGGTGCTCGCTCTCTGGCTTCACCGCGACGTGACACGACGACGGCGGAAATAGAGGGAGGGAGAGACGGGTGCGGCAGTGGGTTCGGCTTGTCCACGCCTTGGCAGGACACGAGTGGCGGGACCGGGAGGCCCACGCGCCAGCGCTAGCTGACGGGTGTGCACGCCCGACTGACGTGGCCCGCGTGGCCGCAGTGCCATAAATGGCAAAGCGACGGCGGCGAGCACAGCCACATGTGGACGACACCCATAAGGGGCAGCGCGATGTAGCACGCATACAGGAGCGACATGGCAGGAGCGGCAGCATCGCGACGCGAGGCAGCAGTGGCGGACGTGACAGCAGCGCAGCGCGTGACGAGGCAGGGCAACGACGGCTTGACGGCGCATGGCTGGGAGCTAGCGGTGGGTAGTAGCGTGATAGTGAGGTGGGGCAGCCGCACGCACGGGCTGTCGGCGTGGTGACCACGCCTACGCGAGGAAACCGATCGAGGACGTGCCATGCACGCTTTTTAAAGCGTCCAAAACAACTAATCGGTTGGCCAAAGACCTAAACCATCTTCACCATACTTTAGAGAGTACATTAGGCTACTAAAACAGGCCACGACACTACTCTACTTCTTAACTAAATTTTTCTACGAAAATTGATGAACAAAGCAATATCTACCCTTTCCAAAGTTCAAGAAATTTTCTAAATTATATGTTTTGTTATGAGTGTCTAAGTATGTTTTTTACAACAAAGTATGTGGTTGTTCATTTGTTTGTTCACACTGTGTGTACGACTGTAGGTATAAGAATATGTTTCATACACTAGCACAGAAACGATTTTTAGCGACGCCCCCTTTTTAATTAGAGGCGATTCAACTAGCACGCCGCCTCTAACCGCGCCTGGGGGTATCGTAGCTTCGTGACCACCTCTGAAGATCAATTTTCAGGGATGGGTCTATTATGAAAACCGCCTTTAAAAATAGATCTATTTTTAGGGATGGTTATATTAAGAGAACCGTCTCTGAAGATTTATTTTAGGGACAGTTCTCTACAAAATCGCTCCTAAAGGAGATCTATTTTTAGCAACGGTTGTTTTAGATCCGCTTCTAAAGATGCAATTTCACGGGAGAGAAAACTATCCGCGCGCAAGCAGTTTGAACATTTACTACCTGGTTTTTAATACCCATGTGCATGGGACCCACGCACCTCGATCTCTTCCTAGCTGCATTCTTATCTTCTCACGCAGAGCAACAGCAACCTTATCTCTTTTCATCTCTCGAACTCTCTCCAACCTCCTCTCTTCTCTCTCCCTTTCTTGTTCGTTCTTTGGATAGAGTGCGGCGGCCCATGACGACACGGTGGCCCAAACGCGTCGACGGCGAAGCTTCGGCATAGGTGTGTTTGGTCGGTGTGGCGACTTCGGCATCGGTGTCTTGGCCGGGCGCAGCAGAGCGGCGATGGCGAGCTGGCCGTGTGTGGCGGCTTAAGCGCCCGCCGTCTTTGGCCGGGCGTGGCGGTCGGCAACAACGAGCCGGCCGCATGCGTGGCGGCTTAAGCGTCGGTGTGCTTGCCGGGCGAGGCGGCCAAGGCGGCGAAGGGCCGCGTGTGGCGGTTTTTACGCCGGTGTCTTTGGCCGGTGCATCGTTACATTGCAGTGTTGGCCGTTGTTGTAGCTTGCATTGCGAGCGAGGGGGCACGCCAAGACCTTTGGTTGATGTGGCAGCTTTGCGGTGCGGCGCCGACGATTGTAGATCTTGCGGCGGCGCGCCTCGCTGGAGTCGGCGAGCTTTTTTTATTCCCAAAATCATTTTCAGCGCCGGTTGCTTAAGAGGTCCGACTCTGTATATGTATTTTCAGAATCGGTTGACTGAACTTCACCGTTTGTAAAGATGCATTTTTAGCATAGGTTGATTTAACACACCCGCTCTTAGAAATTGGTTTTTAGAGTCGGTTGTTAATCCGCCACTAGAAATCAGTTGTTTTTACAATAGGTGTCACAGTGACTGTTGAAACAACCGTTCCTAGATATCGAATTTGACCGCATCTAAAAATCATTTTTATACTAGTGATAAAGAAACTTAAGAAAGAAAGAAACAATTGCATAAGAGTCTTAGGCCCCGTTCGCTGGTCTGAAACTTGGCTGAAACTGACTGGTTGTGTGAGAGAGAAACATTGTTCGGTGATTTGGTGAACAAAAAATGTGAGGAGGAGCAAATTACTGGTCTCGAACTTCTCTGACAATGAAAGAAACCCCTTTTAGGCCCGTTAAACCATTTGAAAAAAAAATAAGCTAAAACACTGTTCCCGCTGATTTGTTGTGATAGAAAAAAAATACTGTTCTAGCTGAAAAGACAAGCCGAAAAGTACGGATTATAAGACAAGTGAACAGGATGTGAAAGAAACTAATAATACATGCTAATCTCATATTTCCCATGCTTATATCGTTAATTTCCATACTAACAACTAAGGTGTTTATAATAAATTAAACTCATCTGAAGACATAATTATTGACAATATCTTCAATAAGTTTGATCAAACTTAAATAAGTTTGACTTGTTCAAATCTAGAATTGTATTTTTTTATATAAGACAAAAGAACTCGAACAAACTATGATGTTGTATACAACCAGATGGTGCCACGGAAGCAAGGAAAAAAAAAGGCATTGTAATACCCTATTTTATGTCTTTCTCTCCTGTCCCCTTTATTATACATCAAAACTTGATTAATGTGTCTATAATAATACTATAACAATATCTTATAAATAGTGAATCAAAACACATCTATTGTAATTGTACTCCAGGCAAAATAACTTACTATCATGTAATTTAATTTTTGTTTTACGATACCCAAGGGATGGTTATTGCTATATTAAGGCATGTTCGCTTGGTCTTATGAGTCATACTGTTTTAGCAAAGGAACAATATTTTTTATCACAATAAATCGACGAACAATATTTTCAACCATGACTTTTCAGCAAAGCGAACATGGCTTAACATATAAAACTACCAGAAAATGGTTCTTTTATGTTTCGTACTCTGCTATATTAAGAAGCTAGTTATATCATATCTTAAATGTACAAATCAAATAAAAATAGAAACATGACCAAACGGAATCAATTACGTTCTTGTGGAAATAGAAAAATAATATTAATGGTTGTATTTATATGATCTATGTATATATTGAATCCCATTCTATGAGCCTTTGCAACCCATTCACTGTTCGCTACTAATTGTATTCGTATATCTAGAATTTTACCAATTGAATAAATTTAAGACCTATTTAGATACAAGAGATAATTAATAGCTTGCTAAAAATTAGCTAAAATTAGTTCTAATGCATCCAAATATAAGAACTAATTTTTAGCCAAGTCTTCAACTAGTTTTTAGCTAACTAGCTAGCTAGCAAGCTAATTTGAATTAATGTTTAGACCTAATTAGTAGCTAGCTATGCGTATCAAACATGCCCTTAGTTTTTTTTAATCTGTTTTGAGGAAGCGGCATAAGCTATGATAAACTTAGACTCTGTATTAAATTGTTAATATAAAACGTCCTCTTATATAAATAAAAACGTCCTCTTAAATATGTGACATTGCATGATACTATCGGTCTATAACCAACCGGTCTTCTTGTTTGGCAAATATTTAGCGATTGACTACTGTGTCCCGAAAAAAAAAAGTGACGTTACCCTAGCAAAGGAAAACAAACGGAAGAAGATTCGGACCCCGAGGGCTCGAGGCGGCTTTGTTTGGTTGATGCCAGCGTAGACTTAGCAAAATGAGGGGATTACGTTTGCCGATGTGAAGAAAGAAATAGGTGGGCCTGCCTTTTGTCATCTGCTCAAAATTTTCCCCAAAACATCTCCTCTTCTTGACGAGGAAGGCAGACCGAGCGAGCGAGCGAGGCGTGCGTGCGCTGCAATGGCGGACTCGACGGCGCCGACGAGAGTGATGATGGCGGTGAACGAGTCGTCGCTCAAGGGGTACCCGCACCCCTCCATCAGCTGCCGCACCGCCTTCGACTGGACGCTCTCCAAGCTCGTCCGCTCCAACCCCGGGGGCTTCCACTTCCTCTTCATCCACGTTCAGGTCCCCGACGAGGACGGTAAGTACACTCGCTTGCCCCGGTGCCCCTGTGACTTGCTCCGCTATTATGCCGCGCGCGTGCTACTCGCGAAATCACGCGAAATGTGTATTTTCTCCCTCCATTCACGCGTTCGCGTTGGTACCGATTAAGTATGTGATTTGGGCATGTCTCGATGTGTGCTGTGTGGAACTGTGGATACTATCTCTCCCCCGTGCACGGGTAGCCACGCACTGATAGTATTGGTTAATGTTGTCCTTACTGCAAGCTCACTGATTATGTACATTAATCCGCGAAACGTTGCAGCCTGCGTAGGATTTTTTTTTCAAAATCATTTGCTCCAGCAATTACAAAAATAATCTTAAGATCGACGAAATTGCAGAAATGATATCCAATCGCCAAGCCATGTGGCAAAATTTACCACAATGGAAAGGGCGGCAACAAGACATTCGCTAATAGCAAGGATTATTTCTGTAAATGCCGCATCAATACCTTTTTACCAAAAAAAAATCACCTGTGTATGACAGTTTTGATTTTATCTTCTGATGTGTTGAGTCATCGTATTCGCTCACAGCATCCAATTTTTTCTGTGTGCTCTATGGCTAGGAACTTTTTTGTGTAACTTGTTCTGTTTCAGGACTAGACAATGTTATGATCTCTTGAGTTAGGTTCTAGTCTGTTCGGACTATGTTGCATTGGTTACTGTTAGGTGGCCTGGCATCTGAATTCTGGATTTGGCATACCTGGATTAGAATTGTTGGCTGCTGCGTCGAATATCTCGTCTTTGTTGGCTAATTTCATCATTTGATTTTTCAGCAAGTTAGAGATAAGAATCAGCACATTTGTTCTGACAATTTACTTGATCCTAAATGGTTTGGCGCTTATGGTTAAGATGGCATGCTGGTGTATCAGAAATTATATACTTGTATGGCTGTAGAGTTTCTCTCTACTCGAAATGATATATGCAGGACTAGCCTGTTGGTTGAAATAAACTGGAAAAATATGCCCCTCAGTTTCTACTTTGACAAAATGCGGACTCCTTGTACTAGTATTTGTTTTTTGGGGCAAGGATGACATTTTGAGAAAGAGTGCTTTCAATATGTGGATGTTTATGTTATTTTGAAGCAATATTTTGTAATACAATCATTCATGTAGGCAAACGCTTAATGATATTGCAAATATGACTCTTTCATACAGGAACATGGTATTGTTTGTTTGTGATCGGATAGGTAGTATCGTGCTACTGCTTGTGCTTGTGTGCATCTTGTTGTTCTCATCTCCAACTGCATTAATAATGCCCTTACAACGGGCTTCCATTCTGATTTCTGTTTACCTCCTTCAGACCATCCCTTTGTCATCAGATCACATGATATTGTCCAGCTTGGCTTCCGATAACCTAACAACATACACCTATTTATTTTGGAGTGCAAATTTGGTGCCCAAGGGGCTGGCGCCCTCGTTAGCTAAAATACCATGTCGCAATGTTTGAAAAATCATGTATGTGGTACACATAAAGTTAAGTATACCCACAACAATTCAGTTTGAAATTCATCCTAGATACCAAGAAACAAAATAGACAAGCAATCAACCTGGCACTGTTCATCATGTGCTGACAGTGACACTTCTGTTTTTTTAATCTCAGCATCAAAGATGAATTTCAATCTGAATTGTTATGGCTACACTTAACTTTAGGTGTACTACATACATGATTTTTGTGATGATTTTTGAAACATTGTAACATGGTATTTTAGTCCTTTAGCTAATGAGGGCTCCAGCCCCCCTGGGCGCCATATGATTTTCCTTTACTTTGAGACATTGTATACCATATCACTTTGCTCTGTTTCTGCTATCAAGAATTTTGTTAGCAACTCTTTTACTCTTTCTGGCCTTTTTGAGAATTGTTACTGTGGCAGCAGCATTTACCTCTTGTACCCTATTTCCTTATACCATCTTTTCATCCCATTTTGAGATCAATAGCTCTCTGTGTCAAAAATCCTGTCTGTTAGGATTTTTTTAGGGGATCATGATGCACTTTAGCTGATACGAGAAACTGAACAGAGGATTCCTGCATCATGGATGTTTATATGGCACTTCTCTCGGTGCCTTAATTTCTTTGCTTTGTTTGTTCTCATATCTTTTCTTTTGCTGTTGCTCTACCATCTGCGCTAGACGCCTAGACTGCAAGATGAAGAAAATCAGTGATTATATATATGGACTGAATGCTTCTTTTGCTCTTACACAGATTTTATGTTAGAGCATTGTATAGCTGATACAATAAAGTTAGAACAGACATATTTTATGGTACATGGGTTGGGGATTTTTTTAGGCTTAGGTCTGATGTGTTTTATATGTTTGGTTCTGAACTCCTGATCAGTAAAAGATTCATTACAAACTCAGCTAGTTTGAGACTGATGTTGTACTGGACAACACGATTCATCTACTAGATTACTACTAACTTCCTTAGATATGACATTGGGTTCAGGATCTTCTGTTGCAGTAGTTCAGAAATCAGTTAATTATTTATCCAATGAACTTTGGTAACCTTTTGTGTTTTTCCCATTGTCCAGCGTATGAACTGAAACAAGATTTCTGGAACATGCATTAATCCTTAGTAGTTTTCAAATATTTTTCCCAGTTTATCTTTCTGTACAATGGGTGAATATTGGATACTTGCCCGAAACTTTAATGCATCACTATTTTGTGTCTTAATACAAGACCTTTTTTTGTTTTGATGCCAATCAAAAGGATTTGATGACATGGATAGCATCTATGCTTCACCGGAGGACTTCCACCAAATGAAGCGGAGAGACAAGATAAGAGGGCTTCATTTGCTTGAGTACTTTGTAAACCAATGCCATCAGTTAGGGGTAATTGAACTTGGTTATTGCTCAGAAAGTTTACTGATTTTCATCTGTTGTGAAGGCTCCATCTGGCAACGATCGCCTCTTTGGTGTATAATGGTCTTCATGTCTAATTTTTGTTGCAGATAAAATGCGAGGCATGGATCAGACATGGGGATCCAAAGGAGGTTATATGCAGCGAAGTGAAGAGAGTCCAGCCTGACCTTCTAGTTGTGGGAAGTAGGGGCCTTGGGCCATTTCAGAGGTAATCTATGTGAGCATGACTCAAGAGTTTCAATTATTGCACAAAGATTTTATTCGAATGGCATTGATAGGATTATGGATCCTACCACTATGGTTCGGAGGTTGTAGGGATGGTGGATCGGAGGATCGGAACGGCAGCGATGGGGCGCCGTGTTCTCGATCTAGGGAAGGAGGAGGAGGCTAGGGCAACATGAAAGTCTCCGCTCCCTAAGGGAAGCCGAGCAGATTGATTGCTCTTGCTTAATTGTTTCAATTCCTTACAATAGCTATATATAGCAAATAATGAAAATACTAATGGGCCTTATGAACTAGCCACTAATGGGCTTCGCTTCTTGATGCATATGACCGACCGGTCATAACATCTCTCCCTTTCATTAAAACAACTCGTCCTCGAGCCGAAGTCTGAAATCTATGCGCGAAAATTCTGGAGAGGCTCCCAAGTTGCATCGTCTGCGCGGCAAACCACGCCACTCAATGAGGACGCCAATGCCCCGCCATTGCTCTTGGAGGGCACGTGGCTCTCTGGAGCTGACGCCCATCGAGGACGGAGGAGAGCCATCGATGTCGTTGGAGTATCGCCGCGGTGGCGCTGAGCAACCCCACATGAAAGACGCGTCGTGGATACGGGCGCCCTCTCGAAGTCAGAGCGATAAGGCGACACTGCCCGATGCGCGCTCGCACCTTGAATGGCCTCATAGCGTGGTCCCAACTTGTGCTTCGCCTTGGATCAAGAGACCGAGCGATTTGCGCAATGAGACGCAACCACACCCGATCGCCGCCACCGCGAACTCCACGCCACGGTGGCATCATCGTAGTATTTCTTGGACAAGTTAGGGCTTGAAGTAATCAGCCGACGAACCTCGGCGAGAATCTCATCACGGCCGCGTAGAAGAGTGTCGGCAAATGGTCCGAAACCGTCCCCAGTGCTTGTAAGGCGAGATCGGCGGCGGAGACGGCCAGACGACTTCGAACGGGTGGCACGTGGGGCGGTATGGAACGTAGTGTTGTAACAATATTCCGCCTAAGCGAGCCAATCGACCCACGCCCGAGGCCGATCCCCTGTGACGCATCGCAGTACATGGCGATGACCTTGTTCACCACCTCGGACCGCCATCGGTGCCGGGTGAAAAGCCGTACTCATGCGCAACTTGACGCCCGCCATCCGGAATAAGTCGCGCCACACGCGTTCCGGTAAACACGGGTCCCGGTCATCGACGATGGACGCCGAAACCCGTCAACCGAACGATGTTTGTCGAAGAAAGCTCGTGCGATGGAGGCAAGGTGTAGAGGTGGCCGGCGCTATAAAATGCGCGATCTTGGAGAAGCGGTCGACCACCGTGAGAATGACCGACTTGCCGCCCACCTTTGGGAGGCCCTCGATGAAATCCATGGAGATATCCGCCCACACCTGGGACGGCACCTCCAATGGCTGCAATGATACCCGCCGGCTGCAATGTCTCCGCTCTTGTTATACATGCACACGTCGTACAATTGCGCACCCAGTCTTGGACAAGCGCGTCTCTCGGAATGTAGAAGTCGGCGCGTAGACGATGGAGGGTCTTCTGGACACCCTCGTGGCCCGTCGAGTGAGCTAGGGAGAGCGCCTGGTGATGCAGGTCGTCGTGGTCGGGGACGTACAGCCGGCTGCCATGGAGCAGCAGGCCCTCCTCCATGCGCCAGGGACCTGGCAGGTCGCCGGCCTCCAGATGCGCTGCTGCTGCTGCTGCGCGTCTGCTGCTAATGGTAATGGTGGCGCGCGGATGTCGCCGACGGCGAAGGCAAACGAGGGTCCCGGCGAGCACAAAAAAGGCTGCGCCAGCCTCGCTGTCCGGATCAGCGTCCACGGCGAGATAGAGCGTCGGCGGACGGTGTTGAGGCGACCCGGCCAGACACGGTGAAGTCGAAGCCGAACAACTTGGTCGATCCACCGGTGCTTTGGAACGGTGGAGAGACGCCGATCCAATAGATACTTCAAATCGTAATGGTCGGTCGAATCGTAAAATGACGCCCCATAAATATGGGCGCCAGATGTCGCACTCACCGCACAAGACCGATTAGCTCCATAGGCCGCCACTTGAGATGTCGTGGCGTAACGGCGGTTTGAAAAAGCGAGGGCGGCGGCGGCTGGCAGGTGAGATAAACAATAAACCATACCGATGCGTCGCGATCCACTATGAAACATTTGTCGAATCGAGCATCCGATGAGGACGGGCCCGTGGTGAGGGCGTGCTTGAGCGCTGGAAGGCCTCGTCGGCCTCGGCGTCAGTGAACGCGTCTCGCCGCAAGAGACGCGTTAGGGCGCCGGCGATGAGGCCAAATTCCCAATGAATTTTCGGTAATAGCCCGCCAGCCCGTAAAGCCCGAAGACCTCGACGGAGCGCTGGCGCCGCCAGATGCGACGGCAACCGCCACCTTGTCGGCGTCCATAGCGACGCCGCTTCTTGGAAATCACGTGGCCCAAGTAAGCCACGAGACGCGTCGCCTTTAACGAGCACTTGGAGCGCTTAAAGGTGGAGATGATGCGCCCGGCTTCGGCGAGGGCGATGGCGATGTCTCAAGGTGTTCCGCCAGACGAATCAGATCGAAATATCGTCAAAAAAGACCAAAGACAAACCGTCGCAGATATATGGCGAAGGACGCCGTTCATCGGCGCCGGAACGTGGCGGTGCGTTGGAGAGGCCGAACGGCATCACCAGAACTCGTAGTGGCCGTGGTGGGTGCGCGCGCGCCGCCTTGGCGATGTCGCTCGGCGCATCATCCGCACCTAGTGGTAGCCCGTGCGCAGTCGAGCTTGGTGAAGAAGCGAGCCCGTAGTAGCTCGTCCAACAACTCATCCACCACCGGGATGGGGAACTTGTCCTTCGCCGAGGTCTTGGCGTTGAGGGCGCGGTAGTCGATGCTGAAGCGCCAGACTTGTCCGCCTTTGCGACGAGGAGCACCGGGGCCAAAAGTGGTGTTTTGGACGGATGATGCCTTAGGCGAGCATGGCCTCGCACCGACGTTCCATTCATTCCGGAGCTGGGGTAGGCATGCGGTCGGGACGGCCACCGCCGCCGCCGTGTCGATAGCAGTGAATCTCACGGTGGTCGTCGGGCCGTCTTGCCGGTGGAAGACGTGGCTCGTCGAAGATGGCGATGTCTTTTTGTGGGAGGCGGTCCAACAATGGTATTGATTGTCATTGGAGACACCCACGCTGCTCACATCCCCATCGATCCGCCCATGCCCGCCCATAGGATACGACGGTCGTGGCGGAGAACGACATCGTCTTGGCCGCCAAGTCCCACAAGATCGGACCGAAGCGTCTTCGTAGTCGTGGCCGAGATGAGGTCGAAACCGCCAAGGTCGAGGCCCACGCAGTGATGAGGAAGTCCTCGCCCTCAATGCGAATGGGGACCGCGCGGCGCGATCCTTCAGATCGTAGGCGGTCGCCGTTGCTACCGTAACCGTAATCGATCGCCCCCATAGGAGAGAGACCCAGCGGCGCATAGCATCGCCCGGAGGAAGTTATGGGTAGAGCCGGTGTCGAGAAGGGCCACCAGACGCCTCCCGTTCACCTCCACCGACGGTAATATCGTGTTCTCTCGTCGTGATACCCGCCAAGGCATGCAAGGCGACGACGAAGGCGTTAGCATCTGGTCGCTCTGGCGGTCGGCTCCTCCGCCATCATTCGAAGAACTGTGGCACCGCTCTCGACGCCGCCTAGCCCATCGCATCGTCGGCGGCGATAGAAATCGGTGGCGAGCGTGACCGGGGCGTAAGTCTCGTCTGGACTGAGGCAGAGCCCTTTTCGGCGCTCCGCTTTTTCTTTTGTTAGGCGGCGGAACACGCGACCCTCGAAGTACAATAAAAGCGCAGCACCCCAACCTCCGGCGTTGGAAGACTGGCGGCGGCGCGGCCAGTGGTATTGGTCATGGGCGGCCGTGCACTGTGGGCGGCCTTTTGGCTTGCCGCCTGCCGCTCAATGCCCGCGCGCATATATGGCCGTTTGGAGGTCTTGGGGCTCTTGCATCTCCACGTCGGTCCGGATATGTCAGGAAGGCCAGCCCACGAAGAGCGCTGCTAGTTTAGAAACTCCCGGGCGTGGCATGCCAAGGCACAGGCCTTGCAAGGAAATCCTGCACCGTCGTGGTGAAGGGCAGCCATCTAGCTCAATAAGCGGCTACCCGTAGTGGTGGTCCGGCGCGCAGCGACGAGGTCCCAAAAGCTCCCACGGCGGCATCCTTCATCTTGCTCCACGGCGTGGTACCGTGTTTGCGCCTCGCCCTCAGTGATAAGGAGGCGAGCCAATGAACGGTCGAGATGCTAGCGTCTGGCGTGCCCTTGAAGAATTGCTCACACCGTTGAGCCAATTCCGGGATCCACAACCGTCGACGTGTGGAATTCCAACTTATAGAACTCAAATATTTTCCGGAGGTCCGTCATCGAGAGGATCCCTGCAGAGCTGCTGGCACCGTGTGCGACGTCGCCGACGCATCGCATACCCCATGGAATAGAGTGCCGTCGGCGCCCGTCTGAGACGCCGGACACCGAACGCCCCATTTGGCGCCCAAGCCCGTGGAGAGCGAGGGTGGTACGGAGGGTCAAAAGGCCAGTTGTAGACGGGTGACACCGACGCCTCGACAGCCCGCCCGTGATCCAACTCGGCATCGATGGCGATCGGGAAACGCGATCTCACCGGTACTCCAGGATTCGGGCGGATGCCACGGTGTGTCGAGGAAGCCGACCCGTCGTGGGGCATGCCAGTCTTGGTAGGAGACAAGGTATAAGAGCCACGGCGGCTGGTGGCGAGATGGCGCCGGCGGCCTTTCTTTGATACGTTATCGCGCTGGCGCCGGCGGGACCGGCCGTGCCTCATTGTACGTCTGGTAGTAGTAGGGCCGAGGGTCTTGGCCGGTCGCGTTGCGCCCGCGAGAAACGAGCGGATGCCCGCAATGGCTTTTCGATCTCGAAACGCCGTGATCGGCAGCCAAGGTCATAGCGATGATTCTGGTGTCGCAGATGGGGTGACCGCCCCGAGGTGGCCACGATCGCGACGTCGTGGTGTATAATGGGGGCTCTTCGTGGGAAGTGGCGGCTAATTGCCCCCGTGCGTTCGTGGATGAAATGGCGGCGGTGGCATGGTGGAGAGGCTGGTGGGGGTCCCGGCATCGCACTGTGGATCGCTGATACCAAATTGATAGGATTGCGGATCCTACCAGCTATGGTTCGGAGGTTGTAGGGATGGTGGATCGGAGGATTGAATGGAACGGCGCCAAAGCCGTGTTCTCGATCTAGGGAAGGAGGAGGAGGCTAGGGCTGTTATGAAGTCTCCCGGCTCCCTAAGGGAAGCCGAGCAGATTGATTGCTCTTGCTTAATTGTTTCAATTCCTTACAATAGCTATATATAGCAAATAATGAAAATACTAATGGGCCTTGCGCCTAACTAGCCACTAATGGGCTTCTGCCTTCGTGCATATGACCGACCGGTCATAACAGGCATATACAGAAAAATGCATGATGCGGTAATTCAACCTCCCACATTATGCTGCTCCCTGCTCATTGTGTTCCATATCTCTTACATTTACCTTGCGCTTTGATTATCCAAGGATCTATGGTTAAATGTGTTTGTTGTTGCTTGATCACTTGATTTAATTGTAGTTGAGGCCCAGCATGATTTAGCTTTTACCAATATATTTCGAGAAACAGTAAATAAAATGTTTTGGCACTTACCAATAGGATCTGGAAATATGGAATACAATGAGTTTTTTTTATCTAAAACTAAACATATCAATATTTGGGCTTTTCTGGGATCTGTGCCTGGCCTCAAGCTTAGTCTGGCCAGTCCCAATAAAGCTTGGGCTTGGGCTTGGCCAGTTGGCCCATCTTATGAACAGGTCTGGTGGTTACTAGCAGCAATTATCATCATCTTGCTTTTCTCTGCCTCTATTATTTAGTACCTTTGATGTAGCACTAGGAAAATGGTGCACTTTTTCTAGTGGACTTAATATGGCTCTATTTCAAAACAAAATAAACCTGTCAGCACAATATAGCCTCTTTCTGTTTGCAAGTTGTTCAAAAGCATATGGCTTTCAGGTTGTTGAGCGATTATTCTTAAAAATCAGTATTCATTTTAATATTGTCAGATGCTAACTAGTTAGCCTCTTTTTGTAAATTGTATTGATTATTTTGCTTATATAGTTCTAGGGAAACCTAGGAAAGTGGGCAGAAACCACGAAAGTTTGCATATTGCATTAGAAGCTTCAAGTTAATGTTGAATTTGTTGAACCTGACTGTAACATGTCAGTTAAGAAAAGGATTGCAGCTAACATCTAAAAGCACAGTTAATGTTGAATTTGTTGAACCTGACTGTAACATGTCAGTTGTAGATAAGAGCATTCGAACGTGAAATCCTATGTTTTTGTGAACTGTCAATTGGTGGTATGATATTTGTGTAACATCTTAGAAATTAGAATGATATATACACTTTAGCCTTGTAAGGTACTGAATGTGATTTCTGAATAAACTAATAAGGTCTGTCGTGACCTAGAAATCTTTCTTGCTCCAGTAATACTTTATCTAATACCATTGGACTCTTTTGAGTTGTCCCATTGCCCTGAGTTGCACATCATCCTCTGTAACAGGGATTATCTTGTAAAAAAATAAGGCATAATATTTTCCTTAACAATGGAATCTAAGTAGTTTAAAACCAAAACAGTCACCAAGCATACAAACAACTTTTTTTCATCACAATATTTTGAAATAGAAAAGGTACCATATATGAAAAGGAAAAACAGGACACTTTCTTTTGTTTACTTTGCCATGCTGCTTCTAGTGAAGTGTAATTATTACCTTTGTTATGATCCTGTCATCCTTTTCTCTTTGGTTGTGTTGGTGCTCAAATCATCTCACGTTAGTATGTTTCTCAACTTTCGTGAATGCAGGATGCTGTTCTCTGTTATTATTATTTGTGTGCATGCATGTTGTAGTGCCCTCATATGATTATGCCAATGCCTTTTGATATTCGTGCACCCTAGATAAGATTGTGCCGTACAAATCAATAAGCAGTGTAGTGTGCCTACTGTGAAAGCCATATGCACTAATCCTAATAATAAACACTCCTTTGATATACTTTCGGATAATGTACTAATAGAAAGATCTCGCAATTTAGTGGCCTATGCATGTAGGGCTGATTATATCTCCTGATATGTCATGTCAGTTTGTCTAGAACTAGTTGTGTAATCCTCATTGACACCTTTCATCTACTTTGCTAAATTTCTGGTGAGTCTTGACGATTTTTTCATCACACTTTAGTCAATATAATTTAAAGAATACCTTATTTATGTTGATCAGCAAGAGGCAAGATTAATTATATAGACTGATTCATTACTTTTATCCCGTTTGAAGGTGCATTTGGGATCTCATTTCGTTTAGTCATGTATGACTTCTCTGCAACTCTTTCGTCAGTCAATTTATTTACCTTGTTGGTGATGGTGTCACATGGTATTGTTCAGTCACTATGAACTAGATGATGGAAACATATGCACAGTAGGTATAAGCATGAGAAATTCACTAGCAAAGTTTGTTGCCATAGTCTATTCAGCAGAGCATCATATTCATCTGGATCCTACTACTATATTTACGGTTAACTCCAGTAAGAAAAATCTACAGGAAATTTACTTGCACCGAATCTGAATGGTCTTTTGTATGTAGGGTTTTCGTGGGTACGGTGAGCGAGTTCTGCGTTAAGCATGCAGAATGCCCCGTCATCACCATAAAACGGAATGCTACTGAAGCTCCTCAGGACCCTGTCGACGATTGATGCTTTCAAGCCATGTCACTGGAGAACGAGATATTCTTCACTGCTTATAATGGGTTAATGTACAAAATACGATATGGAAGTGCCTGGAACTAGTTCGCGGAGGGAACTTTTGCACACTGCGCCCCAAAACTAGAGTGAAGATGAAAACGCTATCGTTCGCCCGAGGGATGATGAGAGATTGTACGTATCATATGTGATACATCAATCGAGTTGTGAACCTAAGCTGCTGCTATATGTTCATGTGCCAGGCTTTGCTGGAATGAATGCCCCGCCCCTTATTTGCCCCTGCCTGACCACGGCTTCAGCAGGGTATCTGAAGCCCGCATACTCCTTCGGCACGGCGTAGCCTTTGGGAATGCCAACGAGCTGGGGCTGCTGATGCAGATGCTGGCCCTGGCCCTGGCCCTGGCCCTGGCCCTGATGCTGACGCCCCTTGTTGTCGGCCTTGCTGTCGTTCTTCCACGCCGCAGGCCTCCCCGGCGCGAACTTGATCTCGAAGCCGTCGTCGACGTCGTGGATCATGGCGCGAGAGCTCGCCATGGGCTTCATCGTCGGGTACTTGATCTCGAAGCCCTTCTCCAGGTCGCCCCCAACGGCGTCGGAGGCGTAGAAGTCCTGGTCGGCCGCCCTCTTCCTGGAGAGGCGGCGGCCGCACAGCCTGCCGACGACACAGGCGGCCACGGCGAGGAAGGAGATCACCGCGAGCACGGCGAAGACCGGGCCGAACGAGCCCTTGGACGCCGCGGCGGTGGACGGCTGCGCGCGCAGGATGGCGTTAGAGGACGTGGGGTAGTACACCGTGGGATCAGGCAAGGAAGCCATGTCCTTGGTTCTCTCAGCTAGTTCTCTCAAGCTGCTGCTACTACCCACGCTCTCCCTCGAACAAATGGTCACTCCTCTAAGCAATGGTTCGGCCGTTCGGGTGTCGCTCTCTTGGGCACCAAGGAGAGTGTGTGGTCCTTTTATGATGGGAGCAGCCGAAGGCGCCGATTTGAACCGAGCAACTCCTTTGCATTTTTTTTTCACAAGCCAAGTGCTCGAGCCGACTCCACTCAGCTCAGCTGCTGGCATGGTATGATGATGCCGCCCCATCTTTCCTTTCCCACTCCCTCCTCATTCTTTTGTTTTCGCAGAGATCTTTGAACGCATCGGACCGCGAGAAAGGCTGGTGCTTTGGGATTCCTTTGGAGCAGTTCAATGCGAGCTTGGAATAACGTCTGCAGCAGCCGCCTGGCCCTGGCATCTCTCTCACTCTCACTCCCTGTGTCCCCTGTGGCCTGTGTGCTGTTGCTTTTGCTTGTGGACGTTGCATTGGATCAAAGCAACCGCGGCGGCAGCAGCCAGCAGGCAGGGAAGGAAGGGCCCGGGCACGGCCGCACAGTGGCGGACGTCGATCGCTTTGGGTCTCCTTGATTGCTTTTCCCCGTTCGCTTTAGCAGATTGTGGGGCGCCGGGGAATGAGCGCCCCCTCTTGACTGGTTACCTTTCTTGGGCATGCCGACGCCATTGCTTCCTCCAGGCCCCTTCGCCAAATTCCCTTGAGGTGACCGTGACACTGACGTCTTAGTCTGTTCATTCATACTCCTGCCTAAGGGCATTGTTCTTTCCATCATGTGTTCACGCCCACCTGAATCCGGTTTAGATGATGAATTTGCGAGCACGATTATTAGGTCTTGGACACTAGGACATGTAGGAACGTGGAACTAGTCATGATACATGTTTCATGGTTGAGACTTGAGACTTGGCGGTGAGCTGGTTTGGTGACTAGATCAGCTTGAAGTACATGCGTTACAAGGACAGAAGGAAGAAATGCAAATAGACGTTATGACTCCACAAAAATTGCCCAAGGGCAGCTTGAGTAGAAGGTGAGACTTAAGCCTCATTCTGCGCAACTTCTCCGGCGGCTTTACGAGCTATTTTGTTTTATCAAATGGTTTAAAATGATACACTCTCAAATTGAGCTTCTTAAAACTCAGTCTCGGAAAGGGTGTATGTTTGATGTAGCTAAAATGGTAGCTTCTCTTAGCTCCCTCTGCTAGATAGCAAGGTCCTCAAATTTACCAAACAATTTCAAAAACAATTTCAGTTCTAGCAGTAAAACATGGTCGTATCAAAAGGGGTCTTACTCCCGGTACCTCACAAAGAAAGACATTATAACAATCAAAATTTATCCTACAAAGAAAAACATCTAAAGTTGTTGGATACTGTATTTGCATTGTTCAACACTGTTTAAGGGATATTCAAGCCAATTTTTCGATCTTTTATTTGTGCTTTAAATAAATTCTATAATACCTTTTTCTGTGGAGAACGGAGAGAGTACATCTTAGGCCCTTCATACGCATAAGGGCATTGCTCATTCCATCATAAGTTCACGCCCACATGTGTTCGCTTGCTCGTATCTGGTTTATAAGCCATGACTTATCAGTCAATGAATAATATTTTTCTCTCACACTAAACTAGTCAACAGTACTTTCAGTCATGGTTTATAAGCCAAACCAGCCCAAACAAACAGCAGCCTGTTCGGCAGCCTGTATTCGGCTTATAAGCCTTAGCTTATCAGCCAACAAACAATATTTTTCTCTTACACCAAACCAGCCAATAGTACTTTCAGTCATGCCTTATGTCCGGCCGAAACGAACATGCTGCTGAAAAAAAAGAACCCCGGGGACGATCATCAGGTCTACACCATATAGGGACGTGGAACCGGTCATGATACATCCTATTGAGACGTGATGCAAGTACCACCACCACCACTCTATCGATTGGACCGACGATAAGAGAGGAGGGGTAGGCTTTGCGAGCATTGCTTCAAAAAATGTTAACAGCTCCTGTCGCTCAACAGAATTAAGGTCGATCAGATCCGTTTCTCATGCATTTCGGTGAGCCCTAAAGTACATTACCCGACAGCGGTAACAATGAGTTTACAGCATGTTCGGGAGATCGTATGTGGATTATTTATTGTTGGCTAGTTTGGTGTGAGAGAAAAATACTATTCCTAACTCGAAATTTACGATCGTTTACGATCAAACGAACAGGCTGTCACCGCACCTGAGGATTAGAGATGGAGTGAGATGAAATTGAAATGGCAAAGAGTTGTGTAGGGAGTACTCCCTTTGTCCTTAAAAGTTGACGTTGTAGAGTTGGACACGTAGATCAATGTGGAGGATAAATAAATACCTGCATTACCTCTATGCACATGCTACATGTCCGATTTGACATAACAAAACAACATCATCTCTCTGTTTTTTCACTTCCTGGTGACGGAAAGAGTGGAAGAGTGGGGATGAATGGACTGATGGGACGTCAAACTTAGACTAGGATACCTGTGAGTGGCTATAACGTCTTTTTTTTTGTTCGACAAATTTTAAACGCTACAACGTCTACTATTCTGACACGGATGGAGTATTTTGGTATGAGTTCTTAGCAAAAAACAAAGGGTGTATGGTAATATGGGTTACTGTTGGGTCGTACAGGGGGCCTGGCCTGGCCTGCGGAGTGCGGCTGCGACTGGCCTAAAGTGCTTCCATTTCGGCGACCGGAGCGCAGCGGCATGATCCCGCGTTCTGTAGGGCACGATGTGGTCGCGTCACGCCGAGTTGCCGCTGCTTTGTTGGGCCGAGCTGCTCCGCTCGCGCGTCGCGCCCCGCCCGCCACTCGCACTCGAGAGATTCCTGGCTGTCAGGTCGTAGGTGTCCTGCTCTATGCCCGTGTTGTCACCTCAGGGTTTTGGACGCGGCCGGCCGGCAAAGGGGCTACGGCCTCTAGGACCGACCGCATGCCAGCCAGAGCACTTGCCCGCTTTGCCAGGTCCTGTGGTCACGGTTCTTGAGGCCCCATTTTTGGTTTCCATAGAAAACGAAAAAGACAAAGCCTAACACTATTGCTCCATTCAGAGTCTCAGAGATAGGAGTAGTAAAACACTGGCAGGCTGTTTGTTTGGTCGTGGTTTGTCGTAAACGATCGTAAATTTTCAGCCGGAACAATATTTTTCTCTCATATAAACCAGCTCAACAGTATTTCTTCACGAACCAGCAACGATATGAACCAGCCAATCAAACAGGCTGTGGTACTAGCACACATAAGTGCTCCAGAATCCAGATTGCCGTATGCTACATGTTTGTACAAAATGGAGCAGTGTGTGTAGCGCCGTAGCGGGCACAAAACTGTCACGGTTACTTCCCTCTGTCCTTCTGCGCATTGCCGGGTCCCCAGACAGACTCCACAGGGGGGCTCCCCACAAGGCCAAAGGGACTACGAGGATCTAGGATGGCCTCGTAACGAACGAACCCATTTTTTTTTTTGCAATGTGGTTCTTTTTTTTTAAAAAAAATAAGATTTGCCTCGCAAGATGTAAACTCATCAATGTACCTTGCGGGTCGACGCTAGGACTCATGGCTTCGAGGTAACACGTTTCGACGCCACGGATCTTTAGCTCCGAGGTGCCTATCATACACAACAGGGCATCCTAGGTGACGTTGACGTGGCCGGTATCTCGGAGCCACAGATCTTGGCTCCGAGCTCGGCGTCAATATCTGTGGCTCCGACCTCCGAGCCGTGGATCTCGACTCCGAGCTCGGAGCCATGGATCCTAACGTTGAGCATGGATTTAAAACCCACGGCCAAGTTTTCCTTGCCGATGCTGTTTTCATTTCTTCCTCCTCCATCTCGGGTTCTTCCTCTCTCTAACCCGCCCAATCTCTTGAATCGACGAATTTGACCTTGAATATTTGGATTTGATCTATACATCTTCGCGAGCAAGATATCCTCTGTTCCCTT
Organism: Miscanthus lutarioriparius; assembly: GCA_904845875.1. Lineage (NCBI taxonomy): Eukaryota > Viridiplantae > Streptophyta > Magnoliopsida > Poales > Poaceae > Miscanthus > Miscanthus lutarioriparius. The sequence continues at coordinate 15,912,123 of CAJGYO010000008.1, forward strand.
ATCATTTTTTACGCATTGATTTGGTATATATTACGTCATTTTGCAACCCTAGATACGTTATTACCTAATGTTTGAAGTGATTTTTATTTTTTGTATTATGTAATGGTAGAATGCCAAAGCGTGATAAAACTAGTAAGCCAAGGTAATCTCTTATCATCGTGTTATATTATATTTTCATTTATGTGCAACAAATGGAAAACCCCTAGGTTTAGGGTTTAATATTCATTGCTTTCGGTTCTTAGAACAAATTTGGTTCAATTGTAGTTATGGCCGGATGACTGAAAATGCATTCGACCCATCGCCTCTGCCTAGGGGTGTTCCAGTGCCCATGTGCTGGTGTGGTGATCCTTGCAAGGTAGTCAAGTCCGATAAAGAGGACACGTATAGGCAGAGGTATTGGATGTGTGTCAATTTTGTGTCTGAGCCTACACTTCGTCAGCGCCGCATCCAATACCTCTGCCAATTTTACGTTTGAGCCTACCATCTCGTTAATGCGGCGCTGACGAAGTGTAGGCTCAAACGTAAAATTGGCACACATCCAATATCTCTGCCTATACGTGTCCTCTTCATCGGACTTGGCTACCTTGCAAGGATCACCGCACTAGCACATGGGCACTGGAACACCACGAGGCAGAGGCAATGGATCAAAGGTATTTTCGGTCATCCAGCCATAACTACAATTGAACCAAATTTGTTTTAAGAACCGAAAGCAATGAACATTAAACCCTAAACCTAGGGTTTTTTTTTCATTTGTTGCATATAAATAAAAACATAATATAACACGATGATAAAAGATTACCTTGGCTTACTAGCTTTACCATGCTTTGGCATCCTACCGTTACATAATACAAAAAAAAATCACTTCAAACATTAGGTAATAACGTATCTAGGGTTGCAAAATAGACGTAATATATACCAAATCAATACGTAAAAAATGATAAGGGGACATAGGATACATTGCTCGTGAAGATGTATGGATCAAATTCAAGTATCCAAGGTCAAATTCATCGATTCAATAGATTGGGTGGGTTAAAGAGAGGAAGAACCCGAGAGGGAGGAGGAAGAAATGAAAGCAGCCTCAGCAAAGGGGAACTTGGCCGTGGGTTTTGAATCCATGCTCGAGGCCAGGATCCATGGTTCCGAGCTCAGAGTCGAGATCCACGGCTCCAAGGTAGGAGCCATAGATCTTGACGTCGAGCTCGGAGTCAAGATCTGTGGCTCCGAGATACCGGCCACGTGAACACCACCTAGGATGCTCTGCTGTGCATGGCTAGGCACCTCGGAGCTAAGATCTGTGGCGCCAAGACGTGTTATCTCGAAGTCATGAGTCATGGCGCCGACTTTATGGTCAAAAATGAGTTTACGTCTCCTAGGGAGCTAAACGTAAATTTTCTTCCAAAAGAACCGAATTGCAAAAAAATTGGGACCAACAACGTCGCAGCGATGTTCAGTACAGAGTGATCTGTGATCTGTCTTTGTATATTCGCTGCCTCTCCGGTTCATGGGTCGTCTATGCATCGAAGAAGGCATTGCAGTCTGAATTCTGAAACGGTAGAGGACCGATAGTACTCGCTCTTCGCTTCGGTAGCAGCGAACGTTCTGTTCTCAAGTCTCTTGTATCCAGAGTTCCAGGCAGACTTGGCTTGGACCTAGGGCCTGCGTGGCGCGTGCCCTTTAGGCATTAGTGGGCTCAAATAGCAAAGCGTTGCGAGGAAGAATATGAAAGAAAAAACTTTTTAAGATAAACACGAGACCTATTCTATAACTTGGCTCTTATAACTTGACTTATAACCAATCACTTTACTCCTGTCTGTTTTTAACAATGTAAACGGTAATGTAAATGAGACCTTATCACTGCGCTAATGCTTCCATAGCAACCGTGGATCGCTTGTTTTCATGAATGCAAAGGAAGCGGAGCGGCCGTATCAGTTAGCGCTAGACGAGGAGCGGTGCCCCGTACCCGCATCTCACTGACCCGTAACGGTTCACACTGTTATTCATTACGGACTGGCCGAACCAAACTGGAAGGAGCGTAATCAGATTGCAGCGTGAACTGATAAGAGGCAAGGAACCCCCAACCAAACAACACTTTGTACGAATTAGCAACGGTATTGTCATCTTCGCGCACGAATGACATGCTTCAGGTTCGGAAGTGTTGTGTGGCACTTGGTACGAATTAGCAACGGCATTTTTTTTTAAGAAATTAGCTACGTCATTGTCATCTTTGCTGCATGAACAACATGCTTCGGCTTTGGAAGTGTGGGTTTGGAGTCCTGTCCTGTCCTGTACTCCTGTAGTACTTGTTTTCCTGAGTGGCGGGGACAAAAAGGAAAAGGAGAACGGGAGTGGGGAGACATCAAAAGCCCTCATGGGCCGGGCGTAGCACTATTTTAATCCGGCCCTCTTCAGCGAGGAAACTAATCTGGCCTCATCATGGGTGCGCAATAGTCTTTCCGGGCCTCGTGTATTTTTTTCCGGGCCTATTATAAACCAGTCTCACCCTTCAGAGCGCAAAAACTGTGAGGCCTGGCCAATTAGTCAATCCACTTCTCCTCTCAGTGGAGATTGGAGAGAGCTCAGAGATGCTACTGGACTAGCGCGTTCGTCGTGGGAATAATTTCTTACTAGTTGCCAACATCAAGCCTCCCGTTTCGTACATCGTCGAAGATATAGATATCTGGAGATCAAAAAAAAAAAAAGACGTGGATATCTGCGCAAAATCGTGATGTACAGACAGTACAGTTGCACAGGACCAAAGAGCCCGACCGAAAGCAGCTCGATTTCGAGTGTAACTGTAGACCTGCAACGTGCCACTCCCATCGTGCATCACATTCGACATGCCTTTCACTTGACATAGACACCGCTCGCATACGACAAGGCGAGAGTCCACCCAGGGAGGGACAGAAGCCGCGCAGGCTAGCGCTTGATTTCAACCCAGCCCGCACGCTCTGTCGGCCGGGGACGGCGACGGCGACGGGCAGCCAACCAGCCAGCCAGCCCAAGAGACCAGCCACGGATTGCGATCGGATTGGGACCTGGGACTATAACATCTGTGCTCTGTAGTGTGGTGATCTGATTTGGACACGGGAAAAACTGACCTGCAAACGGCGGTTGTGGGCCTCGTTTCTCGACTTTCTCCTCGCCATTTCTCTCGTGTTGTGTTATACTAGTACTAGTGCTGTGCATCGGACCTGTTCGACTGGTATTAAAGTCGACTAATAAATCGGCTGAAGCTGATTTGTTGTGAAAAAAAAATACTGTAGATTTTAACTGATAAGTCGGCTGATAAGCGAATAGACCATTAGCCTTTTGGGGGCAATATGATTATCGCAGAAAGGTTGGAGACTTTGGAGCGGTAATGGGAGGATCTGATAGTTTGGGGCTGAATGAGCACCTCTTTTGGCCTTGTTTACCCACAAAGCAACAACTACTTGCTCGATCGCATGATGATGGTTCTAGCTAGCATCTATCGTGTATCGATCGGCAGTCAACACACGCATGCTCTCGCTTGTTCGTTTCAGTCGGGCTTATCAGTTTGTCATAATAATGTTTTCCTTTCATAACAAATCAGTATCAGTCGGGAGTTATCGCCTTAAAACCAACCAGCGAACAGGCCAAAACTTGTGAAGTGACCTACCGCTGTGTAGCGACTAGTGATCGAACAAGATCGACGACGGCCAACCTGGGTGTGCTGTGTTGTTTCCCTTTAGGATCCCATGGCAAAACTTTAACCCTACATTTTAGTTTTTTTTTTTGCCATAGGGATCAAACACAGGGCTAAAAGTGAGCAAATGCCTAAAAACTTGGGTTAAAATCTTTTGCTCCCAAAGTCAGACCTAAATTGGACTAAACTCCCTCGAGGCGGACGCTGGACGCCTCGTACCTCTTGTCGCTCGAATGCATGGCTGTATATAGAATAATTAAATGAAGATAAATTAGTTATTATAAATTAAAGAACTAAAATTTAACCCACGGATCAAACAACCCAAACAACCCAACAGGACAGCGCTAAACTTTAGAGGCTAAACTTCGGTCCTCGGAACCAGTGATCCAAACACCACCGCTAGGCCTGTCATGATCTCGGCGGATCGCGCACGAGCGGATCGGTCCGAGGACACAGAATCTGAACAGGATCGACAATCTAGCACACGTGTGCGTATGATTCGCATTGATCGCGACACGGCGCGGCCGGTCGGCATACCCCAAGCTAGAGCGCACCCGGCGCCGCGCCAGCACGGACGCGACTAGGCGCCGCCGACCAACGACCTGCCCCCCGCGCGCGCCGGTCCGGCTCCAATTAAACCCGTAGCCGTAGGGTTTTACCATTTGCGGGGCGGCAACGAGAAGCCGTAGCGTGGTGCCAGGCGTGCCGCCATCCGTGACCGCGCCGCGCGAACGACGCATCAGCATCACCCGCGGCTGCCTGCCTGCCGTCGCGACAGGACGCTCGATCCGCCGTGCGAATTAAATCCACGCTCGCCGACACACGCCCACGCCGGCGCGTGGAAAAATAAGAAAGCTACCCGTCCCGAGCGAGTACCGTCGTCCGCTCGCGCGCGTGGCTGCACCGCCCCAACCGCACCGCGCGACCGGTGTCACGCGCCGCATTTGCTCCTGCTGGGCCGCGTACGTACGGGCCCCGGCGCTCTGCCGCCGCCGCCAGCCCGGTCGAGGGTGACCGATCACACACGCCTCTCGCTGGATTTTCACCTGGGCTGCCGCCTGCCGACACCTGCGCGCCATGCATGCGCGGCTCGCCGCTCACGCCTACTACAGGCTACAGTAACGCGGTCGAGGCGTGCCGCCGGCGGGATGCCGGGTGACCTGCGAGGGCACAGTACGAGAGGAGTGGAGAGCTACGCTCGGGAGCGCACGCGCGCGCGCACCGGGCACTAGGCGAGCCCAGAGGCCGGGGTTGGCTGGCCGGTGGTGTGGTGCGTCTGGCTGCCGCGCGCCTCGCTCGTTGCGTCAACTGCTCACGCGTGCTCTCGTCCACTCTTCCAGGATGGCGTGGCCATGCATGGGACCGTGGGAGAACCTGAGCCGAGGCTGCAGTACTACTACCCCGATGGTCTGGAATCTACGAGTGCTCACCTGGCTACAGATGGAGTTAGGTGACGTGAACATTTTTACGTGTCCTGCTTCTACTGGCAGTTTGATTCTTCTCTCGACGCGCTTTTGGCAAGCATTGTTTTAGTCATGGGCTTAGATAAAAAAATATCAGCAGCAGCAGGCTAAAGACGATGATGATGATGCTCCACATTATCATTACGCTCTAACTTTGTCCACTTCTACAGATTGCTTGAGTAGTACTCTGTCCCGTCGATCTCTTCGGTAATCGCTACTACTATTCCTTTTCACGTGAAAGTCGTCTCAGAATATTCATGACAGTGTGCGTAAGATCTCCCACACGGAAAAAACCCCCAATTGTTTGCTCCTGCTAGCAGCTTAACAGTTTATTATTACACGGCGGCAGCGTTTCTGTTGATGAGCTAACCAATGCAAATCGGTTATCTAGGCAACTACGGCACGGCGCAATTCATTGATGAAAGTCACAGAGGTTTCTTAATTGTAGCAGCAGATTTTACAGGTGATCCACACATATGTCACGAATCTCCTGCTGATCTGATGCCGGTCGACATTTGATGAGTGATGGCATTTGACAGCAACCGATCGATCGCCACTTTTTCAACGTGGCGCGTCAGCAACGATATGGATATACATAGCTGCACAAGATCACACGCCATACATGATGAACCCAGCTTGGGTTTATATATAGTACTAGTACATGTACATCAACTTGTTAGTAATCTGAGTTGTGACCAAACTACTGGTCCTCTCTGAACTGTACTGACCTGCAGCTTGTCAGCCGCAGTGTGTGCATAGTTGCTCATGTATGCTTTTCGCATAAACTCACAAGCAATCGAGCAGCAACTGACCCAACTGTCATGCGTCCACGAACGAACTAGCAGCAGCAGGCCGCATCCGCATCCACACCGGACAACAACAACAACAATGCAAGAGCAGCGTGAAAACTCCACGCAACACCGTACACATATCATTAGGCCGCGACACCAGCAAGCAAGCGCGCTGAAACGCTGGTGGATCGATGGCGATGGGCAATATGCACGCATCTGGCCTGACGAGACGACCGACCAGTGGCAGCGCGCTCGCAGAGGAATAGAGGATGATTGATCTGACGAGGGGGGAATGCGAATGGATACCTTGCTTGCGGACGGCGAGCTCGCAAAGGCAAGGTAAAGCGCAAAGCAAACAAAATTTAGAATCCGGGAAGGGGAAGGCGCCGGGAAAGACGGACAGTGAGAGATGCTTCGGCTCTGCTATCTTTGTCTCTTCTTTGCTCCCACATGCCATGCCTTTCGAACCCCCCAAAAACATGCTTTTTGAACGACCCCAAGAAAAAAAAAATCTCACCCATACGTACCACCCAGTGCCATACATACATACCCCTACATAAACTAGGAATAAGTTTTCGCCGTACTCTACGAAACTACTCGTACTAGGATATCTCAGTGGTGTTTTGGCTTATTATCTTTGCATATACTGCTTAAACTATATACAGAGGCTACGGCTTACAACAGTTCTACAGAATTACTACGTTCTCCAAAGGAGTCTTTATGTATAGATTTTGTCTTACGTTTTCTATGAATAATTTAAGACACTATGATCGTCTTGAGTTTATTCAACCATTTTGTTGTTGTTACTTTAGACATCGGACGGAGAGGATCCCCCAACAGCACTGGTCTTTGAACGAGTAACTTTAACCACTGCACTGAAATGTGTTCTTAAACCCCAACTGGTCGCACCATGTTTAGCTACTTTTAACAGCACTAGCTAGTCACAGTTACGTATACATTAGTATTAGAAAAAAAAGAAATGGAATCAAAGCAGGAGGCCGTAGTAGCAAGTAGGAAAGAGATGCAGTTACGTAGCCATCTTTGGAGCAGCGTCTTTGTCAACAGAGCGCCTTTCGACCAAAATTCTGTACGTATGTTTTAAGGTGCGGGAGAGGAGATAGAATACGATCGCCGCCGCCGACGACGAAAGAAGCAGCGATCGGCGCCCGGGCCGATCGGGTCAAGACGAACCGGCAACGCATGGGCCCAGGGCCCCAATTGGAGTGAGCTTTCGGTTTTCTCGTCTCTGGCCTTTCCTCACGGGGACCGAAATATTCCACGTGGCCCGGGACGATGGTGTCGTCATGGCTACGCATCACCACACTCACTGGTCGAGAACCGAGCTTTACTCCTGGTGGGGAACTCCTTCTAGTCTCGGTTTCCCACCTGGGAGCAAGCATCCGGGACTAAAGGGGGTCCTTTAGTCCCGGATCAGGAACCGGGACTAAAGGAGGACCTTTAGTCCCGGTGGGACCGGGACTAAAGACCGGGACTAAAGGTGCCTCCTGACATGCCACGATGGCCGGTACCTTTAGTCCCGGTTGGTAATACGAACCGGGACTAAATGTTTTTTTCTTTTTTCTTTCTTTTCATTTTTTGTTTTCTTTTTAAAAATAGGTTTTCAAGTCGTATTATACGCTGCTAATTATACATTTATACGCCACAGTATAGTATGTTTCGTTCAAGCACAATGAACGTATTAAATCACACAATTCAAGCATAGAAATATATATATATATATATGCATGCATGCATCATATATATATTTACATGCATGCATGCATATGTGTATTTTACATTATATTATTTCATGTGCATATATTACAAAAGATTGCATTACAGTTGTTGTGACATAAAAAGTTTCCTCTCATCCTCTAGCTTGGCTTCAATGGCAGTGTTGGGTCGAAGTAGAACTCGCTCTTGGAATCGATGACCTGCTCATTAAAAAATTCGGCTATAGATTCTTGAATTGCTTTGATTTGGTCTTGCCGTATGACCTTTTCCTCCAACCATCGAGTCTACAGGTTTGAATTAAAGGAAAATAAATTAATATATGTACATATATATATATAAAAGACATAGTAACACAATCAATAATAATAATTAAATGAATATATAGTGTATTTTTAACGTACTTTGAGTCTCTCTGTAGGAGTTTTTTTGGGAGAGCACCTTGATAAACTTGGTGGCTCCAACCGGGACTAAAGGTCCCTGCCACCTCTGTCTGGCGCAGTAGCCATTGGGCAGGGACCTTTAGTCCCGGTTGGAGCCACCAACCGGGACTAACGATATCTCTAGTCCCGGGCGCAAAAAATTCTGGGACTAGAGCCCATTTTGGTCGAGGATCAAAGGTATATTCTCTACTAGTGACTCCATGCCACGTCAGTTTGTCACGGTAGCTCTTTTCAGCTAGGGTATTACTGAAAATGGCATTCTGCCACCTTAACTGAATATATATATATATATATATATATATATATATATATATATATATAGTGGTGCATCAGGTATTCTGATTCAACTAGGTCGAGCTCTCTCCATCCTGAACTATAAAATAATCCTAAATTTTTTATGACATATTATGAGATAAAAAAACAAATGACAGATAACTCTCTCTTAACTGTACGGACATACTGATTTCAGGTTGGTGACAGACATTAAGGACTTCGCTATGCACTCTTATAATTTAGGAGAATTTTTGAATGGTTTGATATCCTACATTTTAGGATATACGGAGTACGGAGCAAATAGTAGCAGAAGTCCTAAATGTCTTGAAAAGAAAATTGATCGAAAGGGAGTAAAAGTTAAGTTTTAGAAATGCATCGTTTAGAAAACTAATAAAATGACACAGATGGTAGTCACTGCCTCACTGGTGGATGATGAGAGCCAGCCAGCTAAAGCGCGTAGCCGTACGTAGGGCCTAGCCGGAGTAGTAGGATGGTGAAGCGAAGGCCGCCGAGCCAGGATGGACGGGGCCGGCCGACAGCCGCGCACGACTCGGGATGCGAGCCGGCGGCGGGGGCCGCGCGGAACCCAACAGCGGGGACCGCGGCAATGGCGAAGCCGACGCGACGAGGCCGCCTTCCGGCTTCCGCTCTTCCGGCCTCTCCGGTTGGCGGGTTCGTTTTGTCGCTGGTTCGTGAAAAAGTACTGCCAGTTGATTTGTGTGAAAGAAAAATATTATTTCGGCTGAAAATTTATAATCATTTACGACAAGCCACAGAAATACTGCTGACTGATTTATATGAGAAAAAATACTATTTTAACTAAAAATTTACGATCATTTACGACAAGCTACAGCTAAACAAACAGACTGCGGCTATCTCCTCCCAGTCTCCCCTCCTCCCGGACGTGTCTCCACTCACCGCGCTCCAGTCCACCACGCTGCCGGGCGCTGCTGGCCCCGACACCGTGGGCCACCCCCGGCCTGTGGTGCGCGGGGCACAGCAACATGCTTGCATCGCCCCGGCACGCTGCTGCCGCCTGCTTCTGTCGTAACACCAGTACTACTACTTGGCTACTGCTCTCTCTCTCTGTCTAGTAGCGATCCCTAATCGCCCCGGCGCGCAACTTTTCCTTGCCTTCTTATTCACATCTCCCATCGTTCACATCTCTCACCAACCGCCGGCACCACATCCATCCATCCATCCATCCATCCTCTCTTCTTCCTCTGCGCTCTAGCTTCTTCTACCTCCTTCGCCCCTCTATTATCTTCGTTCTTCCTCCAGTTTGTTTGCTGCACATCGCTCGGTGTATCGTGATCTGACAGGATCCTCGCTGCCTTAAAATTCGTCGACGACAAGGCACCAGTTACATAGTATGATCAGGGTAATGAAGTAGCTATACCCACCAGCTGTGTATATAGTTTTGGTGTGTGTATGTGTATCTAGCTAGGTTTTGCGTGTGGCTCGTTGATCTGTTGTTGGCAGAACACATCTCGATCTAGCTAGTGATCGACCGATGATGGCCGGGGCACCGCCGATGCACATCTGCATGGACTCGGACTGGCTCAAGGTACGTACCGTACGTGATCCTTCCAAGTTCACACACGAATTCTTACTAATTATCTGGCATCCCTCGTGTGCATAAATACCACATGATCTGATCGATGATTTTCATATATAGCCGTCTGTCACACACCATAGTACAATTCCTTGAATCCCAGGTTTAGTTCTCTCTCTTTTTTGAATGAAGGTTTACTTCTTTTTGCCATAAAACATTATTTCTTGTTCTATATTTTCTGTTCGTGAGGATTTCATACAAGATTTATATATATGTCAGATATTAATTGGCTAGTTTAGTTATCAGGTGTGTTATATTTTCTAGTTGTTTTACTTAATTCACGCATGTCTGCCTCCCAATTGATCCTTTGTTTGGAGAACTAGTAGAAAGGTTACAAGTTGAGGATCGACACGAGTAGGGCAGTAGGCAGCTCAATCTACTCTTTGTTGATCTATGTGCTGTGTCTCCTTGTTTGTTAGTTTTTGGTCATTAAGTACTTTTAGTATATGTCTCTACCCCCCTACAGTGGTTCTTTAGTATAGGTTTAATATGACCATAGGTTACAGTGAGATCGTCGGTCTGTTATATATTTATAGCCTTGATGAAGCTATTATGATCAGTGATCACAAAAATATATGGCATCATGCTTTCCTTTCACTTCCTGTAGTTTCAATATATAGATCTATAGTACCAAGTACTCCTTTTACTTCCTGTGTATTGGGTTTCATTATATTGACACTTTTCTTTACTAGCTACTTACGTTCGTTGCTTACACCAGGATCCAATTAAGTCTACACGTGAATCATTATATACATACCCTAGCTAACAGAGAAACTAAATGAAACTCTAGAAGGAGTACACACAAAAGATGTCACAAAACACAAAGTAAACAACCACACAAACAGTAGAAAAGTGCAATGCACACTGTCAGATTCTTACCCATATATTGCAAGCAAAAGCAACAAGAGATGAAAGGAGATTTGAACAAGTACGGTTTGATCGTCCGATCTACCTGGCTTTAACTTTAGAACACTGGAAAAGCCGTGTATATATATAGATCTTCTCAAGACTATCAATATGGGAAAAGAACAACGCGAATATAATAAGTAGACTTATTGTCATTAATTACCATAATTTTAGGGATTTTTTTGGTAACTAAATAAGCACATGCTATAGATATCTCTATGTGCGTGGGAGATGTTCTTATGATGTTATATTTGCAAACTAAGACCAGATGTTACCTAGGGTTATAAAACAGCACCGCGTGAGAACGTTCTTCACATATACTATACAGCCTACGGTTGCTAGACCAATTGGTCAAGCCTTCGAGTGGCGTCCCGTGACCAGAGTTCAAATCCCGGGTTAGGTGAATTTCTGGTCGGTGGTGTGAAAAAAAAACCCTCGCCTGTCCCGCGTTCACACACACAGGTAAAATGGACCGGTCATCTCATCGGGTAACGGGCCCATGTGTGCATTTTGCAAGCGAACACTAAACTAGTTGGTCTAGCTGTGCGCTTTGCACCCTATCGGCTAGAGTTCGAACCCCCACCGGGGAGGATTTGTTGGCCAGAGGAGGCACAATTTATCTGCGGGTTGAAAAAAATCTCCTCGTCTGTCCCACGCCAAAGCACAGGTCTAAGGCCAGCCCAGTCTCATGGGAGCTGCGGTGCCGTTGTGTATGGGTCGGGTAGAGGTTCGGGGGTTTTCTCGACCTGCGTGAGAATGTCTTCTTCTTAAGCACAATACCCGAGGCTATCTTACCCCGCGGGTCGAGTTTTTTTTTCATATACTATACATGACGACTGACATCAAAGGACACAAGAAATTATGTGATCCCAGGTTGTATCTAGTACGAGATCATAGGAAATGCATGCATATGTGACATTATACTTATAAGAAATCAAGACAAGTACACCTTGCATGGCCCTCATGATATCTATGTTCGTTGTAACTTTAACATGTGTTCAAAAGCACAACTACGTTCAAAGGAGATCATGGGGCCGGGCAACAAATTGACCAATGTAGTGATTCCAAAAGCTATGGATACACCATAGGATCAAGCTGATCAGAGATCTGAAAACTTTGATCAACTTGATGCCTCCATCATGAAACATCATAATAACCTTTGGAGCTTTGCATGCAGTTCGTACTTTAGCCTAGTATATATATACATATGCACCCCTTTCCCGCATTCCGAGGCTTGTGCTTTTCAGGGCATCGTCCCCGAGGAGCCAGGGATGGGATCGTCGTCACCGTCAGCGGAGCTGATCGCATGCCCTAGGCCGATGCACGCCGTGGCGGCGGCCGCGGCGGACCGGCGTCTGCGCCCGCAGCACGATCAGCCACTCAAGTGCCCGCGGTGCGAGTCCACGCACACCAAGTTCTGCTACTACAACAACTACAGCCTCTCGCAGCCGCGCTACTTCTGCAAGACGTGCCGACGCTACTGGACCAAAGGCGGCTCGCTCCGCAACGTCCCGGTTGGCGGGGGATGCCGCAAGAACAAGCGCGCCAGCGCCAAGAAGACCCCCGCGCCGCCGATGCAGCCGCGGCACATGGCTGAGACGGGCCTCCACCTGTCCTTCTCCGGCATGCCGCCGCTGCCGCCGCCGCCGTCCGCCGCCGCGGCCGACCCGCTTTGCAGCCTCGGCCTTCTGGACTGGAAGTACGACCCGATCCTCGCGGGTTCCGGTGGCGCCGCTGGTTCGTTGGATGGCGCCAACTCCGAGGAGCACTTCGCAGGGCCGGGCATGCTGGGCATCCCAGGTGGCGGCGGCGGCGGCGGCGAGTGCCATGCGCTGAGCGCGTTCCGGTACGCGGCTGGCCTGGGCGAGCACCTGCAGCTGCAGGGCCTTCCATTCGGGGGCCGCGCTGAGCACGACGCGATGGAGGTGAAGCCCGCGGCGACGGAGAGGCTGCTGTCGCTGGACTGGTACAGCGAGACGAGCCGCGCGCCGGAGAGCGCCATCAGCTCGCTGGGCGCGCTGGGCCTGTGGAGCGGCATGCTCGGCGGCGCGCACCAGCACCATGGCTCCTCGGCGGCCATCTAAGATCCTGGCGAAAACGTGCCTCCATGCTTGCGTTGCATGCACCGTGCACTGCATCAGTGGTTTGCTAATGGCGTTAACAAGTACGAGTGACTACGTAGAAGTGCTTGCTTTCTTGTTTTTTTAACCTGTTTTTCGTTTCGTCGTTTTGTTTTTGGACGATCCATGCTTGCCGCTCGTCGTTTCAGATGATGTCTCTGTTGTTGTTGTACCACTTCAAAGTTCAAACATTTGCTGTGGTTCGAATTCGAATTACAATTTGGTGGTGGTTGATGAGCTCAGGTTTTATCTGTATGGAACTATGGATTATGGAACCATGTATATATAGAACTTAGAGTTTGGTACAATTATTTTGCTGATAATTTACATTATGGTGATCCAAAACATTTACAATAAAACTGATTTCCCTACACACAATAAAACAACCTAGCTAATCACATTTTTTTTTCGCCTAGCAAAATAGCTAGCTAGCGTCTATGATAGAGACGTCCTCCTTCCGTCCTTAAATAACTGTCGTTTTTTATTTCTGTGCCATAAATTTAATTAGATTTATAAAAAATACGTACAACATTTATATCTTCAAATAAATTTATTATGAAAATAGATTCGACGATCTATCTAACGATATTAATTTTGTACAATAAATATTAATATTATATATATATATAGTTAAAGTTGTTTCTCAGAAAACGAAAACGACAGTTATTTAGGGACAAATGGAGTAAGAGAAAAGGAGAAAAAATAATCGAAAAGGGTAGGAAAAAAGGCTAGGACAAAAATAAGCCGCACCTATACACCAGAATTTACTAAGACACTCAACGCAGTCTCAAGTTAACCATAGGAGTGGTATAACAAAAACACTGCTAAAAGTTTGCCATAGCATTATTGCTAAAACTCACACATGTAACCAACCACTAATAGAGCACACATCCCAAACATGTGTCTAAGGTCAGTCTCAATGGAGATTTCAAAGGTGTTTCATTTTTACACAATTGCAAATTTGTTGAGTTGTTGGCAGGTTAATTATGAAGAGTGTGAGAGAGAGAGAGAGTCTTGGTAATTGTGCCATAAAACTCCCCAATGAGACTAGCCTAAGATTTTCAAATATCTCAGGCGACTTGCTCCTCACACCGATTTGGATCAGGGGTGAGGGGTTGCCGTGGATTTCCATGAGCTAAAAAAAATTTAGGGAGCTAGTGAAGGCAGGCGAAGGTGGCGAGTGAGGGGTGAAGCAACGAGCTTTCGTCGACTATCGGTGGCGGAAGATGGTGGTTGGGCCAGATATGGGAGGGGGACCACAAACTACATTAGTTAGCGCGGTGGGGGCAGCGACAATGACCCAGTGCCAGGGTCGTCGAGGACGGTAGGCGGGGCAGCTTATGCTATATAACGTGTCGCAACTGACCCAAGAAAGAGGGTGACCGAAGCAAGGTGATGACAAATCTTGCATCCGATTGGAATTTGACACCTATCGCGCATCGCCTAAGAAGAACGTAGATTTAAGACGCCTCTAAAATAGCAGTTTGGAGACATTTTTGTTGCAAAGGGAAAGAGATTATATTAATCTAATAGCATAATTACATCCTGTTTACGTCCAAGCCCCTTTGGATATTGCGAAATATACACTAGAGTAACTCTAGAGCCCCCTAAAAACATTCATCATTTCCAATCTATGGTATCGACGATTGCCTAGTTCCAATTTGTCAAAACTTAACAATGTCAACGACCACCGTTGGAGCATCACCCTCCAATAATTATCGACAATGGCATCTGATACGTAGAGGCCACCTTGTCGTCAAAGATAATTAAGAGACCATCAATCTCAATGGCGGTGAGCTTAGGGCAATGGATAAGAGGAGAGGCGGTGGTGGCTATCTGTTTTTCTCTAGAGACATTATTACAAGAGTTTTTCCTGCGAACCTACAAGAGTAGTTTTATTAACGTGTCGAGTCAAAAATCACTAGTCCAGACGACTTCGATATCCATGTGATTCGATAGGACAAAAATTGAACAACTATTAATTTACTATTACTATTCCTCGAAACATCCGAGCTACCAAAAAAACAACTAGACAGGAAAGTTGCGTCGTCGACCGGTCGAAGAGTAGTTTGCAGATGTGCAGCCGTGTCGTCCCATTTGTGGAAAGCGCGTGATGCAGTGTTCTTCCAAAGGCCTGTTTGTTGTTGAACATTCTGTGCGGTGCATTTTCTTAACTTCAGTCACATCCAGGCCTGCTATATTAAAAATGAACCTTTTTTTTTACACTCTGTATTTACATCGTTTCAAAATTTTCACCCAATTCACTCCAACATGCTCCAACATACACATGAGTGAAATATGAGGTACTCCATCCATTTCAAATTATAGATACATTGCTTTTAATATGCATATAAACATATTGTATACCTAAGTGCATAGCAAAAGCCATAAATCTAAAAAAGCCAAAATGTCTTTTGATTTGAAACGGGAAAGTAGATTCGAATGTAACCAAATAAGAGGACCGTCAAGTAAGCAAGTAGAGATTGCTGCGATCTCTTGCTTTCAACTTCTCCGTGCATGCAAGGCACACGCAAGGGCTAAATATAGAAGAGAGTAAACAGAATTCTAGAAAGAAAGTATGAACATAGATTAACAAACTACAGATTCTTCAACGAGGATTTGATAAAAATGTTAGTCAGCCAATGCAGTTTAACACCAACTGGATTTGATTAAAACGTTAGCAGATCTCCTACGACAACACTAGTCTCTTGGAAGTTGGAACCAGGAGGTATCTACAAAAGCAACCGAGCAAATATTGAACAATCATAGCCAATACATGTACCATTTCCTTGCATAAACATGAAATATCTGGTCAATGACCACTATCCTCAGGAAGGCTAATGAAGTCTGCTCTTGAGATTATTTTCATGCAACCATTCCTAAATGTGGTCCGACAACCGAGCTTAAACCATGGACATTGACCTTCCGAACAATGGATTCAAACTTGCCAAGAGCCTTTTAGGACGAGCTCACTCGAGATACCTGAGGATCAAAGCTCACAAAACAAGTTACCAATATCAATCAGTTAGGAAAGGAAGATACTGTCCAAGCTGAAGGGTTTCCACATTGACAACATCAGAAAGCTCACATACATGACTCTGATACAATTAGCATTAAGTAACCGGAAGCTCACTAAATTAGAGATGTATACAGCGGACTCATTGTATCTGACTAGGTCTTGTCACATCTTGTAACATAAGCCTACTTGGCTATATACACGAAAGGTAATACCCCCTGCCCCCTTAAGGGTGTGATGTGTTTGTACACATTTTTTTGTCTGTCTTCTGCCACTGGCTGAACCCACGACAACATTACATATCTACCAAACAAGCAACAGTACTCTTTCCGTTGCCTGGATATCATCAGCTGAAACTGTCAATGCGTAAATGCACAAGGAGTGCAGCTTAAGCAAGGATTTTAGGTTCCAGGATAGTTATCCGCCCTATCACCAAACTCGCAAAAACACACATCTGCATATGCTGTGAATTAGCCAAGTTTTGTGACATGCTAGCACTATGATAACTGAAAGCCTGCCAAGGAAGTATAAGGTATTATCATACTACTACCTAGGAGCAAGACAGACACCGCAACCAACAACAAACAGATGCCACGGTAAGAGAAACAAGAATTGATTATTGTTGTATTTTCTATTCTTACTTTTATCCATTAGTTCATCGCATGATCAAACAACCCACAGACCACAGATACACATTACAGGAGCTAAACTGTGCTAACAATGGATGACTAGTTGATGGCTTATCTAGAAATTGCACACAAAAAAAAAAGTGTAGCACTGAGGGGAAGTACTCTAGCCTTCTACAGCTGTCTCTCACCATGGAGTAGGATGTGGGGGAGAGGGCTGTGCTCTAGGGCTCTCGTAGATGGTGCTCGTCGTAGCAGCGAGTTGATGTGGCCAGAGCTGAATAGGCAAGCCAAAGGGCGAGGGGCAGGCCAGCCAGATCACCGCAAAGCAGCAAAAGCGTGTAATAAATCCTGGGGCAGCTCTATATTTTTGTTTTATCAAGTAGCTTAGAACAGAGGGAGATCACTACGTCTGGAGCAGTTAGATTCCAGTCCCATGCTAGAGCAGGAATTTCCCCTCCATGTTCTGTTCGTAGCACAACAGAATCACAACTGAAAGTGTGTGTGGAGCAACAGAAAGTTAACTTCAGAAATGTCATTACTTGAAATAACTCCTGCTAACCAGCTATCCAATTTCAGAGGGTTTATCAGAGTAAGATACTGTTGAATGGGACAGCAGACAAGTACTTAACATGTGAAAGTGTGTGTGGAGCAGCTATGCTAACTGAACCACTAATTGTTTGCCAATCTGGACTCTAATCATTTGTGTATTGCCAAGCTGAAAGCAGTGCTGAATTTGGATTCATGGGTTTCTTGGTTCCTATTTTTTACTGACTGAAAAATGTGTTACTGAACACCTCCTGTTTCTCATCACTGAACTATGCATGAACTGGAGAAGAACTAACAATACAGTTCTATCATAACAGTTGTCTATGCATGGTTCTGGTACAATATTCAGGAGAAATTAGTGACATTCCTAGCTGTCTATGTTGTTGATCGGTGGAAAACTAACCAGTTACTTGTACATATGTAAGGGACAACAATTCATCATTTACAAGAATACCCACACTTACCGCTAAGGAAAACATACCTAGGAAAATACACACTTACCGCTAAGGAAAATATACCTAGGAAAATGCAAAATGCATATGTATACATCTAGGTCTAGCAGAATCAGAATGAGAAAGACAAATTAAATCTGTTTCAAGTTCATTGTTTTGAGCAGTAAAATGTGCTCAGTTTTCATGTGTAATTGAGTACTAAAAAACATGCTATAGATCGACACCTGAAACAGCTTGGTAAACAGAACAAAGCAAAGAAATTTAATGCCAATAGGAAGGGGGTCAGAACTGTTTAATAAACTTAACAAAGCAAGCTAACTGAAAGGTGGCTTTCCTTCAGAGTTGAGAACTGAGACCAAACAGTACTAGCTGCAGTTGAAAGGTTCCATGCATACAGTATAGCTAGCCCTTTGTGATGCTTTTACTACTAAGACTGATCAAGCTTCTGAAATGATCAGAGCACATATAGGAAAAGATTTCTGCAATTGAGTTATCGATTCATTTCTGCTGATGCATATGAGACTCTGTTATTTCATTGACAGATCAAGCAAGGAACATGTTAGTGACTAACCTGCTATCATGCATGGAGATGTGCAGTACACACTACAGAGACACACGCCCTTAGTTTTGCTCTGATCCTCGAGGCTCTGATCTGTCGACACATGCACATTTTTCAGAGTTCTTACCTGGAGAAACAGGGTTGCATGCCAACTAGAAACAATGATTCATACATGCTTGCAGGTGCTTCGGATAAAACATTTCAGACATTCACTAAACGTGCTTAAAGTAGCCTATTAGAAGAAAGTCGTGTTCCCCACACAAGTTACAATCTGCTAATAGCTGGCACTATACCACAATAAAAACTCATTGACAGCTAACCTGCTTTCATACAAACATGTAAACTGAAATCAAGAATAATCCAACCAGACATGACATCACATCATTGTTGGATGACTCCAAACAAAATACTACTTCAAAAGGAAGTGGAGAGATTTTTATTTCAGTTTGCTTTCTTGAGGGTTCCCTGACTACGGTGAAGGTGTGATCCACTTCAAAGTTCAAACAAAGCTGGTAAAATCCACCAAGAAATCTAGAAATGAAAACCTAGCATCTCTAGTAATCCACTAATTGGAACCAACCCAGCATCTAGAAAGAAAAACAAAGCATGTTTTGGATCTTCAGGGTCTCAGGGAAGGGGAGGGTGGAAGGAGACACCTTTTGGATATGTTCGGTGATGATTCCGACGGTTGAGGGCATCGGCTGCTGCATCTATTCCCCTCGGCCATGAGGGAGGCAGCCGGGAGTGAATGTGTGGGGATCGCAGGTGAGGCGACGAGGAGCTAATGCCACCACTCACAAGCGGGGTAACCCTAGGGTCAATTGGGGTCAACACAGTTCCGACCCTTTGGACCCTCTTCCTGTTGGGGTCGGCCCGCTCTGAACCATGGGCTTAATCTAGGAGCGGAGCGTGGAGTTGACCCGTCCCCCTGGCAGGCCTAAATATCTGGAGCACTTTATATGTGCCGCTATGAATGACACTTACCACCTGCATGAAAAGATTTGAATTATGCTACCACGGCTTATATATGCAATATATTGGTGACCCAAATACCTTACTGTCTGTTCTGCAGGTTGAAGCCAGCTAGATTCCTGTTAGTGTCCAGACCACAATGATTTGTGACTAGAAATAGTAACAGTTCCACAAAGCACTAGCATTCTAGAGTGTCAACTTTGTTCAAGTGCTGTGAAGTCCATTCGAGTGTTGAGGGTAAACAACTCTTACCATTTTGTGATAAAAGAATAAGCAAAGTCCATTTTTGGTGCTAACATGCACCAGTAGGTAGATAATACTATACTAGGCTGACCAATACACCTAAATTTCCTTAACCTGTTATAACTAGTAGATGAAGGTGAAAAGGCCAGTTCATTTCATATCCTGTTTATCTAAAAGAAGACTACAACTACCAAAAAAGGGTTTCATTAAACATATCACAAAAAGAGTTTTTTTCCTACAGGTAGCTTTGCTTTGCAATAGCGCTGATGCATTCTACACACTTTCATACACTAAGTCATGAAATTTAAGACCACATTTCACAACACAGATATAATGTAATCACAGAAAATTGGTAGCAGATTCAATACCTGTTCATTTGCATGCGATATATCATACATAGTAGGGACAAAAGACAGGCACTAGTTTGCAGTACCTATGGGCATATTTCCCTACACACAATACAAGAAGGCCATCAGCATTCCATTGGGAAGGCAATGTTAGCTATTGAAAGTTGCACTCATCAGAATGTAGAAGATGCCGGTAACTTTAACATGAATGTTTAGCAAAAATTTGGAGGCTTGGAGCTTTTCTGTTCCCTAAAAACTAGCAATTTATGCAGAGAATCATCAATGAAGGGCGGGCCTGGTACAAGCGGTAGAGTCCTACCGCCTGTGACCGGAAGGTCCCGGGTTCGAGTCGCGGTCTCCTCGCATTGCACAGGCGAGGGTAAGGCTTGCCACTGACACCCTTCCCCAGACCCCGCACAGAGCGGGAGCTCTCTGCACTAGGTACGCCAATCATCAATGAAGATTCCAGACACCCTCCAATTGCTTATAATAAGACCTGTTCAAATACTTTAATAAGCTACCTGCCTACAGGCTACAAAATCTGCAGGTTGTAGAACTTTGAAATGCCCAAACATTCTTTAGGAACAAAACTACAGGATATGCATGCTCCAACCTACCTAGTACTTACTGATCTTTAACTCAAATATAACTGTCAACATATACAATCCTAAAATTACTGCAAATTTGTATGATGAATTTCCACCTTTGAAAATTTCATTTTCTTCCACCAGGTTTCTTCTAGAAGTTCACCAATAGTTGAGGTACATCAAGTATCAATTTCAACTCAAAGAAGAGCAATCAGCAGAATCCTCGAATGCTCAGCTAGTGCCTACTTGAAAGGAGCAGTCCTCGCCTCTCAACTTCCGTGACAGACCACAGAGCAATGTACAGATATTATCCCAATCTTGGTGAGTCCTCTCCCCAGCAATGAACGTGTGCACTAAGTTACGACCTCAACTGAACTGTAACCTGGCACTTTACGCAGATCTCTACCCCTCGCCGTGTCCCTTGTGTCCTTTACACTCTCCCACTTCTCATCAAATGCATATATATTTGTCAAGAGATTGTAGTAGCCAACATGGTCAGGGTCCAGCTTGAGCAGACTCTTTGCTGCTACTATGCTCATCTTAGTGTTGTTGTGTTCTCTGCATGCAGCAAGCAAGGCACACCAAGTATGGGCAACAGCTCTTCCATCCATATCACGAATGAACCTTATAGCCTCTTGCAGTTCACCGGCCCGACCAAGGAGATCAACCATGGCACTTTGATGCTCGGCATTTGGCACGACTCCAAAAACTTGAGTCATGCTATCAAAAATTTGTATTCCTTCCTGAACCAGGCCAGAGTGGCTGCATGCTGATAACACTGACACAAATGTCACACTGTTGGGTTGAATTGATGAGGCAATCATCCTTTGGTACAACGCAACAGCTTCCTGACCAAGGCCATGGGCTCCATAACCAGCAATCATTGAGACCCACACCACGACATCTTTTTCTGTAGTACCTTCAAATACCCTGACAGCGCTATCTAAGTCTCCACATTTTGAATACAAATCAAGAAGTGCAGCAGCTACAAATGCATTATTATTGAAACCATTTCTAACTAAATAGCCATGGAGACAAATGGCTAGGCGAGTACCACCAAATTCTGAGCATGCAGCAAGTACCTTCACCATCGTGACGGCATCAGGAACATGATCATCCAACAACATGCATTTGAACACATGGAGGGATTCACCAGGGAGTTCATTTTGTGTGAGGCCACCAATGACAGCAGCCCAAGCGACCACATCTTTCTTTGGCATCCGATGAAATAAGCACATTGCCTCCTCATAACATGAGCACTTCATGTACATATCAACCAGAGCAGTCGCTACGCCCACCTGAAGCTCACAACCTATGCTGACAGCAACCCGGTGAACTCTCTTACCTTCCTCAGCATCAACAACAAGCGCACAAGCCTGCAGAACACTCACTAAAGTCACTGAATTGGGCTGGACACGTGCCTTAACCATCTCCCTGTACATTCTCAATCCCTCGTGTGCATCTCCATGTTGAACATACCCTTTGATCATGCAGCTCCAAGTGATCACATCCCTATCCGTCGTACCCTCAAACAACCTCATAGATGCCTGGAAATCACCGATCTTCACATAAAATCCAAGAACAGCATTTACTAAAGCTAGATCATAGCCCAAGCTGTTCCTGACAACATAAGCGTGGCACGCCTGTCCCTTCCGGACATGCCCCAACTGTGCTGCTGCCGACATCACACTCACAAGTGTGACTGGTGTCAGCATAACGCCTTGACCAACCACATTCCTTGCAAAGAACTCCAGTGCTTCCTCGGCCATTCCGTTCTGCTCGTAGCCGGTTACCACAGACGTCCTAAGCACAATGTCCGGCTTCTCAAGCACGCCATATGCATTGATGGCCCCAACCATGTCTCCACACCTGGCGTACATCTGCACGATCGCTGTGGCGACAAAGGCGTCTTCAGACGCGATGCCAGAGCGTACGGCGACCGCGTGCACAGCGCGGTCCTGGGCGAGCGAGGGGAGCGCGGCGCAGGACCTTAGCAGGAGCGAGAAGGTGAAGCCATCCGGGCGCACTCGGAGCCGCGGACCAAGTTGGATGGCGGCGCGCCACTGCCGCGCGCGTATGTGGGCGCGGAGGAGCGCATTGGCGAGGCGAGGCGTTGGACTCGGGATTTCGTCGAACAGGTCGCGGGCGAGGCCCGGAGGGTACCACGCGAGGACGTGCTCGGTGAGGTGGTGCGAAGAGTGGAGGAGGCCCGAGCGGAGAAGGTTAACGTGGAGATGCGCGGCGGCGAGAGGGGTAGAGGTGGCGGCGGCAGCGGCTTCTAGAAGCTTTTGGAGCGGTCGCATGAATGCGAGGGCCGGAAAACACCCAACGTCGGCCAGTTGCCGACGCCGGTTATCGGTTGTACACTGTGGTGCCGGAGCTGCTGCCCGCTTCGTGACACCGTCGGAGTCGCTGCCCGCCTTGCCGCAAGGGCCGCCGGAGCCCTCGCCCGCCTTGCCACGAGCGACGCCGGAGCCGTCCCCCTCGCCTCCGCCTCGTCGCACAGGCCGTCCGCGGCGCAGCGAACCGCCCGTCGCCAAGCTCGAGCAGTAGCAGCTCGGGGCCGGCGGCCGCCTCACTCCCATAGAACTGCGCTGCCACCTGCCAGCCGCCCGCTCGGCCGGCCGTAGCTGCCTCGCCGCGTGCGTCACTAGGCCCCGCCGCACGGGTACGCGAGGTCAGCCGTCAGCTCCTTTTTTTTTTTTTTAAGTAAGGCGTGGTTTAGTTAGCAAAAATTTTCGCCCCAAACTGTCACATCGAATCTTGCGGCACATGCATGGAGTATTAAATATAGATGAAAAAAAACTAATTGCACAGTTTGGTTGGAAATCGTGAGACGAATGTTTTAAGACTAATTAGTCTATGATTAGCCATAAGTGCTACAGTACTAACATGCGCTAATGATAGATTAATTAGGCTTAATAAATTCGTCTCGCAGTTTCCAGGCGAGCTATGTAATTAGTTTTTTTATTAATATCCGAAAACCCCTTTCGACATCCCCGAAACATTCTATGTGACATCAAAAAATTTTATTTCGCGAACTAAACACAGCCTAAAGTCCACCGCCGATTCTTAAACTTTGTCGGCTGCGTCTTAGGGCCCGTTAGTGAGCAGCTATTACACTTTAGTCACTTCTACCTATTTCTCGGTGATTAAAAGCCACAAAACTTTAGTGACCCCTAAACTTCAGTAGGGGTGTTTGGTATTTTAGTGATTAAAAATGATTAAGTATAGGAGAGGTGAACTAAACATGCCCTTATATATGGTCCCTAAAAACTCACACATTACATATTTAGTTTAGGTACTTAAATTTGTTTGGCTATATCATTTTACTCACCATCAAACAGGCGATTTACCAGTTTATGGACCGGGTGATATAGTAGAACAAGTTTGTCTCTAAACTCATTAACCGCTTATTTAGATACTCGATCTTTGTTCGGACCTAACAAGTGATTTGTAGGTTTAGAGACTAAGATGATACAGTTGAATAAATGGGTGCTTTGCAAGTCTAATGATCAAGATGATACAACTGAATAAGCTTGAGGATCTAAGCGTATGATTTACATGTTTAGAGACGGCCAGCATGCCACATGTGAACAAGTATGACGACCACCAATAGACTTTACTTTTACTTTTATTTTCAAGGATCTAAGTTACATGGTGGGGACATGAATAATAGAAAAAGTGTGTGAGCTTAGCTTTTCATAAAAAGCTAACTTATTATTCTCCCTCATTCTTAATAAAATATTTTATAGCTAACACTTTTTACATTGTTGAAAGTTGAAACTGAGTATAACTTAACATGTATGTTCGCGGGAGGAAACCGAACGAGGAACGGAGAACAAAAATAGTTACGTGGAGGGATACTTTGTAATGCAATAGTAATACGAGAACATAAATCTTTCCAAAACAACAACATGATTGTTCATAATGACATTCATGAAATAAGGGATCCGACATGATCATGTTCTACATTTTCGGCCTAGTCCCACCACATAAACATAACCTAAATCCAAAAAAGCCAAACATGGGAAAAGAGAAAAATTCTAATCCTTTATGCGTAACCCACCTCATTTCCTAAAACCCATTCTTAGTAGCTATTTAAACTTCATCTATGGGTAAATACAAACAGAAACTTGGGTAAAGGGTTCTTTCCTACTTAAAACATTCATAATGGTTCCTACTAGTCCATGATACATCGCCATATAAATCCACTAGCGCTGCTAAATAGGAGAAGCCTACGAGGCTATGAACGTGTGCGAAATTGATTGTGAGGTACGAGATTAGTCGGGCCTATGTTAAGGACCAACTCGTACATGGCTCATAGGCTAACCATCCAATAAACCCTTATGTTTGAGCAACCAATTAGCCTTGATATTCAAATAGCTAAAATAATATTTTGATAAAACTAGTAGATTAAGACAACTATGTCACTGGAGAGATGAAAAGAACCTTTTGGGCAATAATAGTTGGCTAAGACGGGCTCAAGCAATTGCTGTTACATAAATAGTTTTTCCTTTCTTTTAGAGGACTCAAATAGTAACCATATAAATAAATAGCCACTTTGCTAATTTATAATTTGACATATTATAGTTGTTATAGGTAGAGGCTGTATAAATGAATCATACTTAGTGTTTTACTTAGATCAAGATTTGCTCGTGAATATATATTATTTTCAAGACCGTTTGTGTGGTCGTCGAGTGCTTTTTTCCCATAATAAGCTATAATATATTATTATTATTATCATTATACTAATATTTTTGGGCACAAGAATAAATGTAAATGTTTTAGATATTTGATTTGAAAAATCTAAGTTTTTCAAATTCAAAATCAGACAGCAATATAATAAAAATGGAACCAATGTTTTTTTTTGGTCACCTACCCAAATCTTCCGTATCTAGCTTACACATCCTTGCGCAAAACAAATGGAGGTAATTGATGACAACAAATATGCAAACGTACTCCCTTCCACTGGAAAACTGGATATCTTCTTTTCTCTAGTTCCAAGACCAGAGACTAAAACATAAACTAAAATGGTGTTTATTTTCCGGGATTAAAAGGGACTAAAGGAGAAGAGAGAGATCATGAGGGAGGATATGCAGCCTGCTCGCATTTCAGAACGATCGTAAATTTTCAAATTTAGGGAATAGTGTTTTCTCTCACACACCAAACCAAATGCGAAAGAATAATCTACGATACGATATACTACCTGAAATGTGATGGGCTGTTTAGTTCTAATTAGCAGCCCCCAAGAGGCTACTATATTTTAGTTCATAATTCCTATTTTACTTCCTGTTATTTAGTTTAAAGGGACTAATTAGTTCTGGCGTGGAAAAGAACACGTCCAAAGAGCGAAGAAAACGACTCTGCATCGTGACTAGTGAGGCGAAGAGAGAGTGCCACGAAACCAAAGCGAAGAAGATAACGGGGTGGGACCAGCAGGGCCGCAGCAAGAGCCAAGAGAAGGAGAGAGGCAGCAAGGCAAAGGCAACGCGCCGTCGTCTCCTCCCTCGCACCGAGAAGGTCAGGTCAGACTCGGAGATCTTCGAGTCATGGCCCGCATCTAGGAGGCAGCAAGAAGGGAGGCGGATGGGGCGCGCGTTCGTGTACGTGATCCTGGGCGGCGGCGTGGCCTCGGGCTACGCCGCGCTCGAGTTCGCCCGCCGCGGAGGGTACTCCCGCGGAGAGCTCTGCATCATCTCCGAAGAGGCCGTACGCTCTGCTCCCGTTGCATCCCTCTTCTTTTCCCCATTTCTTTGAGACTGGGATTTTTTAGTATTCCCATCTCCCTTCCTGCTACACCTTCCACTGGTAGGACCAGTGCCGGCAATGCTTCGGGAGCTTGGATTCCTTGTTCTATTATTCTTCGAACTCTGATAGGATTACTATCTACTTCAGATAGCATATATGTCTGGTGAAGTAGAGACTGCGTAGGCAGGGGAAACAACCTTTGAACAGAACTGAAAAGGAGCAATTTGGAGAGTCATTGTTAATCTGCAGTTTTGTAGTGAAATTTAATTGGTGAGGTATTAGTGCCAAAATCATTTGTATTCTCCAGGATTGGACCATCACTTTTTCCGTCCGGGGGTCCGTGGTCTTGTGACCTCACATCACTGATGAATATCAACTAACAGTGACTGAATGATGTTCTTTTTAGACTATACGAAGGCCGACAAGTACGCAACCACTAAAAACAATGTTTTTTGTCTGGAGAAGGCATGTAATCCGAATTTTTAGGTGTGCATGCTATATGATGAATTATTCCAACAGTACGAAAAAGATGTTTTGACATTTTCCATCCACCAATGCAATATATTAGGCTCTACATAATCTTTTGTCTACGACATACATGTTTTTTTTTCCTTGGTAGACAATACACAGTGTGTACTTTTCTGTTTTTTGCAAAATCGGATGTGGAAACTTTGGTCATCGAGGACGTGTTCTTTTGCTTGCAAGACTTACTTCAGAATCAGAACTACTGTGTAGTTCTATGTTCTATGATTTTGTTATTTGACAAGTGCTTTGCTAGTTACAATTTCTGTATTCTCGACAGGTTGCTCCTTATGAACGTCCTGCACTAAGCAAAGGCTATTTACTCCCAGAAGGTAATATCTCTTCGTTTTGAAGAATTACGATGTTCTGTTAAATTTTCCACAGCTAAAATAATTTTGGCTAAGGTTGCTCCATTTTTTTGGAGGCAAATGTTGGTCCTTTTGATTTTTTTAATGGTGTGGACATTGTTAATATCGCTGACTGTTATTGACCCCTGAGATACTTGCAGGTGCTGCTCGTCTTCCAGGATTTCATACTTGCGTTGGTGCTAATGATGAATTGCTGACAACAAAATGGTACAAAGAACAAGGTAGTTTTTTTAATTTTCTTTACTGGATTCTATGATTTATTTCATGTATTGCATATTGGCAAATACTATGGATGATGGGATATTTAAAGAACATCTTATTGTTCATAATTGATGGAAATGATTCAGTGGATCCATCCATATGATCCTTTTAATCTATTGTATTTTTCTAACTTTTACTTTATTTGATTAGGCATTGAACTTGTTCTTGGAACAAAAGTGATTTCTGCTGATGTGAGGCGCAAGACATTGCTTACAGGCACTGGTGAAACTATCAGCTACAAAACTCTAATTATAGCGACAGGTGCTCGGGTATTGGATCTATTTGTACTTCTCTTTATTTTTTGCTCCAAATTCAATTCTTCATGAAACCTGCTATCCTTCACTGAGAAAAGTTCTAGCACATGATGAACAGTTTATGTTTTTTTTTTAATTTCATCTCTTTACATAACATAGGCTTTGAAGCTGCAAGAATTTGGAATACAAGGTTCAGATGCTTCAAACATATGTTATTTGCGCAACATCGATGATGCGGATAAGTTGGTGAGTGCGATGAAATCATGTCCTGGCGGAAATGCTGTTGTCATTGGTGGTGGCTACATTGGAATGGAGTATGCAGCGGCATTGGTTACTAACAAGATAAGGGTCACCATGGTCTTCCCTGAGAAACACTGCAGTAAGTAGTTGCTTTTATCTCATAAATAAAATTTCACTTATTTGTGTCAGGGCTGCCAACATGCTTTAATACCTCTCCTTCTGGTCTAATTATGAACTTGATTTGTTTCTGCAGTGGGTCGTCTATTTACACCACAAATTGCAGAATTTTATGAAAACTACTACACCTCAAAAGGGGTCACCTTTGTTAAAGGAACTGTGCTTACATTCTTTGAAAAAGATACAACGGGGAAGGTGAGGTTTCATAATTCCATATCATGAAACTGGAACTGATTTGAGATATATAGTTCGCAATTTTACATTTATCACCAAGAAATAAACTATAGTCGTATTACCAAGAGGTCCTGGTCCAGAAACCTCTTTTTCAGCGCTTCCTTTCCAGTGGTTGCTAGAGGTTCCTGCTAGTGCATATGGATAACTATTCAAGTCATACAATTTCATCGACCTAAAAGTTATTATAGTAAAACAGAGCAAGAACTTACTATTTTCATTGATTGCTAGCAATAAACTAGGTTTCTGCTTTTTTTTCAAGAGATTTTCTCTAAATTTGTTATTAATCTGGTCTTAATCTCATCTCTTGGATTCACCTGGACTCAGCCTGTATGTAATGGGGATAAACTATCTAGTTTTTGACACCTTGGTATTCCTTGCTTAAATTGTGATAACACTGGAATATAAATGGCTTGTTTCTCAAATGGTATGCTGTGGCAACAATGATAGCGATGAGCTTACCTGGATTCATCAATCATAATTTGAACCCAGGGTATGTCTAGCAAAAATATCTCGCATTTAATATGGTATATAATCCAATACATAATTTGAACCCAGTGAGGGCCGAGCGCAAGCAACGAGCATCAGCTGAGCGGACAGATGATGTGGAGACAAAAGTACTTAACAGTGTTGAACTTTTTTAATTTAGACCTTCAAAATCTAATCTAACTAGTACTAATAATTTGGCTCAAAATCTAGGGTAGTCCTGGGCCTCTATGGCCTAAGGCTGGGTCGGCTCCTGTCATCAATTCCTGTAAATCTTTTTCTTACTGCATCAAGCATATTTAGTCAAATGAATGTTGAATGCCAACCATATTTGCTCTCCTATTTTAAAGCCTAGTACTCACAATCTGGCCAATTAGAATCCTCAAGCAGTGTCAGAAACTCAAGCCAGTGCCTTCATTGTTGACAATGCAACAACAACAACAACAACAACAAAGCCTTTAAGTCCCAAACAAGTTGGGGTAGGCTAGAGTTGAAACCCAACAGAAACAATCAAGGTTCAGGCACGTGAATAGCTGTCTTCCAAGCATTCCTATCTAAGGCTAAGTCTTTGGGTATATTCCATCCTTTCAAGTCTCCTTTTATTGCCTCTACCCAAGTCAACTTCGGTCTTCCTCTGCCTCTCTTCACGTTACTATCCTGACTTAGGATTCCACTACGTACCGGTGCATCTGAAGGTCTCCGTTGCACATGTCCAAACCATCTCAACCGGTGTTGGACAAGCTTTTCTTCAATTGGCGCTACCCCTAATCTCTCACGTATATCATCGTTCCGAACTCGATCCCTTCTTGTATGCCCGCAAATCCAACACAACATACGCATTTCCGCGACACACTGATCTTGTTGACACTGATAATTAAATAATTGGAAACATTTCAATTTTCTCCCTCCGTCCTAAAACATTGTTTGGATACCCCCTAAACTAATCTTGTGTTCAATTTCTCTTCAAAGATACTTCAGTTGGTCCAATCCACCCCTTGATAAAATTTGTATTTTTTTTTGTTTCTCTACATTCAAGTTGAGTATTAAGTTCAAATTTTATGGGGCAATAGGGGACATCATAACTTTTGTTAGAAAAATAAGTATGAAAATTTATCATTATTTTTTTATATAAATCTTGTATATGTAGGGCTAATTTATTATTAGATGCCTAACCTATCAAAAATAATTATGAAAAGTTTGTGATGTATTTTTCTAACATAAGTTATGATGTCACCTACCACCCCAGAAAATTTGAACTTAAAACTCGTATGTGGAGAAACAAAAATGAAAAATCTTGTTAAGGGCTAGATTACTAGATTGGACCTTTTTTTGCTTAAAAAAACTGGACTTTTTCCATAATAATATTTCCATGTATGCACAGGTGACTGCAGTAATCCTCAAAGATGGTAGACACCTTCCTGCTGATATGGTAGTAGTTGGTATTGGCATCCGTGCAAACACTAGTCTTTTTGAAGGTCAGCTGATGATGTCAATGGAGAATGGTGGGATAAAGGTAAATGGACAGTTGCAGACAAGTGACAACTCTGTATATGCTGTTGGCGATGTGGCTGCATTCCCGATCAAGCTTTTTGATGGTGATATCCGACGGCTTGAACATGTGGATTCAGCTCGTAGAACTGCTAGACATGCTGTTGCCTCCATCTTGGAGCCTTCAAAAACCAGGGACATTGATTACCTGCCATTCTTCTACTCCAGAGTGTTCACATTGTCCTGGCAATTCTATGGGGATAATGTTGGGGAAGTGGTCCACTTTGGAGACTTCACAAGCAGCAGCCCAAGGTTTGGTGCATATTGGGTCAACAAAGGCAGAATTGCAGGTGCATTTCTTGAAGGCGGAAGTCGGGAGGAGTACGAGGCCATATCGATTGCTGTTCGGCGGAAAGCTATGGTCATAAACATGGGTGAACTTGAGAAACAAGGCCTGGCACTTGCCATCCAGGAGAGCCAGAAGGAGGTGCCTGACAGTGGGCTTGCCGTTGTTGGAAAACCTACTTACACATGGCATGCCACAGCCGGTGTCGTAGCAGCAGTGTCAATCGCTGCAATTGGTTATTGGTATGGCAGGAAGCGCCGCAGGTTTTGAGGATTTGGGGTGATTCCCTTTGGTCTGCCGTGCCGACCTGCTAGTGGAATGTCTGGGATGAGTTCTATTGGCTGTTAATTGAAGCAAAGTTGTATACCACATGTATGAAAGTATAGTCTCTGGCAAATGTATACAGAAACACAGATGCCTTCATGTATTATCTAGTGAAACCGAAGGCTGTTTCTAACTCTCAGGGGCCCTCTTGTTGTAAAATTGCAACTCTTTACTGAATGAGATCCATATTTTTGTGGCATTGCTGGTCACTGTTGTTAACTTTCTGTTTTTGAAAAACCTTTTATAAGTCCATGTAATCAGCGAAGAAGATAACTGTGAATGGCAATGTGTAGCCTATGTAATCATAAAAGCATATGTTTGTGTCCAAGCTCGGATGCTTGTGGACCTTTCATTGCATCGACGACAATAAATTCTGAAAATGGCATCCATCTGTGGCAGCAAAGAAGCCAAGAACAAAAGCACCG
This sequence comes from Miscanthus lutarioriparius, assembly GCA_904845875.1. Lineage (NCBI taxonomy): Eukaryota > Viridiplantae > Streptophyta > Magnoliopsida > Poales > Poaceae > Miscanthus > Miscanthus lutarioriparius. The sequence continues at coordinate 15,943,353 of CAJGYO010000008.1, forward strand.
AGATGGTGAACCTTGAGAATGGCGCTCAATCTTGAGAAGAATCGCAATATATTTATTTACTTGACGGGAGGGGAGGGGAGGGGAGGGTTTCCCGCTATGCCGGCCCCGCGTTTGCTCTCCTCAAAGCCGTGCGGCGATCACGGCTACCTAAGCTCATCCATGGAGGACGGCAGATGACGAGACGTCCAAAAGAGAGAGAGCGGTGGTCGGTGGTCGCGTGTTCATGTACGTGATACTGCTGGGCGGGGGCGGGGCCGCGGGCTACGCGGCACTCGAGCTCGCCGCGCCCGGCGAGCTGTTCAAGCATGCAAACCGACTCTATTTCTGCGATTTTAATCTGTTGACTTGGGGTCGTCAGTACTATAATGCTAATGTTACATACAACTTAGATTCTTGAATCTTGATACTAGCCACGCAATTATGCCAGCCCAATCCGCTGGTCCTTTCTTAGAATGGCATCGAACTGTGGCAGCAAAGAAGCGAAGGATCAATATTGTCTTCGACAAGAAGAATACCAATATTTCCCTTGTCGGCGAGGGAAAGAACGGCACCGATCGGGTCCAGCAGAACGGCAGAAGGGGGGAGGCGGGCAAGGCATTGTTTCCTGTCAATGCCGGCCCATCTCTCTCTCGTCCTCGGAAGCCAAGAACCGCGCCGGCGGGGCCCAATCAGGCCTGCTGTCACCATCGCGGTTCAGCTAGGCGGCTACTTAAGGTCACCCACCCATGGAGGAAGACTGGAACAGGAAGAGAGAGTTGGAAACGGCGCGAAGGAACCAGATGGGCCGCGCGTTCGCTTACGTGATACTAGGCGGCGGCGTGGCCGCGGGCTACGCGGCGCTCGAGTTCGTCCGCCGCCGCAGTGACGGTGCCGCCGGCGAGCTCTGCATCATCTCCGACGAGACCGTATGCTTGCCTTCCACGCTCTGCCATTTTCTGTTCAATTAAGCATGCAAAGCTCTGCACAAAGAAACGCTATTTCTTGCACTGCGATTGCCAACCAACCATTTTACTCTCCCACCACTTTGGCAGGTTGCTCCTTATGAACGTCCTGCACTAAGCAAAGGCTATTTGTCCCCAGAAGGTGTGTACGATTTCAATCTCAGATCAAGGAGTGTTTGCACTAAAGTCTAAACATGCGTGAAGAATAACCTTCATCACGTAGTCGCCGGCAGTTCACTCAACGTCTCAACCCATACTGCCGCCAATACCGATAGTAGTGTAGCTGCTGACACCTGTGACAGCGCTTGCTGATCGACATCGTGCATCGCTCTACTAAGAGCTGCGCTAGCATGTCATGCTGTCCACATATAAGCAATATGCTCAAATGATTTGGATTTTGGAGATCTTGAAATATTATTTACACTAGAACTTTGGATTTTGTCACATTTGCAGGTGGTGCTCGCCTCCCAGCATTTCATACTTGTGCTGGTGCCAACGACCAGTTACTTACAAATAATTGGTACAGAGAACACGGTATGCTCCGGTTAATGTTTAGTGTGCTACTCCTATGTGTTATTTATGCTTTACATATTGGCAATCCCTATGTTTGGTTAGATCTCAACAGGAAGTGACAATAGTCAGTGTTACTGTCTATTCTTTAATTTGTGAGAGATGGATCAGCAAGTCTGTTTTTTCCTCATCTGTACTTTGATCCTGTAATCAAGTCATTTCTTTATATCTAGTTCCTGTCTCAGCATTATGGATGATATGATTTACCACTTGGCTAGGTATTGAGCTTATTCTTGGAACGAAGGTAATTTCTGTTGATGTGCGCCGGAAAACATTGTTTACTTCCGCTGGGGAAACTATCAGCTATGCAACGCTTATTGTTGCAACGGGTGCTCGGGTATGTTCATATTCTATTTCTTTAACTTAACATGTATCCAAGTATGTGCAATTTTTTAACGGATGCTAGAGCATGTTGCTTTGTCTTTTAAAATTGTATAGGCCTTGAAGCTGGAAGAAATTGGAGGGAACGGCTCAGATGCTGAGAACGTCTGTTATCTGCGCAATCTTGAGGATGCAGATAAATTAATCCGTGTAATGAGATCATGTCCTGGTGGAGATGCCGTTGTCATTGGTGGTGGATACATAGGAATGGAATGTGCAGCCGCTTTGGTTGCCAACAACATAAAAGTTACTATCGTCTTCCCTGGAAAACACTGCAGTACGTAGCTGAAGCTACTGTTTGGTGAACATCCTGAAGTTTCAATACTAGGAGTTTAAGACACTTGGATGCACTGTAGTGTGTAACTTCACACACATACAGTCGTTTTTTTTTTTTCTAAACAAGTTTAACAGATACCAAAATGTATGATGTGACTTTTCCTTTGCAGTGGAAAATCTGTTTACACCAAAAATTGCTGAATTTTACGAGAACTATTACGCTTCAAAAGGAGTCACTTTTATCAAAGGAACTGTAGTTTCATCTTTGGCGATCTCATCTGGGAAGGTGAGTTTCGTTCATCCATTCCATGAAACTTTACAGTAGGTAATCTGAAGATCAGCTACATTCAGATTGCTAATAGAATGTACGCTCAATATCTACTAGCAGTATTTCACTGGCAATCTGAAATTCTGAAAAGCTGATATCTGCCAATCAATATTAACCACCATCAACTCTGCTTATACTGAAAGTTTGAAGTGTATTTCCAAGATGATCATCTGAATTTTCAGCAATACGGAAACTTAAGATGTGTTGTGACGCCAATACGGCTTTGCTATTTTGTGTGCGCACAGGTGACGACAGCAATCCTGCGAGACGGCAGGCGCCTACCTGCTGACATGGTCGTGGTTGGCATCGGCGCGCGCGCAAACACAGCGCTCTTCGAAGGCCAGCTGGTCATGGAGAAGGGCGGCATCAAGGTGAGCGGGCAGATGCGGACGAGCGACGCCTCCGTGTACGCCGTGGGCGACGTGGCCGCGTTCCCCGTCAAGCTCTTGGGCGCCGAAGTCCGCCGGCTGGAGCACGTGGACTGCGCGCGCAGGACCGCGAGGCACGCCGTCGCGGCGGCTCTGGACTCCTCGGGCGCCACCGGGGACATCGACTACCTGCCCTTCTTCTACTCCAGGGTCTTTGCGCTGTCCTGGAAGTTCTACGGAGACAACACCGGGAAGGCCGTACACTTCGGGGACTTGGACTTCTCCGCTTCGTCTTCGTCCAAGCCCAAGTTCGGCGCGCTCTGGGTCAGCGCGGGCCGCATCGCCGGCGCGTTCCTGGAAGGTGGGAGTCCTGAGGAGTACGAGGCGATCGCGCACGCCGTGCGGCGCGGGACGGCCGTCCCGGACGTGGCCGTGCTCGCTCGGCAGGGCCTCGCGTTCATTGTTCAGGAGGGCCAGAGCGGAGCTGCGCGGTCGCGTTCGGGTGGGCTTTGTGGCTGCGGCAACACGCCTAGCTACGCGTGGCACGCCACGGTCGGCGTGGCCGCAGCCGTGTCCATCGCGGCGTTCGCGTACTGGTATGGCTGGAAGGCGCCGTACCTGGCGAAGCGCGACTTCTGAACAAATCAGCACGCTGCTTCGTGGACCAAGAACACAACAACTGTACATATCTCTCAGTGATTGAATCTATTACCTCTGTATTTGGTAACAAAAATAATCATATTTAGAGGTATAATAAATTATGAGATTAATGGTAAGGGGAAAAAAATACATTGTTGAGGTTTAGAGTGATCCAACGGCTTGGATTAAACAAAGAGTTATGCCTAATGGAAAAACGCCGTTAGATTTTATAATGATGTAACGGCTTAGATTAGATCAAAGTGTCCGTATCTAATACAATTATGATATTAACAAAAACAGAGAAAAAAACAAGTGTTAGATTTTAATGATCATCTGATGGCTAGATTAAATCAAAATATTTCATGGGATTAATTGGAAAACAAAAAAAGGAACATACATTGTTCGATTTTATAATAAAATAATGACTTAAATTAACCAAAGAGTCCATGTCCATGCCAATTACAGATATTAGATAATAGATTCAACAAATAAATTAAGAAAATAATAACAATTTGATTCTGACAAATTTGAAATAAATGTAACTAAATATAGATTCTAAGTAAAACACAATCTCTAAAGGCAGAAAGCCAAAAATTTAATAAAAACTTAATAGTTCAGTATCCAAATGAATGTAAAGGAAAGATACCAACAAAACTATTTTTAAATATGAAAAAACATTTTTACCAAAAAAAAATATGAAAAAAACATTTGCAAGAAAAAACCAACACAATTTAACGCGATAAAGAAACAAAACCAATTGCAAAAGTTATTTTTGGAATGAAAAATCAAAATGTTATAATAAAAAGCTAGCTACTCAAACATAGTATATATCAGTTTTACATGGACCACCTTTAGTTTACAAAGTCTGTTCGCTTGAACTTATCAGCCTGGCTTATCAGCTATGGTACAGTATTTTTCTCTCACAACAAATCAGCGAACAATACTTTTCAGCCTGGCTTTTCCGCGAAACGAACATGATATCATTATCTGTCACGGTCCCATAAACCTTCTTCCGGACCATATATCACAGTACAACTAGCCTGTTTTAAGTACCGCACTACATAAGAGACTGAAAGCTTCTTCGCGACTCGTCTATCGAATCGTTTTCTTCTCGAATACGCAAAAATGTTTGCGCATCTTTGTATTAAGTAGGAGAAAGTTTTTACAGGACACGTCGTTAGCAGCGCGCTGAGGACAAGAATGGTTACATTTGAACATAGCCTCCCTAACTAGAGATCCTTAGCGACTACTCACGAACTAGACAACCTAATTTGCAGCCGCCAGCATCAACCTATTGGCCGGCTACGTGCTTGATGACCGCTAGCACCTGCGGTATTGTGGAGGATTTTTGTCAGAAGCATCAGCGCTACAACAGTAGGATCGGTTAGTTGCACCAATCCAAGCTACCGCGCGCATGTGTGCATTCCGGTAGATCACTGAACCCGCCTCCCCGCTTCAACTTGTCCCCACTCCACTCGCTCGCTGCCACTGGGCCCCGCGCCACCCAAACCACACCCGCCCGCCGGCTCGCGCGCGTCCGTCGCCATCACCGGTCGTTACACCGCTCCCCGTCGTTGCACTTGCGCAGCCCATGCGGCCACACGCCGACCCCTGCTCCGGTACGGTGCGCCTCTCTATTAATACGGGCCCGCCGCGCACGCTTGAGCAACAGCGAACTGCCACGCACCGACCATCACGCAGCGGCGAGGAAGCAAAGCTAGGCACCGGTAAGGCCGATCGATCGAGCTCCAGCCTCCAGCAAGATGGTGAACTTCATCGAGGCGCAGAAGCCGCTGCTGTCACGGCTGATGAAGATGGCCGGGCTCCGCCCCATCGAGGTGGAGCTGGAGCCGGGCACGACCATGCACGTGTGGGCGCCCAAGCACCACGTCGGCAAGAAGGGCACCACCGTCAGCCCGCTCGAGCCTACCGCCGCCGACGCCAAGAAGAAGAAGAAGGAGAAGAAGAGCCCCGAGTCGAGGCCCAACGTGGTGCTCATCCACGGCTTCGCTTCCGAGGGCAACGTGACGTGGCAGTTCAACTTCGGCGTGCTGGTGTCGCGCTACAACCTGTACATCCCGGACCTGATGTTCTTCGGCAAGTCCACGACGGCGAGCGCGGACCGGTCCCCGGACTTCCAGGCGGAGTGCGTGGCCGGGGCGCTGGCGCGGCTGGGCGTGGCGCGGTGCGACGTCGTCGGGTTCAGCTACGGGGGCATGGTGGCGTTCAAGCTGGCCGAGGCGCGGCCAGAGCTGGTGAGGTCGCTGTGCGTGTCCGGGTCCGTGGTGGCCATGACGGACGCCGTGAACAGGGAGACCATGGAGCGGCTCGGGGCCGGGTCGTCGGCCGAGCTGCTGATGCCCGACACGCTCAAGGGGCTCAAGGCGCTTCTCTCCGTCTCCATGTACAAGAAGATGTGGTTCCCCGACAGGTTCTACAAGGACTACCTCAAGGTGATTTAATTTCTATATAGGTCAAGAATAAGTGAAATGACTAGAGATTGTTCCCCCAAAATTTATCAACAAAGCCCGTGTTTAGTTCCAAAAAAAGTTCCAAAAAAGTGCTACAGTATCCATCACATCGAATCTTACGATACGTGCATGGAGTATTAAATGTAGACGAAAAAAAATAATTGCACAGTTTGATTGAAAATCGCGAGACGAACGTTTTGAGCCTAATTAGTTCATAATTGAGTACTAATTGCCAAATAAAAACGAAAGTGCTACAGTAGCTAAATTCCAACTTTTCAACCAACTAAACACAGGCATAGAGTTCGCATGACTTTTCTTTAAATGTAGTAACATTGCTTGGGTTATTCTCTTTTTTCTCGAATACACAAAAGATTTGTGCATCTTTGTATTAAGTAGGAGATTGTTTTTACAGGCGCGCCAGGGAGGATAAGAGTTATACATTTAGCACAGCCTGTTTGGGTTTGATTTTGTCGATGTTTATGCTTTGTGTTTGGTGGCGAGCAGGTGATGTTCACCAACAGGAAGGAGAGGATGGAGCTGTTGCAGGGGCTGATAACTAGCAACATGGACGCCAAGATCCCCGTATTCCAACAGGTACCGCCTTAATTTCATACAAAATCAAACCAACCCTCAGCTACTTGATTTGTTTACCAACTTAGAAAAGTAGATCAGATGCATGCATGATGGAATATAATATAGGAGCTCCGTGTCACTCGGCTGACAGCTTATAGAGCTAAGTTAGCTGACTGATGAAAGTGACCGGCAGAGTGCAGATACATCCAAAGAGCTCTTTGTCCTGGGCCGTTCGGCTACTTCTTTTCTTGGTCCCATGCCTGGTCAAAGCCCTGATAATCTCCGAGCTGGTTGGGCCTGACCTAGCCTAGACAGGGCCAGCTGAGCTTTTGGAGAAAGAAATGAAGCCCATTTGAATTGCATACGAAAACAAAAAGTGAAACGAATTCTCACCGTGGTTGCAGAAAATAATGCTGCTGTGGGGCGAGGAGGACAAGATCTTCAGCATCGAGCTCGCCAAGAAGATGAAAGAGTAAGCATTCTTCCCCGCTTTGCCTTTGATGCTGCCAATCCAAATTTGGCGAATTTTGCCATATATTCCTGGCGCTAATTAACCATGCATGAGCGATCCAACGACATCGCAGGCAGCTGGGCGACAACTGCTTCCTGTACGGCATCCGCAAGGCCGGCCACCTGCTCCACGTCGAGCGGCCGTGCGCCTACAACCGCCAGCTCCAGAGGTGGTTCGCCTACGTCAATTCCACGGCTGCCGGAGACCAGGCCAGCTGATCGATCGATCGATACACGCGTGCGCCCTACGTCCCATTCCAGTTGATATGGCGTGACCGGTTCTTCTCCATGCACCTGTGTATTGTTGTTTGTAGTCATGTTAGTCGTTGTTCCGAAGAAAGAAGACGTAGTGCATGGATCAGTGCGTGTACTCTCGAGTGTAGACCTCGGTCGTCGTACGTGTCGCCTCATTCGTTTGGATTAAATTCTTTGTGATTCTTATAAGTCAACAATACATGCAATATAATGAATGAATGTAACGTATCAATACTGCGTACTAGTAGTGCGTCGCAAAAGTTGTTTTGGTCCCGATTCAGAATGTCCAAAGTCCAGAACCCATGTGAGGGCTGCAGGCTGCTCGAGTGTCCACAGAGTACACAGGCAGCACAGTCGTCTGACGTCCGTCCGGCCGGGTCCAACAGGTGCGATTCGATTCGAGTCCGTGCCGTGATGGTTTCCCCTGCAAAAGTCCCCTCAGTCTCAGTCTCAGTGCGCGCGCCAGTGGCCACCACCACCACGACGAGACCGGAGGTTCTGCTGCCGTCCGGGCCGGCCAGGACCGGGCAGCTTTTCCAATTCCACATGGATCCGTTCCGTGCATCACTGTTCGGTCCGCGCATCTCCGGCCATTCCACCCCACTCCACCCCCAGCTGGCCGGCCGGTGCGGCGGCGATGCGTTTCGTCGGTCGGACGGGCGGGCGGGCCGGGGGCCTCGCTCGTATCGTATCATAATTCGGGAAGGCAGGGCCATGGTTGCCCGAGAGAAACCGGCACCTTGTCCTGCATATGTTGGGGTTGGGCGAAAGTACAGGGCGCCCTTTATGTCCGGTCCAGTCAATGCGCCGCGCGCGCGCGCGACCCAGTGGATCGACCGGCCGATCTCGCCTCGCCGTCCGGCCCGATGGATGGATCGTTTGTTTGACTACCGCCGCTCGGCGCTCGGCGCTTGGCGTTTGCGTACTACTAGTTGCTCTGCGTGCGTGGACCACCGCAGGCGCAGGCGCATGCACGCAGCTGCAGCTGCAGCAGCAGCAGGCCCGGCCCGCAGGCGCAGAGCGCCATCATGTGGGCGCGTCGACCGTCGCCCCGCCTGCGTGCTGGAGGTGAGCCGTTGTGATTACTAGCTAGCGTGGCGTGGCGCGGCCTGGCCGCTGGCCTCTGTACATGATGCATGTCTGATGTCTCTGCCTCCACGGCGGCAGTCAGCTGATGAGCCGCCCGCCCAGCCGGCCTGCGCCTGCGCTAGAGGAGTCAGGGCTGGGCCGGAGGGCCTCGCGCCGGCCGCACCCGCACGCTGGTTGGCCGGTCGGCCCGCGCGCGCGCGTACATCTGACGGCACGCCATCGACGCGTCTCGCGCCGGGTCTGGGTGCTGCTGCCTGCTGGGCGCGGGCACACGGCTCTGCACTTCAGCGCTTTGGCGCCGGCCAACCGGCCCGACCGGCGGGCCTCCTTTCAAAGTTAAATTCACGCACATTTGCGCGACTGAAACTTTCGCCCGCGCGGCCCGTGTGCACGTACGTACGTAGTACGTCTATACGTATTATACTCTCCAGCTACTTGTCTCGTACGTACGAGATTCATGCGCACGTGATCGTGGCGCACGTACATCATGCATTCACGGGTCGAATCACAGAAGTGACGTGACGGACAAGTCCGCAGTCGGCGTTCCATACAAGCTAGCAGCACCGTGTACTACTGCGATGGGAGTTTCAACGTTGTCCGACGTACTGTACGTGCGTACGCCGGTGCGGCGGTGCACGCACGCACGCACGCCGCACGCTTGACGTGCGTCGTCGCTCATCGAGTCATTGCAGTTGGAGTGGAGAGGCTACCTACACTGCTCGAGGAGTCTGAAGCCTCATGGAGATGGAGTCAATCATGGTGACAGACGATTGCAGAAGCTAGCACTCGGCGTATCGGTGTCTGATGCAGTGGTCCCTGCTCAATAAATGAGCTGCGAGGTGGCCATGCATTTGCACGGACGGGCCGGGGTCACAAGTCACACGTTTTCTAGGTCGGTCGCGCCATGCTGGTCCTAGTTTCTTTGATTGTTATAGCTCCAACCTCAATCGAAGGGTATGGTATGCTATGTCTGTGTATGACCGGCGGTTCCAATTCCGCCATCGCGGACCGCGACCGGGAGATAGATGCCTAGTCGTGGCTGCATGCTTTAAAATTGGGCTCGTCGTTGGGTCGGTTTCGGTTGCTCCGGCGCGTATACCTGGCCATGCAGCCCGCGGGCTCGTGGCCCGGCCCAAGCACGGCACGGCCCGGTGGCCATCGGGCCCGGCCCGGCCTGGCCCGAAGGACCAGGACGTGCCTGGGCCGCCACCTAGGCCCGCGGCACGGCACGGGCATTACCTGGTGAAAGAGGCGGCCCGGTGAGCGGCCCAGCCCCCAGCCGGCCAGCCCACGAAGCCGCCTGCCCACCTCCCCCGCGCGGCCGCGGCCGTATAAATGCTGCCCCCCGGCCCCCCATCCCTAACCCTAACCCTAATCCCACTCCACTCCCGCCGCTCGCAGTCGTCTCGTCTCGCTCGCTCTCGATCCGCCGCCTGGAGCTCGCCGCCGCTCGCCTTGAGCTCGCCGGCCCTGCTCCGGTGACCTCGTCGCCGCTCGTCCACCTCGACCTGAGTTCGCTAACCATCTCCTCCCTCCTTTCCCTTCCTATCCCCTCTTCCCCCCTCCTCCGGTGTACCATGTGAGTTCGTCGTGCCTGTCTGTCCTTCCGCCGCCGCTCGCCGTCGTTGTAACTGTTGTCTGTCTCCTCCTCTGGCTACCTCCCTGGCCTCTTCTCTGGCACTGGGCTCCGGTGGCGCAGGTTAGGGTTAACCCTAACCCTAACCTTAGATATGTGTTGTGTCTGTCCATCTTTCACTCACTCACTGACTCACCCCTGTTCTTCGTAGGTTGGTGGTGCCTGACGTCGCGTCTTCCTCCTCTGGAGGCACCATGGCTAGGCCGCCAAAGCGCCAGCGTCCACCGTTGAGGGACGGTGTTGGAGCTGGAGGTCAGGGGACTCAGGGCCGGGGCCGGCCGTCCGGCCCTTCCTCGGCTGGGGTCACCATGCCAGTGGTGGCGAATGTCTATTCCCACCTAGCCGATGGCGAGCACCCTGAGCCCGAGGAGGAGCTAGAAATCGAGGACGACGACGACATCGGTGAGGATGCCCGCGGGCTATTCGACATCAATCTCGGTGATGGCACCCATACAATTGATCTCGATGCCGGTGACGGCGACAGCGACAGTGGGGTGGCAGCCTCGACCGACACTCATGGTACCTCATCGACTGGTGGTACTGGTAAGGGTAAGCTCATATCTCCTGTTTGGGAGGATTTCATTGAGATTAAGGAAGGTAACATAAGAGTTGCTGCCATCTATAAAATGTGTGGTAAGAGGTATTCTGCTAGATCTGCTGCTGGCACTGGTCATTTGAAACGACACCAGAGATCATGTAAGGCAAAACCTAATAATGATAAGAGGGTCCAGTCTAGGCTTGCTCTGAATGCTGATGGTTTGCATAACTGGGTGTATGACCCTGCTGTTGCTCGTACTGAGTTGTGCCGGTTGATTGCTAGGCTGGACCTTCCATTAGGCATAGGTGAGACACAGGCCTAGGAGGATTACATTAAGTGTGCTCATAACCCTAGATTTGAAAATGTTTCTAGGCAGACCACTACTAGAGATATGGGCAAAATGTTTGCTAATCAACATTCTTTGCTTATGAATTCATTGTTGCCTGCTTGCTCATCTGTTTCTTTAACATCTGACATTTGGTCTGGTAATGCTAAGGAGGACTATATTTCTGTTGTTGGTCATTATGTTAGTGCTGATTGGGAGTTGCAGAAAAAGGTTGTTGGTTTTAGGCTAATTGAGGTGTCACATTCTAGTGAAAACATTGCTGAAAAATAGCCGATGTGGTTGAGGAGTTTGGTTTGATTGATAAGATCTTTGCTGTCACTCTAGATAATGCTTCATCTAATTCTAAGGCTTATGATATCTTGCAACCTGTCTTCTTTGGTTACTTGGGTTCTTATCCTACACCTACACGTGATGATCCTCATAAGGTTAAGTATTTGCTTGTGCATCAGCATTGTGCCTATCATATCATTAATTTGATTGTTAAATCTGGCTTGAAGAGATTGAAACCTTTTACTGAAGATTTCAGAACTGCAATAAACTTTTTGAATTCCTCTAATCAAAAAATTACATGTTTAAAAATTACTGTATTGCTCAGGGTATAAGACCTAGAAAGTTTGGCTTGGATATGGATGTTAGATGGAATTCCACCTATTTAATGCTTAAACATTTGCTGCCATACAAGGAAGTCTTTTCTGTATGGCTTAACTCTAATTATGGTTCAGAATTGTTGACTACACAGCATTGGTATGTTGCTGAACAGATAATGGTGTTTCTAGAACTCTTTTATGATTCTACTGTTGTTCTGTCTGGTGTTTATTATCCCACAGCTCCACTCGTTTTGCACCATATTCTTGACATTACTGAACATTTGTATAAAGCTGAAAGAGATCGGAATTTTAGAATGATTGCTTATCCTATGAAGCTTAAATTTCTTAAATATTGGGAGAAAATTTCACTGCTTTATTCATATGCATTCATTCTTGATCCTAGAGCTAAGATGAAAGGATTCTTTAATGTGCTTGAACTACTTGCTCAACATACTGGATTCACTTATAGTTCATACTATGCTGATGTGAAAGATGAAATGTACAGATTGTTCAACAAGTATGAGCAGAAATTTGGTGGTGCAAATTAGGTCTCAAAGGGTTTCACACCTTCACTCATTACATTCTCCGTAAGAGAAAGCAGGCATGGGGAAGGATCTTTGGAGGCCCTGGTGTATCCCCTAGCTGTTCCCTCTCATCTTCATCTATTCCAGCTAGAGCTGGTGTTAGTGAGCTCTCAGCTTACTTGGATAGTGACCCTGTCACATGTTATGAGGAATCCTTTGACATACTACTCTGGTGGCGTGACCACAAGCTAACCTATCCAATCCTATCTATTATGGCTCGAGATATCATGTCTGTTCCTATATCTACTATCTCTTCCGAGTCTTGCTTCAGCTTGTCAGGCAGGATACTCGAAGACCGGCGACGGCGCTTGTTGCCTAAGCATGTGGATGTTCACCTGCATAAAGGACTGGGAGCAAGGAGTAAGAAGAGAACAACATGCACCTGAGGACGTGGACCTGGAGGAGGCATTCAAGAACCTGTTCCTGGATGAAGAAGGCGAAGGCGCCAAGACAGAAGTAAAGATTCTTGGTCTTTGGATAGTGATGACTGATGAAGAAGGAGAACTGGAGAGGTAGTGACTCTTTCCTGTTTACTCTTTCATGTTTAGATCAGACTGATGGCAAAAGAATGACATATTGACATGAATTCTATACAATTTTGTAGGTACTTTTGGTCTTTTGCTGTGACTGAGTGAGTGAGTGTGAGATGAGAGTGGACTGTGTATATCTATAGGACTGTGGAGTGTGGAGTGTGGACTCCACTCACTAAGTCACTAGGACTTTGCCAGTTGCCACTTTGGTTGGCTTTTGTAATAAGACACTACTACTAAGACTTTGACTCTTTGAGCTGGCTGCACTCTTTTTTCCTTTCTAGGGTTTCTCGCAAGGGTGATTTTTACCTAGAAAGGTTTTTAATGAGGCAGCATTGCACAAAACAACTCCTTTTGATCATCATTTTCATATAACCTTGTATGATTGTCTCTTTGTCTTTTCTCTTGTGTTGTGATTTGTGATTGTGTCATTGTGTATTTGTATGGTACTGTGGTCTGTGGTGAATGTGAATGTGAATCTGTGAATGAATCTGTGAGCTTTTGTGAAAATGATGGAATCTTGTTCAAAATTGGTGAAAATGAAGAAGTGGTTCAAACACTTGGTGAAAATGAGATGTTTTTTGGTTGTTTGCCGTGGGCGGGTAAAGCACGCACAGACGAGAAAAAATGGCCGTGCCCAATGGGCGGCATGGCAACGCGAGTCGAGATGGGCCCACGGCCAGCGTGCCATGGGCCGTAGGCCAGGCACGAAGCCCGTGGAGGCACGGCACGGCAGGCACGACGGTCCGTCGAGGCACAACCCCCATCGGGCCGGCATGGCCCGTTGGCCATCTATACCGGCGCACGCTAAGTGGACCTTCATTGCCATCTTTTCAAAAGTGCATTTGCATGGAGTATATGACAACCTTGAATGAATAAGTTTAAGGATAATCGGGGTGCATTTAGTCTTTATTTTAAAAGTTCAAAAAAGAAAAAGAAAAGAATAATTGAAGATCGTGATTTGCCAGCTCACCCCTCACTAGTGAAGCTTACTCCTTTCTTTTAGAGCCTTCATCGTCATCATTCAGCTCTTGTCATATATAATGAGAAGGTGCTATACAGAGAGGCATGTTGCGTGAACAATTATGCGAACGCTTACATGTTGAGTAGGAGAACCACAATAGGGCAAACTGATGCCACTCGTGTTAGATTGATCTCCACCCGACTCGGTCCAACGATTAAGTCGGACCCTGACTCGCGCCCTGATCGGGGGCGCACAACCAATTCATGGTTGGTGAGCCCCCATCGTGCTGCGCTATAAGAAGAGGTGGGGGCCGGTGGCTTGGGACACGAGGTTTACCGTGACACCAATCCCCACCAATAGAACCCTAGGACCGATCCCTAGATGCGTCAGAGCGGCGGAAAGCGCCGCCACCGTCTTCATCGACTCATCGTCACCGACCCCATGGCTTCCTACTCCTCCAAGCCCGATGGTCAGCCATTTCTACCCCTCCCTCTCTTTCTCTCTAGTACATGTTCTAGGTCGATCTACTTGTATTATCACGAATAGAAGAGAAACCACCCACTGATTTATGCCTAGATGATCCTAAAATTTATAACAATGGTATCAGAGCGCCTACACTAGCGTGTAGATCTAGATCGGGGAAGAAAAGAGAAGGAGGTGATTCAAATTTCATTTTCGGATTGAAACCCTAGCCCTAACCCTAAGTGAGAAAAGAAAGAGGGTCGGCGGGACTTACCTTTCCCACCAGCTGGCCACCACCGCCGGGCGCCGGATGCACCGTGCGGGAAGGACAAGCCGAGCCACCGCACGGTGCTGCTTCGTCGGTGCATGGGCCAGGGCTCAGGGTACCGCCCCACGGCCGCTCGACGATAGTGCGCTCACCCTCGGGCGATCACGCACGCCAGTGAGAGGCCTCGCGGTGGTGCCATCCTCCTCCTCCTGGCCGTGAGCCACCTCTTGAGATCTCACTCGCTCCGTGCGGGGATAGAACAGAAGGGAGGAGGAGCAAGAAAAGAAGAGGAGGAAGGGCGAGCCGGACTTTCTCTGGCGGCTATCTTCCTCACCGGCCACCGGGCCACCTTCTTGAGGCTGCTCATAGAGGAGAAGGGAGGAGGAAAATAATGAGGCTAGGGTTGAGGGGAAGAGGCTAGTTCGCCGGTTTTCTTCCGACCGAAACCGCCGGCCACCGTCCATTGAAGATCGACGGCTGGCGGCAACCGGGCCGGCTCTAGGCCGAGGCGGGTTTGGGAATTCTCGACCCGGCCCAGGTTGCGGCCTGTGAGAATTTGACTTAGTTTTTTCAGAAGCAATTTTTTGAAGAATTTGACTTAGTTTTCATCTCTATTCAATTTAAACCAATGAGATAATTTGTTTAGAGAGTAGATAAGTACATAGTGATGCTTCTGAATAAGTATTATCTTTCAAGATTTTTTTTATGTTTCCGCTGCAAAGTTAATGTTTATTATCTTCCAATTAAATTCGAACCAATGAGAGAATTTAATTTGAAGAGCAGTTACAATTTTTTCAGTAATTTATGATATTGCTAATTTTCTGACCAAAGTTGTTAATAACAATATTATAATTTTATTTATGAGTTTTATGCATTAATTCTATTTCTTCTCAACGGTGATGTAGAGTTCATGTAGAAGAATGATGTTTTATTCAATTTTCTGCCCATCGGTGATATAGAATAGAACTGAAAGATTTAAAAGTTTAATGCACATGTTTTTAACCAGACCAACGTAGGGTTATTTTCATGCTCATTATTGTTGATTATTGTTTAATATTTTCCAGACAAAGATCTCCATGCTTTCATTCTTGAAGGCAGTAAAGAAAATAAGCTGAGTACTTGTGACTCAGAAGATGAAAAGTGTAAGTTCTGTAAGAAAGAAGGCCATTGCATAAGGGACTGTGTTCTCCTTAAAGAATGGCTTGAAAAGAAAGGTAAGGAAGTTATTTCCTTTATAGACGAATCCCTGTATACAGATTATGCCATCAATACTTGATGGATTGACTCAGATGCAACTGTTCATGCTGCCAATTCTATGCAGGGATTCAGGGATATAATTAATCCAAGAAAAGGAGACAAAGCAATAAGAGTCACAAATGGCGTCGAAGTTGATAAGGAAACTGTTGGTCAACTCCCATTAGAGCTTAACAACGGCTTCACACTTAGTTTAAGAAATGTCTTTTATATACCCTCTGTGACGAGGAATTTAATTTTAGTCTCAGTCTTAGACGATGATAGATTTGATTGCCATTTTAGTAATGGCTAGTCAGATTATGTTTAATAACAAATATGTTGGTCTTGCCTTCCAACAAGATGAGCTTTATTTGCTATCACTTTGTGAGAATGTGAAAGTTGTGAATACTAAGAATGAGAATGCTTCCTCGTCTATGAATGTAAGAAATAAGCGGAAGAGAATTCATGATGTATCATCAAAATTATAGCACCATCATTTAGGCCATATTTTGAGGGGAGAATATAACGATTGATTATGAAAACAATTCTTCTGCCATTAGAAGTTTCAGATTTAGAACAATGTATTGATTGTATTAAAGGAAAGTATGTTAAGAAAATAAAGAAAGACGCCAAACAAAGCATAGAAATTTTAAAAATAATTCACATAGAGATCTGTGGTCCATTTCCTATGAAAAGTGTGGATGGTTATGATTCATTTATAACATTTACAGATGATTATTCTCGTTATGGCTATATTTATCCAATTAAAGAAAGATTAGAAGCATTGGATAAAGTTAAGATATTTAAGGCTGAAGTTGAAAATCATCACAATTTCAAGATTAAGATAGTAAGATCCGACCGTGGGGGAGTACTACGGCCGACATACCCCATATGGCCAAGTTTTTGGACTTTTTGCAAAGTTCTTACAGGAAATGACATAGTTGCCCAGTACTCTACACAGGGTGATCCTCAGCAGAATGTGTAGCTGAAGGATGCAACCGTACATTAATGGATATGGTAAGAAGTATTATAAGTTACTCTACTTTACCGATAAGTTTGTGGATGGAGACGTTAAAACCCGCCATTCATATTCTTAATCGAGTACCAAGCAAGTCGGTGCCCAAAACATAGGAAAGCTAGACTACGAGATAGTCTGTTGCCATTTCATTGGCTATCTAGATAAGTCAAAAGGTTATCACTTCTATTGTCCTGACAGACATACGAAGTTTGTAGAAATAAGACACGTTGTGTTCCTAGAGGATGACATGGCCAGGGGGAGCATGTAAGCGCAAGAAATTAACCTTGAGGAGAAGTGGACATACGTGCCCACTCCGATAGTTTAGGAGCCATTCTTCTCGCTACCTATTGCTGCTACACCAACAGTGCAAGACACTGTAGTGACATCACCTGTTGTTAGTTCTCCCATAGCGACAATAAACAAACATGAGGAACCTGTCCTTTGGGATCCTATAGAGCCCGTTGTCGCACATGAGGAAGAGCAACAACAGCCTCATATGGAACAAATGCCAACTAATGAGGCCCTGGAAGGTCTCAAAGAGCTAGAAAATCAGTCATTCCTAATGACTACGAAGTCTATGTTAGTGAAGAATATGTTAGTAAAGAATTTCAAATGAAGGGTGATCCCACGTCATTTGAAGAAACCATGAGAAGCGATCACTCGCAGAAGTGGCTTGAAGCCATGGAAGATGAAATAAGATCAATGAGCACAATGATGTTTGGGACTTAGAAAAATTTCTAAAGGAGTCAAAATAGTAGGCTATAAATGGGTCTACAAAACCAAAGATGACTCCAAAGGGAATGTGGAAAGATTTAAAGCGTGACTTGTGGCGAAAGGATTCACGCAAAGAAAAGGAATATATTACAATTAGTGTTTTTTTCTCCAGTCTCATGCAAGGATTCTTTTAGAATTATAATGGTGTTAGTGGCATATTACGATTTAGAGTTACATCAGATGGATGTAAAGACAACATTCCTCAACGAGGATTTGTATGAAAATGTTTACATGGCACAACCCAAAGGTTTTATCGTGGAAGGAAAAGAACATATGGGATGCCGCCTGTGGAAATCTATTTATGGGTTAAAACAAGCCTCTAGATAGTAGTATTTAAAGTTGATAAAATAATAAGAAAGTTTGGGTTTAAAGAGAATGAAAAGGATAATAGCGTTTATGCAAAGTTCTAGAATGGAAAATTCATTTTCCGCATTCTGTGTATAGATAACATCCTTCTCACCAGTAGTGATATTGATCTGCTATTGGAGAAGAAGTTCTTGCCCTCAAGTTTCAATATGAATGATCTTGGTGAAGTGTCATTCGTTTTAGGAATTGAAATTCACCAAAATAGAAGAAAAGGGGTATTAGGACTATAGCAAAGGGATACTTAGAAAAGATTCTAAAGAAATAAAGTATGCATGCGAGTAAACCTACGCCTGCTCCTATAGTCAAGGGTAATAGATTTGAGAACTTTTAGTGTTCCAGAAACCAATATTTGGATCGATCAAATGAAGATGGTTCCATATGCTTCAGTTGTTGGAAGCTTAATGAGTGCACAAGTAAGAACTTACCCTAACGTAGTTCATGTGTCCGAGATGTTTTGGCAGAAGTCCAATCCAGATATAGATCACTGGAATGGAGTTAAGAATGTCTTGTAATTTTATAAAACATTAAAGGTCTCATGCTGAGTAAGGAAGAAGAAGTACTCTCAAATAGTTGTGGGTACAAATATTAAACTTTGGCGAGATGTGTAGTGAAATCCACAGTAGTTGCTAACACTCGTAGTTGGAGTTTTATTGTGGAAAAGCTCCAAAGAAATAGTTATGGTATCATCAATGATGCATACCCATAGTATAGCTTGTTATGAGGCTTTAGGGACAGGCAAAAGTGGTTAAGGGAATTTGTACCCGAATTAACAATGGTAGACAACAACAATAACAATTTAAAGTAAATCACTCCTATGACAACAGGTCAAGTGTGCTGCCAAACACATTGACATTAAGTTACATGTTGTAAAGGAGAAAATCCAGAATCATTTTGAAAGCATTTGAGCGAATAAGCACCGAGCAAGTACTTGTGGATCCGCTTACCAAAGGCTTACCACCCAGTGCGTTCAGAGAACACATAGTCAACATGTGTTTATGGGAAAGCCTATGATTTCTGGATAATAAGGGTCTAGTTGAGAATCTGTTTCAAAACAGAGAGGTGTATTGTAGCTGTTGATCTAATGGTAGTAACTGTTATGACGAGGCATGCTCTATGCACTAATATATGATGGAATAGGAAGAAAGATAAAGTGAACTAAGTTTTAAGTCATGAGGTGAGATCAAGGGGGAGAATGTTAGATTGATCTCCACCCGACTCAGTCCAACGATCAAGTCGGACCCTGACTCACGCCCTGATCGGGGGCGCACAACCAATTCATGGTTGGTGAGCCCCCGTCGCGCTGACGCTATAAGAAGAGGTGGGGGCTGGCGGCTTGGGACACGGGGTTTACCGTGACACCAATCCCCACCGATAGAACCCTAGGACCGAGCCCTAGACGCGCAGAAGCGGCGGGAAGCGCCGCCACCGTCTTCGTCGACTCACCGTCACCCTCTGGACTTCACCGGGGTTGTCATCGACCCCATGGCTTCCTCCTCCTCCAAGCCCGATGGTCACTGTTTCTACCCCTCCCTCTCTTTCTCTCTAGTACATGTTCTAGGTCAATCTACTTGTATTATCATGAATAGAAGAGAAACCACCCACTGATCTACAGCTAGATGATCCTAATAAAATTTATAACAACTCGAACTCAAGGAAACGGTGTCAATGGTGAATGAGCCAAAGTTTTTTTTTCTAAAAAAACTCTTAGGAAAACATATTTGTGTCAACCAAATCAGCAGCGAGGCTATGAAACAGCTACGTTCATATAGGCTAGTCCACGAGCACATTTGCACATTGGGTAATTGAACACACAAAACTCACGGTTGATGGATTCTAAGAAACTGAGATGCACTTGGTTGTATCAATGTCACTGTGACGTCAACCTTTTTCTCCCATAGATAATAATATATATACTACTCTCTCTTAGTACGTTCGGTGGGCTATGGACAAATATGGTAGTGTGTTATTCCCTCCGTCCGCCAAAGGATGCAAACCTAGGCTTCGTCGCGTGTCCGAGAAAGAATACAATTCCAGAGTATTAGGTACCAGAGACTAGTATGATAGAAGTAATCATTTCATCTAACGCAACAATAGTGTGGGGATGGAGAGAGCAGTGCAAGCGTACCGTAGGTTCCCAAGCTCTAGACGGTGATTTGACCCAAGACATAGGTTCCCAAGCCCTTGTTTAGTTCACGAAATTTGATTTGACCCCTTCGTTTTATTTGGTAAGTAGTGTTCAAACATGGACTAATTAGACTCAAAACGTTCGTCTCTGTAATTTCACCAAACTGCTGCTTTAGTTTTTTCACCTTGACATCCAAGAAACATTGCTTTCGGCATGCTCCTTGGATGAGGGTTCCAATCCACTTGCTTTCTATAGGGATTACTAGTAAAAAGTAAAATGAGTAACTAAGAGATTCTCTGCAAATAATTTTCAACAAAGTACCCGCCCAAGTACTAGGTAAGGCCAACATGGACACAGTATGCAGTACTACTCATCAAGAAGATTTCACATGTACTTAGTATTAGTTATGAGCTAGGAACTATGATAATTTATGAGGGAGCTTCCAGTGACATGTCAACTATTAGTTTCTTACTTTCTTCGATTAATTCTGTTTTGAGTATGAAAGTACCCATTTTGGTACGATTTCTAAGGCACAATTTGGCATCGTGGAGTTATATTTTGACCATTTATCTATTTATCTATTTTATGTTACATTGTATATATGGTTATAAAATTATGAGTATATATAATTACAAATCTAACCATATCAATTTTGTATTACAATAGTTAAAATTGTTGATCAAAGATTGTAAAGTTTAAATCTTATTATGTGTGAATGTCTTATAAACTGCACCACAGGAAATAACAAGCATACAAATAGTGCAGGTACCCAACTTTTTATCATGCGCAAAAGAGAATAACTTATGAAGGAACATATATTGTTTGTTTGCATTTATTTTAATATAAATATTTATGTATTGTTGTGAAAAGAGAATAATTCTTTAACTTAGACTCGTAATGTATATTTTTTTTGTTTGAGAAATTGAGTTACACTGCCAAATTTCCCCTAGAATTTAGGAGATATATGTGAGTCAGCAACATTTTATACTAAGGGTGCATTTGGCAGTGAAAAACGTTTTAGATTCTTACTAGAATCGTTGCCAAATGCTACAAAGAGAAACACTTCAAGGTGAATCACTTGAAACCGATTCTCGTTTTTGTACTAGTGTAGAGAAGCACCGAAAATGTAGGTTTCGACTAATTCTAGTTCTAATTTTAAGAATCGAATGAGCTAGCCAAATGGCTCCATGAAGTGATTCTGATTCAGCAGAGAAACATTTCTAAAGAGAATCTAAAATTGAAACGTTCCTAAGAGAATCCGGATCACAACAAAACACACCTTAAGTCTTTCTCATTTAGCGGATGCAGATGAACCCATGACCATGTAATTTCTACCAAGGTCAATCAAAAGCAGCCTTTGATTTTTCTCTTGTCGACTTTTGATCCTCTATAAAGCCCAACTTCATCATAAATTTTATTTCTAATTTTCTAACAAAATGTAAACTTTGATTTGGATCATATTTTTACCTTATCCTAAGGATCTGCTATGACCTTTTTATTAGGACACCAAAAATGAAGACAATGTTATATAAGAGAACTTTTGATCTTTTAGTGTTAAATAAGGAAATGATCTTAACTATTGATTAAATTTTTCTCTAATTTGACGAAGCACGCTCTGTAAGGTGTGAAAGCAACTCCAACATATCCTTGTTGTGTATGCTATATTTGGAATTTTACCACAAAAATTGAGCTCCAACAGGTGTGCTATATGGTTTTCTAAAATAGCAAACGTGTTATCCCTAGAATTTCGCTCAACGTAGATAGCACGCCGCGCTCGCTAGCCATCTGCCAAAATCGCTTGCCATGGTGCCTGCCCGCCCGTGCAATATTCCTTCCCACGCTCATGCTGAACTTTCCCATCGCACACGCAATCCTTCCCGCGCTCGTGCTCGATTCGGTCCTCAGCTCCATTGCTTCCTCCCCTCCCCCGCAGCCACTTTCCCATCATGGGGATCACAGGCCCGGCCTGCTCGATTTGGTTCCCAGTCATCCATCGCCTCCTCCCCTCCCCTGCCGCCGCCGCCGCCCCATTAACCGCCGGAGCTGCTGTTTGCTTCCCCTCAGAATCGGCCATTTCCTCTTCGTCGTGATGTCGCAGCATCCTCATGGAGAGATTCCGCCGTATGTGCGCCGGGGAGATCCCAACTGCGCTGCCTTATATTCACTCCTCATTGCTCCGGCGTCAGGCGGATGGGAGGAGCATGACTCACCGGTGTTGCCTTGGTTGGAGAATGCGACGCAAGCAAGCCAGCGACGACGAGTCCTTCCACCCAACAGTGCTGCTGCTGCATCGAATCCATTCCTCGACGTGTGCTCTGGTGAGTCAAGTTTGCAGTCTGTGTTGAAATCATGAGTTCATCAGCTGAACGTTCTAAATCGTTATGTCATCAGTAAGGAATTAGAGCTAAAGTGCGTCTGTTCAACTGAAAAATGTGTGCAATTTTCACATAGTAGTACAACGTCTTTGTGATCACTCATCTAATTGGCAGTGCATGAGAAGAAAAAATTCCTTATGACTGCTTTTTACACAATATATTAAGCTGCTTGTTTACAAAAGAGTCAGGCAAAGATATACGATCTGGTCGCACACCTTCTTAGACTGCAGAAAATTATTAGGCTATAATTTGTAGTACATCTAGGCAAGCACACCTTCTCAGTCTATAAAAAATTATTAGGCTATAATTTGTAGTACATCTGGGCAAGCACACCCTCTCAGTCTGTAGAAAATTATTAGGCAACAATTTTTACTACATCTGCACCTTGTGTTTTGTTCCTTGTTCAGTTCATTGTGTTTTGTTTTTATAACTGAAATGGATTCAGGGAGACCATTGACCGACATGATTACGGAAGGTTTCACTCCAGGTGTAGTGTCTAACAATATCCCACCTCATAATGAAATACAACCACGCGATGAGGTCCCTGCTACGGTCAAAGGAATTAAAAAGAGGTCCAAAAATTTCACTGTTAAAGCGGATGAGATGTTGGTGTTAGCATGATTAAATGTGAGTTTTGATCCTGTGAGAGGAGTCAATCAATCAAAAGATACCTATTGGAAAAGAATACAAGATCACACAAGGATTTTGAATCTGATTGCACACAAAGCTCTCTAATGAGTCGGTGGTCTAGTATACTATATGAGTGCAACATATTTGCCGGCTGTGTTTCGAAGGTAAAGGCCCGAAATCAGAGTGGTGCATCTGTTGATGACAAGGTTAGATGATCTACCTTCACATGCTAATTTCCTATATGTTTTTGTTGAATCTCATGTGTCATCTTTGTTTCCCATTGCAGCAAGCAAACACATTAACTATGTACAAGAATGACGACCCATTGCACAGGACTTTTCGGTACATACATTGCTAGAAAAAGCTCAAAGACCACTCGAAGTGGCCAAATAGGCGCCGGCCAATTGGACCTTAGAAACCACTCAGCAAAAAGCAAAAGACCACTGCCAGTTCAACTCCTTGCTACTGATGCACCAGACCCTGTCATTGGTACTGTAGCTGAGACTCAAACCACAATAACCACAATGGAGAGGTTTACAGGGACTAAGAAGGAAAAATAGAAATTAAAGCATAGTTCGAGCATTGAAGCTTTGGATTATTTATTGGCAAAGAAGAAAGAGGTGGATGCTAAGAAGGAGTTGAAGAAAGAGGAGAGGGAGTTGAAGAAAGAGGAGAGGAAGTTGAAGAAACAAGAGATGTGCCAAAAAGCCCTTGCCTTGCGGGAAGAAAGGATAAAACTTGACAAAGAAAAATTTGATTTCGAGCGGGATCGAGAAGAAAAAAGAATTATGAATATTGATATGAGCACCATGTCAACAAGACAGCAACAGTTCTACGACGATCAACAGAAGAAAATACTTACAAGATGGCTTGAAAATTTGTAGCACCATGATCTTCAATTTTTAGATTTGGGCATAGTGTGAGACATGTCTAATTTTCTGAAACATTTTAGTTCACAGCATATCGGATTGATTAATGTTCTTGCATGAACCTTGTTATCTATATTATTCTATAAAGGAGTTGCTTTTGACGTTTGCACCATCACATATATATGTTGATGTATGAACAATGTATCTACTCATCTGATATCAAGCAAAGCAACATACGCGATGATGGGTCGAAACACCTACACGGTAGCAGCAGCCTGTCGCCACCAAGATTAGCGTCTCGTGCTGGTGACGCACGCAATGGCGATGTCGCCACCAGGAGCCCAGAACACACGGAGTCTTCTATTCACGCGAAGGAACAGAGCCCCCAGGACGTTGCTATGGATGAGTCCGAAGGAATAGGTCCGTGGAAAGTTTCAAGCGCCAGGAATAGGTCCTTGGTAGTTGGTGACATGGCAATTTTTTAATATACAAGATGAGAAATAGCAAGTCTGTTGAAAAACTCTTCTTTTTTGAGGAGTTCTATATTTTACAAAAGAGCTAAAATATAAAATTTGGCTATTTATTTTAGCACATATGTTGGAGTTGCTATGTGCCTGTGATATGTGAGGTCTCTTTGCCACTCCTATCCGTATCAAGTGATAAAAATGTGAAATCCATGCGTGCGTGAGGCCGGATGCGGGCCCGCACGCAGATGCCATACCTGCGAATGTATGCAAGCATGTACCAATGCACGCGTGCATGGTCGGCTGCAGTGGGTTTTGGTTGCTTGCATAACTCCTTATCTAGGTCTTGCAATGCACTTCGTCCCTATTTGGTTGGCTCGTATGCATGCTAACATTGTCCTCAAAGCAACTGTAGCCTGCATCCCACTATTTGATCAAAATCCTACGTATCCAGCTATGCATCCTTCCTCCTGCATCCGCCCTGTAGTCTAAGACACAATCTAGCCACTTATGCAGGAAACCAATCACACATGTAACACTGTACGACTTCATATCTAAGCAAACCAAACAACACCAAATTGCATTGCCTTGTCTGGGTTAAGGGTATACTGCATAATCTCCATTGCAATGCAATACTAATACGAGTAACCAATCAAACCCAGTGCCACCGGTACAAGCGAGCGCAAGACAGTCAGCACCGGCAAGCTAGCGATGGAGTTCAATTCAGGGTTGCATGTGAGATTGATGTTCTTACGCCGGCGGCCACTGAGCGTTCGTATACGGTGCCAGCATGCATTCCAACTGGCCGCCTACAGTATCAGGCCTCACATGCTACCGATTTTTTAGCCTTTTTTTTGAATAATTTTTCACAAATATGCCCCTGGAGGTATGATTTCAAAATCTAGACCCTTAGCTCGGCGCCATCATTACTGGCGCCGAGCTTACACGTTTCAGCGCCATCGCTGCTGGCGCCGAGGTCTTGGGCTCGATCGCAGACGTGGCGGTAACTTGGCAGGCAGCTCGACGCTGTAGATCCTGGCGCCGAGCTTGGCACCGTAGATCCTGGCGTCGAGCTTAGCGCCAATGTCTATGGCGCCGAGGTGGTGTTTTAACCCGGCCCCCAACCTTCCTGCCCGAGCCTTCTTCCTCTCTTTTCTCCTCCCTCTTGGGGTTTTTCTCTTCCCACTTCGCCCTACCTCACGAATCGGCATATTGAACCTTAAAAACTTTGATTTGATCCGTAGATCTTCGAGAGCAAGGTATCCTCGCTCCCTTCCTAGTTTTTTTTCGCATCGATTCGGTATATATTAGTCGGATTTTTCAACCTAAGAATCGTCATTACTTATGTTTCATGCAATTTTTAATATTTGTATTATACAACCGTAGGATGCCAAGGCGTGGAAAAGCTAGCAAACCAAGGTAACCTCAGCGCATGTTGTTATGTTATGGGTTTATTGTTGTGCATCAAATGGGAAACCCTAGGTTTATGGTTTAATGTTAATTGCTTTTGGTTCTTAGAACAAAATTTGTTGAATTGCACTATAACACAACATACTTTTGCCGACACTTTCTATTGTAGGCAAAGGGCACCTTTGCCGACAGATAACCTCCCATGAAAAGTTTTGCCGACACTTTAGAAACAGTCACGCTAGAAGCCGTCGGCGAAACTTTTGCCGACAGTTAACAGAATCCCCGACACTTTATGTGTAGGCAAACGATCTACCTACGCCGACAGTTGAAACCTTTGCCGATAGTTAACCCTTTGACGACAGTTAAGACCTACGCCGACAGTTAAGACCTTTGCTGATAGTTTGTATGTTGGACAAACTATTTCCAAGGTATTTTACAAACCATACCCAAAAAAACTGTCGACAAAACTGCATAGGTATAATTACAATTAAAATAATGACAAATCCACTTTTGCTCATATAGAAGGCATCACATTGAACAAATTCACTTGATTTTTATATAAATAATATATTAGATCTTCCATACATACACCTATATATATATATATAGCGATCGAGTTTTAACATGCATACAGTTGCCAGCCAAAAGATTACAGATGCAATCCAGCACCCATCAAAACGATACTAAAAAAGACTGAATTCTGACAGACATCAACAACATCCTGAACTTCTAGGCACTGCATCTAAGTGGACACAATCCTCCTCCACCCGCCTCATGAATCATCACCTCTAAGCTGCGTCTTCATCATGTTCAGTTACATCAGTATCTTGCAGAAGGAGTTGATTCACCTGTTGCGCGGTCTAAGACGCCATGACTTCTTTCGCCACGCGCAGCATCCTATTGGCACCTTCCACCAACTGGTCCTGATCCATTTCAGTGACCAAAATTTCATTAGCGCATATGCATGGCAGATTATCTCTAAAGGATTTTTGATCAATTTCTTTTCAAAACATGCTTTGTTCCTACTCTTCCAAATGGCCCAACAGATAGCGCCAACACCCCATGGGTGGAACTTCTTACCAAATGGCAACCACTTCTCACACTAGAACCAGCATTATTGTAAATTACAAGGAATGTTGTTTGCACCAAAACATTTCGCTACCACCATCCAGAGTGTAAGTTTCTATTCTTAAGCTAGCCAAATTAGCTAACTAGATAGACAATTACCAGATTACACAATTATCAGATCACTGGATGGAAATAAGAAATGGTTGACAAAGCAACCATTAGTAGTGTCCCAATGATCACTTTAGACAAAAGCGAAGTAAAGTTTCTATTCGGAGTCTGTATAGATTTATTGCTTAAGAAACATTTTTAATGGGACATTGACATGGTAGCATGGTGGAAATTTAAAGAGTACAAGTTATACTAACAGAACAACAAACTAGACTATGCTTAAAAGAGAGAAAAATAGTTCATGGGGCCATTGAGCTCCGGTTGTCACTAAGGCATTGAAAAGAAAATTAGTTCAAAGCACAAACCTTGGTTCAAGGGTCGGGTATATAGAAAGGAAGAACTTGCACTTCTTCCTCTCTCGCAAAATCACTCAACAGTATCTCGCCAAACAAGAACCACCACATTACTACAAGAAAATTAGTTGTCCCCAAACCCCACACACAAACCTTGAATCTTTCTTGTTTTGTTATTGGGTGTAAATAGTTAAACAATATTATCAGATCAGGTGGGCAGCTATGATATCAACTATTTGCAATGACACTAGCCCATTATATAATTCCATTCAATCTATTTAGCAATGACATGCCAACTACAAGCAACAAGCAAGGTACCAAAGCACTTAATAATGGTACAAATATCCAGCTACAACAAGTGGACCACATGAAACCAATTTAGAAAAAGAAGCATGCATGAACTGGTGTACTAACTTTTATACCCCAATTAGAATTGCTAGCACACTCCCTGCACATTGCACATCTGTAGTTCTAATCGTCTTTGGTATACAAGTTAGTATGGGCACATTGCACATTGCACATTAGTCATGAGTATTGCTCTACTATCATCCCATACAAAATATGTATCTAATGTTCACAGTAGCTACAAGCATTTAGGGTCTATGGTCTATGGCCTTAATAGCTCTTTGATTATACAAACGTATATTTTTGTTTGACTCAACAGCTAGCTAAGACAGAGTTATGCAAGAGAAAGTATTAGAAGAAGCAAGCGAGCCTGAAATTTATGGGAGACATTGTGTTTGCAATGAAAGAAGTGATATACAAATTAGTATACAATTGCATAGATGAGTAGAGTATGGGCACAAGAGGAGGTGATAGTGAAATTTTAATGAAGGTGCGGTGGCGGAGTGCTTTGTGCAGTGCAAGAAAATACAGTTCAGCGAGGCAGAGTCTTTGGCAATGTAGAAAATCGCTTACAGCCGATCAGCTCATTTTTAGTGTAAGGCAAGCTAATACATGAGTGTTTCAGTCAACAATGTAAAGCTCGACAGCAAGCTAAGACAAACTTTTTAACATGTATATGATATGAATTTTTTAAATATTTTTAGTATAAAGTTTTCAAACTACAGACCCAAATCCACTCTATTATATATATATTAGTCAACCCTTACTGAACACTAACTTCTTTCAACCTACGGACCCAAATTCAGTACCAATACAATATGGCCTAATTTAGCTTAAAGACGTAGCAAGAACACACAAATGAGATATATTAAGGAGATTAAAACATGCTTTTTTCAAAGGATTGTAGCTCATATTCGAGCAGGAGCATGAGAACCATATTTATCAGAATAAAGTAGAATAAGGCTTTGGGAAAAATAAGCAAAGAGCATATGTCAGCATTAAGTAGGTTGAGCTAGAAAATAGTAAGATTAAAATGAATAGTTGCACACTACTGCAGAAGATTCTGTAACACTACCATCCAAGAACAGAACACATGCTGCACTTGCAAATCAAGCAAAAGGGACAAAACTAAACATTCAATGATTAGCTAAGGGCTTGACTAGTTGATTCACTATTTTAGTTTCACCATAAATTCACACAATTATCACACAGATACGACTATGAAAAAAATTAAGTCCATTCTAGTAAAAATCTTATAATAGTCTTAATAAACAGATGATATCTGCACCAAATATAATTACTGATTTTCTCCAGAATAAGAATGTAGGGTGCAGCCTACTAAACAGACATATACGAGTCAATGTCCTAACACACAACTGCAATTCCAAAGCTGTCAATATAGAAAGTGGATACTTACTATTGTTTCAGGGTTCTGTTGTTCCTCAAATCCAATCAATGTTGCTGATGGTGCATGACAAACAGATCATTGACAAACAGCTCCTTAGATAAACCCCTCAAATTCAATCATTGTTGGTGCTAGTGCATCACATTTCCTCCAAAGATTCTTAGATCACCCCTGAAAAATTATCACTCATTCAACTTGCTGAATTTTATAGCAAAGAATATAGGCAAAAGATGGATGGAAGTCTAAACTAGGCAAGAGATGTAGGTGAAAGGTGAACTATGACAACCTTTCCACAGAGCACTTCTCAAGGTTGGGCAACAGAGATCCACAGAGCATACTTATTTAGCTAGTATGCTGTTGAATTCTCTAAAACTAGGAGATAGCAACCAAAAGAGCTTTAGTTTTAGTAACACTAACGGTGAACTTTTTCTAGGCACCTAACCTATTGGCGGGCATATAAACATCCTAAAATTCAGGTATAAGAATGACCGAATGCATGTCAAATACATAGTTCATCAATGATCTCATATATCATTTCGAGCACAAATATCAAATTATTAACACTTCAACAATATCTCCACTACCACTCCAAGAGCTAGCCCTATTGTGCTTGTTTCATATGCAGGAAAATAATGTAGACACACTATGTACATACACACATGCATCTTTCTCAATTGTTAGCCATATTCTCAGACATGTCTCTGCAAGCAAAGATGCATGTTGTCATGGCCTCATGCCAAGGAGCATGCTCTGTTCTTCCTCAAGAACTCACGCCTTCCTCTCCTCTCATACAGAGCTTTATGGAGTAGGGGTAGAACTAGCACTACTCCTCCAAACACTATGACTATTATTAGTTGATGCCCTACTTTAGTTTCCTAGTACATGAACAGACACATACTAATAGCAAACCCGATTCAATCACGATGCGAGACCGGATAAACAATATTTTTTTTCTTGGCTATATGGGAAATTAGAGAGCTTATAGAAATTAGGAACCAAATAAACAATCATAATATCTAGCATTGCAAGTAGCATCAAAATCACAACCTTCACAAGATCACATCTAAATCGAGCCTTCTCCAAAGAGTGGAAGAGAGGGCGGATCTAGACTGAATGAAAGTTTGGCAGGAGAAGTAACCCAAACCTTGAATATTTCTAGCCTTTCTCACCTTCGTCTACTCCTTTCTGCAACCAAGAAAAAAAATACAAGAAATTAAGTTGTGCTAAAACCCTAGCACTCAGGGGAATGGGGATGAGAGGACGGGGATGTGGAGATGACGCACCTGGATGCGAAGAGGAATAGGGAGGCACCGCTCTTGCTGGCCAGCGGTGGGCTAGGGCGACGGCGGGCTTGGGGGTGGCAGGCTTGGGCGGCGACAGGCTAGGGCAACTGGGGGATGGGGCAGCGGCGTCCGTTGGATTCGGCAGCGGGGGCTAGGGCTGTAGGCTGCGGGGCTTCGGCCAGGGACGACTTCGGCGCCGGCGGGATTGGGAGGCGGCGATTTGGGCGGGCGTCAGGGGCGGCGGCCACGCTGGGTGCTAGCCTCCGGCACTGGCTTCTAGAGGCGCCCGGCAGCAGAGCCCTAGCGAGGTTTTTCTTTTTTTTTTAAAGTCTGCGTGAGTGGGCCTCCTGTTTTAGTGGCTTAGCCTTTTTCCGATAGCGCACGGTTTTGTTTCGGCGCGTTGTCTCCCGCCCACACAGGCATCTCTATTTTGCTTCGGCGCCTACCCCTTCACCGACACTTGGATAGTGGTTTAGGTAGGCTACAACGACACTTTTTTTTGTCTAAAAACTTTCGCCGACACTTTATGTGTTGGAAGGAGAAACGCCGACATATAAGTTGTAGCCTTACATTACTATTGCCAACAGTTCAAGTGACGCTAAAAAGGTAAAAATTTGCCAACACATTATGTGTTGTCAAAATCCTTGATTTACCAACACATAATTGTAGGGAAAGGTGGGTTGTGGTGTAGTGTTGTAGTTATGGCCGGATGACCGGAAATGCCTTCGACCCATTGCCTCTGCCTAGTGGTGTTCCAGTGCCCATGTGCTTTTGCGGCAATCCTTGCAAGGTAGCCAAGTCCGATGAAGAGGACACGTATAGGCAGAGGTATTGGATGTGTTCCAATTTTGCATTTGAGCCTACACTTTGTCAGAGCCGCATTGCCAAGATGGTGAGGAATTGATGTTTGTGTCATATGACATCTTGCATGATTTTTTTGTTTTATAACAATTGCATTTTTTGTAGACCGCTCCACTGCTTTGTGATTTTGAGTAGTGGATCGACACTGAGATCAAGCCTGAAGACAAGCAATGGATGCAGAAACTGTTGCGGTGGGAGGCAGAGGACAAGGAGATGATGGAGAAGAGATGCGGAGAGGAGGCTGCAAAAAAGGAGCACAAGGAAGAGGAGGAAAGGAGGCGTGTTGCTGCGTATAGGGAGGAGAGGGAGAAGAAGCTTGAGCGTGCACGCCGAGCGAAAAGCAGCGATGGAGGAGAATTTCGATGTCCTGAGGAAGGGAAAGTGGCCTCGTTGCACTCAGTAGTCTCCATGACTTGATAGTTCTATGGTTTATTCATGAACAATGTTGCCTACTATTCGCACGTACTTCTAGGATTATTGTGTTGTTTAATGTGGCATAATATTGGACTTTTCATTATGTAGTTGTTTTCATTATTTGTGGTCATAATATTCATTTTAATGTTGTGGACGTAGTGAAATGTGATCACGTGCTACAAACACAACCTAACGAAGTAGGACATTATATAATTCAACACAAAAAACATGAAATGGCATGTGAGAACATGTACCAAACTAGGATATAGAGTTCCTTCGACTAAACTTAACATGCCTTAGTTAATTAAACCAAACAACAAATACATGGTTGTGCCATGTGAATAAGATAGGGTTGTCCTAGTACTAGTAGTGTGGCCACATAGTAAATTGTGTTGCACCTTCTCCACAGTAGCCTCCCATTGTTGGTGGTGGTGGTGGCTGGGGTAACCGCGGAGCCCCCTTATTCTTATGGTTAAGGCAGGTGTAATATGTATCATTGTAGAGTGCCTTCTGTGAATTGGCACCATTGTTGTTGCCGTCCTGTTCGTCATCCTTGTAACCGCTGCTAACTTTCCTTTCTAGATCTAAGATACGATCCTGCAGGTAGTAGATGTACTCCGCATGCGGATAAATAGGTCGAGGATTGACCCACCTAGTGAACCCACAGTTTTCTTCAGCCAAGGAAGACTGCAATAAGTATGTCATATAAGTTGTATAGAAGAGGAACATATTGAAGAAACAAATAGTAATAGCAATTACCCATGCTCGCGGGCATTTGAAGAAATAACGACCACCATCTATTCCCTCGTAACATCTGCACTAGGTAGTCCTCACCATGCATGCATTTTGGCCACTCTTCTTTCCGTTTATCGTATCCTCTCAGTGGTGCCTCTTTGGTGAAATCACTTTTGCTCTCAACTGGGAACATCTCATAAAGAGCTTTCTCAAAGAAATCAGGACCAAGAGAACCCTCCCACACAATGGTAGTTCCCTTCCCCTTTCCTCTCCCTCTGGATGACCCTCTAGATATTGGTACTGCAACAAAAGAAAATACTAGTTGGGAAGTAAGTGGCAATGCATCCAGCATTGTGTATATATAGGCAGAGGCAGGTTTAGTTGTCATTTCATTGTGTTATAACAGGTCAAAAGAAGCCTAATTAGTTTCACTAAAGAGCCTATTTCAATGGACACTGAAAAGCCTAGATTTGTTTTCTGAAAAGTCTATTCGTCGTTGACATTATAAATCACTGAAAAGCCTAGATGCTATAGATGTACTATGTAAGTGAAGTGATATATCACTGCTGTCATCGTACTCCTCGTCCTTGTAACTGAAAAGTCTAATTTCATTGTCTAAAAAGCCTACATTCGTTCGCTGTTACTCAAAAGCCTAGATGCTATAGGTGTACTATATAAGTAAAGTGATAAATCACTGATGTCATCGTACTCCTCGTCCTTGTAACTAAAAAGTCTATTTTTATTGTCTGAAAAGCCTAGATTCATTCACTATTACTGAACAGCCTAGATGCTATAGGTGTACTATGTAAGTGAAGTGATAAATTGTTGCTGTCATCGTACTCCTCGTCCTTGTAACTAAAAAATCTATTTTCATTATCTAAAAACCATAGATTCGTTCACTGTTACTGAAAATCCTAGATTCATCTGCAAAGCGTATGTACGATATGATTGGATTATACACGTTCTAATGAATTTACATTTAATTTGTGTACTACATTTGTGCCTTTTTAGCAGTGTAGTATAATTAATGATTCACAGAAAAAATTCGCAAGAGTTTCCCTTGTTTCAGGAGCATCCACAGTTACAAACAGAGACATCATTATATAATCCAAACATTTAATCGTCCAAAGAGCACAATACAACCACATCGAACATCACAATCAACACAACATTTCCTGTATAGTATAAATAGTCCACAATGTCCATACAATCCCTCACTGCCTCCTAATCTTACCCTTACCCTTGTGACCAAGAGCGCTGGTACCTGGAGTGTAAGGGTCAAGTAGACGACATCGCCTAGTGCCTGGAGGCTATGTGTAGGGCTGAGTCGAGGGAGCGTTCTGGAGCTAAGAGGGGCCAAGCTCCTCGTGCCTCTAGTCCACGTCGTCCTCGTCCTCGTTCTCGTCCCCTGTAGGTGCTTGGCTAGAGGAACCTAAGCCTCCTTTGCCTGCGTAAGGAACGTACATGTCTTGCGTTGTGTCTGTCCTGCAACCACAATGAGCAGCCATACGGCGTAGCCGACGTGATAGCCTTTGTTGTACAAAATTATGTTAACTAAAAGAATCTAATGTATTAATAATATGTTTGAAAGAATATTTTGAATCTTACGTCTAGGAAGCTACGCATGTCATCGTCCCTGACTCTCGGACGAAAGCGCTTAGTGTCTTCAATGGAGCATTTGAGGGTATTGCCCTGCAATAAAGTTCTCAGTAATAATACTCCGAACAGATAGCAACAAGTTTTGGTTTCTTTTGTACAAGAATCTAACATATTATAAAGATGCTACGGCTCAAAGGTGGCACTAACTAAAATAGATACATCTAACGCATAATGTATTGGTATGCAACTTAACGTAGACAAATAAGGTAATTGACTTACCACTCTGTCCAAGATTGGTCCTGCCTCCACCTGCCTTCTTGCACGAGTAGATTGGTCGTACGCCGTGTCTTTATCGTCGGAGGACTCGATGTCGGCGTAGTTATCTTCTGTCCATTGTAGCCTTAGCCTGCAACGTGACGCACGTTGGTACCAAGCTTGGTACCACTTGAACTCACAGTTCATGTGTGTCTCATTGTTCTCATCCACGTTGTCGTGCATCTGCTCCCATTGCTCAATGTAGCACTGGTTACAACGTGGACTGAAAGATGCGTCTGTTACACGCGTCTATAGTAAGAATCCTACTACATACGACATTTGTAAACGCGTCTATGTGAAGAAATATAGTGCCGATGCGTGTACAATACACGCGTCTGTAGTAAGAATCTTACTACAGACGATGTTTGTAAATACGTCTGTGTGAAGAAACATAGTGCCGACGCGTGTACATACACGCGTCTATAGTAAACAGCATGCTACATACTCGTATTCTCTACACGCGTTTGTAATATTTTCCTTACCACAGATGGGTCTAGATGTAGTAAGGAAAATGCTACAGACGCGTCTGTATCCTAAACCCATCTGTAGCCCACAACACAACCCAAATAGCACAGATATACACAGATCATAAATATATATACACAGATCTCACAGAAATGACATATATATACAAGATCACAGCTATTCATCTCAAAACTTAATTTGTTCACAGTACACACATATCACACATAGTTCAAAGATCAATTGTTCATCACCAGGTTATTCTCACATGTATATATCTCACAGCTCCACTTGTATCTCATAGGCTCCAAACATAGTTCACAGATCAAATAAACATATATATCAGGCACTTCATCATGGTTTTGTATGTGAACAATGAAACCCGCCTGTTTCATCGAGGATCTACAACACAATAAACGAGACGAGCTTCTCTCAAATGTCCGCAAAGTTGATTGGAGTGGACTACACTTCAAAATTCTAAGACAAAGAAAGGTAGTCATAAGATGAAGTTGCACATGTGTATAGCCATCATCCACAAAATAAAGCTGCACAACAAGAGATGACAATAAATATATACGACAGTAGCAGTACCAAAAATTACAAGTAAATATATATAAGCCAGCCATAGTCTCCAAAAGGGTCATAGCAGCAGATCACAGCAGCAGCTTCATCTTGTTCTAGATCACAGCAGCAGTTTCAAAAATTGATAGCAGCAGTATATATGACAACAAGAGGGGATCAAGGCATTTCAAATAGATCACAACAGCTGAGCAGTAATAATTACATATATATTTGCAGTTGTACCTGAGGATCTATCCGATTGGCATGTACCATCGCTAGCATCAAGTGGTGGCCCACAAAGAACCCACATGTGTGGTCCAGACCTTGCTGCTAGCAGTGCGAACATAGGAAACACATGGTTAATAATTGAATTTACAAAACAACTTCACAACTGGGAGTGAAGCACTACTTACTAGAATTTTGCATGCTTGGATCAACTTCAATTTTCTCTATCCTTTCTTCGGCTTGGGTTGGCAATTGCAAAAGGCCCTACACATACATGAGTTGTTATCAAAAAAAATTTATTTTCACTAACATAATTAAGAAAGAAATACATGGGTCAATAGTAGGTTAGACAATACTCACTCTTCTATCACAGATTTGATAGGAGTCAAATCTAACTTCTTGCCTCTATTGGAGTCGAGGTATATCACCTTCTGCCACATTCGAGCGATGATGACAACAATCCAGTGCCCACCACAGCTATGTGCAAACATCACAAACTTTTTCTTGGCATATTTCCTTAGGCAATATTCCAGATAATCCACGCTATAGCCTCTATCAGTGTTCATAGTCTTTATTGACACTGGATTTGGATCAATATTGCCAACAGGCACATCTTTGGCCCTAGCTTCTACAATTAGGCATCTAGGAATAAAGAAACATACAAAACCAATTTAGCAAGCAAATATATGAAGAGCATCCCTAGCTAAAAATGAACAAGCCCAAAAATAGATGATATTGTACTTACTGTGACAACACGCGAAGAAGACCTACATCCAATCCATCAAGTTTGAAGAGGTTAAACAAGTCATCTAATCCCACAGCGAAAAACTCAGTGTCTGCCAGACGCCAAAAATGTTGTTTTTTGAAAACAGCAACCATCCCGGTTGTCCTCTTCTCTTCACATTCTTTCATGTACCAAGCATGAAGAGCAACGTACCCAGGTCCTACCTTCTCAAGCTCTATTTCTAATAGGAATCGCTCTCCGAATTTGAACCTAGTGTTGGCCCTATTCCATACAGAACCCCTAGGGTCACTCTTAAACGAATTGGTGGGTTTCTCCACCTTCTGCTGCTACTCTAGTTTGCTGTCACTCTTGACTGCTGCAGGTTGTTTCAGTGGGTTAGGTGGAGCAGTTATAGACTTAGCCTTCTTCGGCTTTGTCGGTGGGTCAGCTAGAGCAGTTGTGGACTTAGGCTGCTCTGGCGCTGCATCAGTCTCATTTGAAGCACTCTTTCCTACAATAGTGCCACTATTTGGCTTGTCAATAGTTACACTCTTAGAGACACTACTCTTCACCATCTCATCGCCTATCACAAAGTCCTTTAGATTGCTTTTAGAGCTCACAGGCAGTGGAGGTCTTGATAACTTTGGAGAAGAGAGCACCTTTGGTGATACTGATACCACAATCTGGCCTCTCCTCCATTGGACCCTCTTGTATAGAGTCTGTCCAAGAGTTCTAATCTCAGGACTTGGGGGCGGACTCAGCGGTCTATCCTCATGTTTCAGATGTACATAGTTAATATGTACAATGGCATAATGTTCCATTACTGGTTGTGAACATAGGTCAGTTTGCGCTGGGAAGACCCGACCCCTTGTTATCTCCATCTGATTACCTCCAGGGTTAATTACTAGGCTACACGGTGTTAGCTCTATCAGAAGGTCCATAGTATCTGGATCTAGAGTTGCCTCAAGTCCGTCAAAGTAGTCTCTTTCGACTACATCCGAGGCTAAGGCACAACTGCTCTTCTGACCACCTACAGGGCTAGGGGTGTTGGAAGGTGACCTCAAATGCACTCCTTGGTCATGCAACATGGCCATGATATCATTTGTGACCTGCTTGGTAATTTCTTCTGTCACTTGGCTTTTAACTTCTTCTTTGATGGCTTCCACATCCACATCACTTGTTAATTGCTTCCTCTTTCTGTACAGGCTGGCGTAGCCCGGCCAATGCTTCCAACCACAATAACTAGACACACCACGCACGCGGCCTGTCTGTTCTGGGATACCCAAGATCTTTGTGAGCACATCCTTTTCCCTAACCAAAGAGAGCCCTGAAGACTTAAGGGCTCCTTGCTTCTCTAAAATTAGCTTAGATACACTTTCAGCTGAATCTTTCAACCAACGAATCTCAGCACTTCCTTCTGACCTAACCAAAGTACTCCTTGCAGGTAGAAAATTCCTTGGGCGGTCACCTAGAAACTAGTCCCAAGGATTACTGATGCCATGGGCGGCTAACTCTCTATCCTCCTGCTCCCACTTTTCGGCTTTCCCTTCATACCCTCCTGTCCCCAAGCAGTGGTCATGCTTGTTCCTCTCCCGAAGCTTCTTGTACTTTTCACTTGCTGCCTTTGCGGATGCTGGCACGTGGTTGCGGATGGTGGGCGGATACGGCAGCGATGGAACCCTAGAATGTGGGGAGCGGACGGGGGCGAAGACGGCAGAGGCGCGCGGAGGCGGCGGTGGCGGGGAGCGGACAGTGGAACCCTAGAATGCGGAAAGTTGGATGTGAATGGACTTGGAGAATGCGGGAAGGCTAAGAAATTTGATAAAAAAGGGGCGGGCAAAAGGAAATTTCTTACTACAGACGCATGTGGCCAAGACACGTCTGTAGCAATAAAAAAAAGCAGGTCAAAAAATTATGTCCCACCCAGGGATCGAACCTGAGACCTGCAGGGCCAGAAGCAAGTGTCTTTCCATTGGGCTACGTAAGGAGTTCAAACATAAAGTGGTTTGAATAATTTAAATAGGGTATGCCATAATATCCATTGGTTCAAAGATTGATGAACAAGTGTGATTTTTCTTTTTAATCTTTGGCTAAAACTTGTAACTAGTCTTTCTCCCTCATACTAACTTAAAATTTGATTATTTTTCCCAATTTTTTGTAAAATCATGCTCTAGCTATTTCTTGTGTTGTTACAACTATTATTTTTGTCATTTTTATGTGACTGTGTTTTATCAATTCAAAATTTGAATTTAAAGAAATGGCAACTTCAAATAACATTTTGAAGCAGTAAATGGGTCCAGCTGAGAAAGTTATCAACAACACTCCACTCATAGTGCCTCTAGAACGGCCACCACCATGCCCAGCCGCTTTGGAGACGGTGCGTCGTGCTCTGCTGGACGGAGTTGGAGACAATGGTGGAGGACAGCCTTGGAGATGGTGGCTGTTGGACCTCGGCGAATGGCGTCGGAGATGAAGGCGGGCGGACGCTGGCATGTGGATGCGGACAACGGGCATATGCGGTAGTGGTGGAACCCTAGAATGCGGGGAGCGGACGGGGGTGAATACGCCTATGTGGGATGGAGCATACCACTAGAGCCGGTGCTGTAACGTGTGGGCTGGGAGCCCTTCTACTCACGCAACTATCGCGCGAACCACGTCACTAGGCTCGCCAAATACCACCCAGATGCCTGCTTCAAAGCTGGGATGTCTACCATCTTCGTGGAAGACCGCGGCACCATCATGCCGTGGCTCGACATGTTGGAGCGAGCCGCCGAATCAGGGCATGATCTGGCTACGTAATTTCTCTCTCGTGCTCCATAGGTCCAATAGCGGTGCCGCCAATGACGCCACTACCCGACGGTTGTTGCGGAAGGTCAAATGTGATGAAGCGGGCCCGGCGGCAAAGAGTGCGACATGGAAGAACAAGAACTATGCACGGTGCCGCCAACATGCAAGGGTG
This sequence comes from Miscanthus lutarioriparius, assembly GCA_904845875.1. NCBI lineage: Eukaryota > Viridiplantae > Streptophyta > Magnoliopsida > Poales > Poaceae > Miscanthus > Miscanthus lutarioriparius. Next base: position 15,982,350 of record CAJGYO010000008.1, read on the forward strand.
GTGTTGCAGGATGACTTGGTGGTGCCACGCCGTGCAGCAAGGCCTGATCTGCCTCCTCTGGCGGTGCCTCGCCAGGACGGGCATTAGTGCCGAGGCGGAGGCTATGGCGACATCGCCGGATGGGTAGCATGGGAGCAGTGGGCCCTGTTCTCCAGCGAGGAGTGTAGGATCCGCAATGAGTGTCATAGGTTCTTCCTTGATTGCCAGTGGGTATGAGTGTTGATATGTATATATATCTAGATGACATGATCAAAACTTTTGCTTTTGCTCATGGTTGATGTTCGATCCTGAGTAGCAGTGATGAAAACTGAGATGTTTTAGTTGTAATTCATGTTATATTGCTGTTTGTGATGGTGTTTGTGATGTTCCACACTACTCTATTGAGCCACCTCTACAAATAGACGTTGAATTTTAAAAATTAACTACTAAAATTTGAATTTTTCAAATGACCTTGGATGGAGAAAAAACCAAAATAAAAGTTGTAGATCTCCAAAAGCCATGAAACTTTGTAGTTGACAACTTTTTCATTTGAAATCATCTTGTCATAGAAAACTAAGTTTAAATTCCAAAAATTTGAAATTTTAATTTTTTAAATGACCTCGGATGGAGAAACTACCAAAATAAAAGTTGTAGATCTCGAAAAGTTATAAAACTTTGTAGTTGACAACTTTTTGATTTGAAAATCATCTTGTCAACCAAACTAAGCATTCATCCACAAAAGATTTGTTGTTACAGACGCGTGTTGTAAAAACGTGTATGTAGTAGTAAAATAAAATGCAAAAAATTTGTACCCCTGCGGGGATCGATCTCAAGACCTTCAGGCCCACAGCCCCGTGGGTTAACCATTGCGCTACATTCATAAGTTCAAACAAGTAGCGGTGTTTATTTTTTAAAAGGTTTCTAATACATTAAAATAGGGTGGCGGTGGGGCCGTCCTGTCAGGGTCCTACTTCAAACCCGTGTTATTAACAATCGTCTGTAGTAAGCCAATTAAGGAACCGGCCGCAGCCGTCCGCATCCGAAGGGCGTCCCTTCACCACTCCAACAGAGAGATGAGTGGCAGTTCAAAGCATGGAACTGCCACTCCTTCACTCGCATTCACTCCGGCCTCTCGTCTTTTCACTCCTCTATCGCCTTCCCCGCCACACGCATAGCCACCTCCACTCCTCTCGCCTCCCTGGCCCACCGCCGCAGTCGTACCCGTAGCCGCCGCTGTCAAAGATGACGGGGCCAGAGAGGTGGCACAACCTGAGGGACGAGAAGACAGGGAGGTTCGCCCACCGTTCCTCGTCCTCGACAGTGGTAAAGGAGGAGGTGAGCCCGCCTGCCGGGGTTCGAGAAGACGTCGGCCTTCAAGAAGAAGGCCGTCCCGGCCGCCCCACCGGGGTTGAAGAAGAAGGCCGCCGTCATCACTAGGAAGGAGAAGCACCTGGCGGCGTTGATGAAGGAGAAGCAGCTGGCGGTGGCGGGGAGGAAGGAGAAGAAGGCCTTCCCCGCCTCATCCTCTCCTATGAAGAAGAAGGTCCGGCAAGACATGCCCTCTTCCTCGGTCGTGGAGCCGAGGGCAGCGGCCACCAAGATGTGTGACCACTGCTTTGAGGGAGGAGCCGGGACATGCCGTTTATGGCTCCACGGTGGTGTCAATTGCGGTGAAGTCAGCGGTTCAAGCTCCACCCATGGCTAGGTAATGCACACTCTTTAGATTACAACCGCTTATATGTAGGTTGTCTTTCTTAATTTCATGACAGATTTGTTGGTAGCCTCTGAATTGGATGAGTTTGTTGCTAAAATAATTTGGCTCATGCTATTCTCTCATCCCGGATCTAGATGGAGCAGAGAAAACAACTTAGTGTAGAATAAATGTAGATGCAACTCAAGTTTTTATACAAGCAATGTAAACTGTCATATATTGTATTTTGCAGCAACATTGTGATTTGAGTAGATTGCTTTATCTAGATATTTATCATAGATCAATGATTTTAATCTTATGAATAATTTTGATGGTGCCACTTCAATATTTCAGCATTGTGATTTGAGTAGATTGGGTTTTATCTCTTTAGGGCAGCTCTAAGTCTTTATGTGCATTGTTAGCAGCAGTTAGATGTTTTATTTTTCTAATTTGCTATGATTCTGGTGTTCACAAGGTCATGGACTTTGTAGCCTATAATTGATTATATGAAACTTATATGATTCTGATATTTATGCTGGATAATGAAACTTATATGAATGCAAATAAAACTTATATGTAGCTTTTCTTCACATTATCTAGATTTGTGCTGGATTTTCATATATGTTCCTATAACTGTTTATGTGCATATAGGTTCTATCTTATCAGCTCCCTCTAAGTACCATGCACGAGGCCCTACAGGCAATGGTTCTGAAACCCATCATGAAGAGCATAGGCGATCTTCAGCGGAGTGTCGAAAACTCAAGAAAGAGAAGGCTGAGAACGAAGAGAAGAAGAAGCGTCTCAAGAAGAACCTGGATGACCTTGGTGACCACCTAGCATCCGTGGTTTAGAATATGCATGACCTCCAGAGCAAGTTGCAGGGCGCCATGCCTCCGCCGCCGACGAACAACTAATGATGATGTGATGCTGTGTTAACTTTTGCTGATGAAACTATGTGAATGTAAACTCTATGATGATGTACTTTTGGTGATGATGTAATTACTGTGATGAAGTAGTAAAACTCTGTGATGAAAATTATATCATATACTTTGGCTGGAAATGTATCTATCTATATATTATTGTTGCTGGTTTGTCAATGGCTGCAATGAAAATGGAAGAATATAAGCAAATTCATCAATGCTTTAGTAATAAAAATCACATTTTTCAGTAGACTTAGTTCACATTGCAAGTTTCACACAAGCAACTTCATCACAATTTCACACAAGCTCACCATTATTCACAGAGAAGCACACACCAGAGAACAGGAGGCCGAAGACGAGAGTAGGGAGGATGAGGGAGGAGAGCTAAGCACACCGGCGATCCCCTACAGCTCGAGATAGCGAACCACGGTCGGAGCACACCTGATCGAGTATACTGTAGAGAAGAACAAGTTAGAGTCAGACTCGAGCTCGACCATAGCCATGGAGATGGCGCGGCGGACACAGAACGATGGCGCGGCGGTGCTCCGGCGAATCTGACCTGATATAGTTAGTCTAAGGGCTTAGGCGACATCGTGACTCACCGCAATGTCGATGTGCTGCTTGGTTGAACCAGGGACGAGGCGAGCTAGATGGCCGACGGTGATGGCGCGTGCGGCGGCGCGAACTGGTGGTGAGGTCACCGTTCCGCCGCGACCTGCGCGGTAGAGGTAAAAGAATGGAGCCGATCAGCACCACAGAGTTGTAGGAGAGCTAAAACAATAAACGGGGTCACCAGAGGAGCGCCGAAACGAGCTGGCCACGCCGAGCTGCCCATGGCGCCATGGTGGCATGGCCATGGCGACAACCGACATCGAAAGCGATTGCAGTGGTGAGAGGTGGCTATAGTGGTTCGAGGAGGACCGCAAGAACTAGGCGGAGCTAGGAGCGCGGGAAATTGGGAGAAGATGGAACAACGGCGACAAATTTTGCCGTCGAACGACACAGCGGTGCTCCGGCAGAGAAGAGGGAAAGAGAGGAGCACCGGTGGCTCGAGCTTAAGAATTGTTCACCTACGCCTGGCCGCCTACGCAGCGCGCTAAAACCCGCACCCCCGCCGCCCGCTCACATGGCCAGCCCCTTGCCTGCTTCGCCCACCCACATGACAGCCGCCCGCTAGCTAGTCAGTAGCGCCCATTCTTCCGCCGCCCGCCTACGGTCGCGCTACGCAACTCCGGCCGCCACCCACCGCCCGCCAACTCCGCCCACGCTCCTCAAAGCCGCGAAAGAGCCACTGCCCGCTGTGTTCCGTTCGCGTCAAGTTCCTCCCTCTGCCCGTTAGCATGTGCCAATGGCTAAGTACACAGGTCAAGTACTACAGACGCACGCATATGGAATACACGTCTGCCACAAAGTACAGACGCGTATAGAGCAGGACGCGTCTGCTACAAGTAGGATTACTCAAGACACGCGTGTTGAAAATATACGTCTGCAACAACATACACGTCTGCAATAAGAAATCTGGTGAACAGGCATGCTCGAACGCACGCGTGCACGGGCCACGGGATCTCGCGTTTGACGTCGTGCTCGTGCGTACGTTGATGAAAGTAAAATTAAGCCATCGTTTAGTTCCACCCTAACTTCCAAAAAGTTGCTACAGTACCTGTCACATCGAATGTTTGCGACCCGTGCATGAATCATTAAATGTAGACGAAAAGAAAAACTAATTGCACAGTTTGGTGGGAAATTGCGAGACGAACGTTTTGAGCCTAATTAGTCCATGTTTGAACACTATTTGCTAAATAAAAACGAACATACTACAGTAACCCAAAATACAAATTTCTTCAACTAAACAAGGGCTAAGGACGTGTGCACCAGAAATTGTCAACGTAGAAGTCCGGGGATACAGGTACTCTACGTGTGGATCCAACTAGAAGTAGCCTGACACCGTAAAACACAGTGCAACTTGTTTATCCAGAAGGCTTCGTTTTTAATAATTAGCTATGTACGTACTATAAGGCATATAGACATATAATAGTACGAGATATTAGGTCATTACGATAATATAAATTCGCAAGTTTTCTTTTATCTGCCATATAGATACTTCCCCATCACATCATGCTGACAAACCCAAACCAAATGATAACAAGAGTTTTTTTCTCTCACAAAAAACCAAAGCACCAACCAAGTCTCAAACCAAACACTTCGATTGTCTCAAACACGACACTTCGATTGTAAGAACTAAAAACGTATTATTTTGTATATCATGATAAATCTACTAATATCCATCTTATGTTATAAGGCCCAGTTCGCGTGCCCTTAAATTCGGCTTGATCCGCTTATTTTTTTCATCCGAAATAGTGTTTTTGGCCCCGTTCGCTTGTCTTAAATTTGGCTTGTTCGGCTTATTTTTTCAGCCGGAACAATGTTTTTTCTCTCACAACAATTCAGCCGGAACAGTGTTTTTCAGCCAGTTTCAGCCAAAGTTCAGACCAGCGAACGGGGCCACCCTCTCACAAATTCCTCCAGCATTCCTCCAAACCATCCAGATTCCTCCAGAATTCAGACAAGTGAACAGGCCCTAAGTATATAAACCATCAGTGTTTTGTGATTTTGTTCGACGCAATGAGTAGAGTTATGTTGCTTAGGAAGAAGTTGTAGCATGGGAAACTAACATTCATGGCCACTGAAAGTTACATTAAGTGACCGTGTGTTTGGTTCATAAAATGAGAGAGGGTATGCGGAGTTCCTGGAACCGCTATTTGTGTGGATTGCTGGTTCCTTTGACATTTGGGATAGATCCCAAAGAAAAAGTTGAACTATCCCATGCCACTTTGTGTTTTGTTGACAGCGAGCCAAGTTATGTCACTCCTTATTACACTCAAGGAATAGATTATATATCTCATCTCCGGCCGGTACAAAGACAGGCAGCTGAGCCAATCCTATCATAAAAGGAGAGATGGCCCTAACCATCCCACTTTATCCCTGAAGCTAAGCACAGGCCCAGTGCCGGCCCTAGGGGTAGGCCACCAGGTGCGACGGCCGAGGACCCAAGCGGAGGAGGGGCTCAAACCCAGATATACAAACTCTCAGGTCCTATAGTTCATTAGACATTAGCAAACTAATGAGAAGAGAAATATAGAACTGGTCAGGCACCAAAAAAGACAACATCGATATTCCTTTTCTATTTTTCTTTCCCCACGGCCCTCGGGTAGAGAGGAAGTGAGGAGTCACGCTGCACACAGCACACTCTAATCGTGAATTCGCGACGTGCGCCTTACACACGCTGAGTCGAAGCCAGCCACTGCCGCGTGATGAGCCGACTCTACGGAGACACGGACACGGCGCACGAGGATTTGCGACCAGGTAGGGCTCTCCGACACGACATCTTGATTCTTGGTTTATTACTTAATTACGATCACCGATCGATTGTTTAGGCCCAATGTATTTTTTTTTTTTTTTATTTTTAATTCAAATTAATTATTTGTATAGTATTTCGACTTCTAGTACTTTGTACCCATATAGTCATATTTTTCTTCTAATTTAGGTGTTAGAATTTTAGAATGTTACTTACGAAACATTTGTAATGGGTGAGAAAAGAAAACAAATATCTTGCTTTTTTAATCTATATTATTCATCGATAATTATCATACATCTACAAATATATTGCTTAATCTACATTGTTCATTGATAATTATCAGACATGTCAAATTAAAATTATATTATTGAATTTGTTTTCGTTTTACAAGTAAAATTAGTGCATATATATTATAAGATTTTATGCATGGTCCAGAGAGGCCGTTACGACGAGATCGCCAAAGGACCCTTAAATTCCTAAGACGGCACTGCACAGGCCCCGTTGGTTGGCTCCAACTAAACCAAAGAATCAACTCCAATTACTTCAAAATGAAAATGAATCAACAACACAAGGAATTTTCAACGTAGTAATTGCCTACTTGCATAGTGAGCCCGTGTTCAGTTGCAAAAAAAAGTTCTCAAAAAAATACAAGATTCATCACATCGAATTACTTCAAATTAAATGAAAATGAAAAAAAACTAATTACATAGTTTGGTGGGAAATTGCGAGACGAACGTTTTAAGCCTAATTAGTCCATAATTGAACACTAATTACCAAATAAAAACGAAAGTGCTACAGTAGCCAAATTCCAACTCTCTCCTCAACTAAACAAGGGCTGAATCGAACTAGCTGGATACTATGCTGGTGGTAATTTATCAAGGAGCTCCCTCTTTTTATTAGCCAGGTATACTACTACAAGATAAAAGTTTTTTGTACTCCTGAACAGACCACGGTCAAGATAAAAGACCCCTCCAAATTACAATGTCACTGCTACGGCGAGGTTTGTACATTTGCGCCATCTAAATATATTGTTTAGATTGACGAATATATGCATGGAGTATTAAATGTAGATAAAAAAATAATTAATTATACATCGCAATCTTTTGAGCCTAAGAATATATTAAACAATAATTGAAATATTTACTTACGTCACTCTTTATAACTCCAATCGAAACTATGGACGACATTTCATCGTATACATAAGATATTTACGTCACTCTTTAATTCGCCGTGAGATGAAGCAAACACGCTTGGCTGACACTGACAGCAACCCAGCTAGCCCACGCCCCACGCAGTAGATAGCATCTAGCCATCTAAATATATAGGACGACATTTCATCGCAGAAGAATATACATAAGATATTTACGTCACTCTTTAATAGTCAAAGGAATTCGCCGTGAGATGAAGCAAACACGCTTGGCTGACACTGACAGCAACCCAGCTAGCCCACGCCCCACGCAGTAGATAGCATCTAGCCATCTGCCTAGTACACATAAAACAACCAACATGGACAACCATCACTTTCAGTAAGCACGCTTAACAACTCGATCGGCTTACCTTTCTCATATCGCCATCTTTTTGTGGCACACGCTGGTCAGCATTGCTTTTTCTTTCCTCCTTGCTTTACAAACTACTAGCAGCTTGTAATCACCTAGGATACCTAGCTGCCCTTCAAAGCCAAGCATTTGCTGCGTGTGCCGTTGTAAAGGGCTTTCAGCCCCCAGCTGGAGGATGGCCGGCAACAAAAGCAGAGGACTGTGCAAATGCAATGGCAGCTTGCCTTCCAAAACGGGTTCGTGCGTCCAGGGCTACATGTGCCGCGTCCACATGCATGGGCAGATGAGGGGTTGATGAGTTGGTTGAGGGCTCGAAGCGGTGGACTACTGGCGTACTGCTGGCGCGTGGCGACATTTCTTCTCCTACGGCACGGAAGGCAGGGATTGTGTTGGTGCAGTGCACGCCGTGTACAACATCGCCATTGCCACAGAGCTGCTGCAGGCCTGGGTTTGTACCTCGCTGGCTGGCTCAATTATTTCACCGATGCGCCTTGTTGTACTGATGCACGGAAGAAGCATTAGGTTGTGTGTGTGCTTGGGCTGTTGCCTGTTGGTGGGTGGGAGAGCGAGACACTCAAGTAGGAGTATGGCTGGCCTTTTGACAGAGAGGACATCTTATTTTCCAAACTGCTACTAAGGCCTTGTTTAGTTTCCTTCAAAATTCCAAGTTTTTTCATTCTCTCTCCATCACATCAATTTTTAGCCGCTTGCATGGAGTATTAAATGTAGGTAAAAAAAAAACTAATTACACAGTTTAGTTAGAAATCACGAGATGAATCTTTTGAACCTAGTTGGTCCACGATTGGACAATATTTACCAAATAAGACGAAAATGGTACTATTCATCAGGTTGAAAAAACTTTCAAACTAAACAAGGCCTAAGTTTGAAGATTCTCCAAAAGGGAAACGAAAACGGTGCGACTACTCCCACCGCTCAAAAATACAAGGGCATATTTGGAAGGACTAAACTAAACTTTAGTCCATGTTTTGGATGCCAAATAGAAGATCTAAATATAAACTAATCATGTCCTAATAAAAACTATAGAGGCTAATAGATGAATAGAACTTATTAAAAAAATAATTAGTCCACGTTTAGTCTATTATCTAACGACGGACTAAACTTCGGTCCGGTGATCCAAACAGGTCCTAAGTCATTCTAGCTTTTTTAAATGCATAATAAAAGCTATTATCTAGATATAATGTATATCTAGATGCATAGTAAAAGTTATATATAAAAAAAACCCAAATAACTTATAATTTGAAATAAAGAGAGTATATCTCAATAACACCATTCGAGAGGAAATAGAGACTCGTCAAGCTAGCCGTCTGATTGCATACTCCTTTTACCTTCAAATCATTCCGTTTTATTTCGTAGTCCAACGAGCATGCTGTTGTATTTGACTCATTTGTTCTAGCTTTATTTTTCTTTCGGTAGAGCTCCAGTCCCTCCTGTTTTCTCAAAAAAAAAACATACAGTGGTCCACATTATCATCCCACCCTCATCGAAAGGCGAGGACGACCTTGCCCGCCACCTAGCCACCTTCATCGGAGGTCAGGGACGAGCTCGCTTGTGGTTGTCCGCACCATCACCAGAACTCAAGGACGTGTTGTCTAGCTTGCTGCTCTGCAAACGCACGCTTGATGAGGGAGACATAGACGACACAACAAGGAGGCAAGCTCGTCCGCACGATTTTGAGGGATGTGCTCATCCCGTACCCCAGGCAAATCAGCCTGTTCGGCTGGGGCTGACACGATCGTATACGATCGTGGATTATTACTGCTGGCTGGTTTGGTGTGAGAGAAAAATACTGTTATGGCTGGAAATTTACGATCGTTTACGACCAAACGAACAGGACGAATAATCACCTTGAGGAGATCCTCGCCCCCTGCTTTTTCCAACCAAACACCGATATAGGAGGATTGCCCCGGCTCACCCCGTTCCGTCCCATGAACCAAACGCTACTTCAAGCATCATGCGGTCCAGATATTTTTCAACACATACAACCCTAAATTTGTCTCTCCTTTTTTTCTCGATCGGGTGTTTAACCCATTTTTCATTAAGAGGAAATCTTAAAAGGTTACAACAGTATTACCATTCTTGCTAGCGAGACACCAGCACGACCGGAACACTAGAGAATCAAATCCATTAAAATGTATTGTACGGCCATAGAGTGGAGCAACTAATGTGGCTACATCTACGCATCAGCCACAGCCGCACCCTTCATACCCCGCCTAATCGGAAAGAGCGCATCCATTGCCTCCCTCGTCATGGGCGAAAGCGGCAAAGCGAAGGCTTGTTGAAACTCTTCAAAGGATGCCGCATCGGGGACTTTCGTCGGTGTTTCAAGGCCTAGTCTCTTCATCATAACCTTCCTCGCCTCAGCTTCTGGTTTCGGCTCCCTGAACTTACTCTTGGCCGCTAGACGGGCATAGCGCTTGGGCACGAAATCATCATCCACATCATAGTTGACCTTCCTGGTCACCCTCAACCTAGGAGGGGACGCAACGAGGGGCTGCTGCAGGGGCCGTCGGAAGGAGTCAATGAAATCCTTGATGACATCAGCAGCCATATTTGGCGTGGTGGTGGCAGAAGGCTAGACGGCATCTAGGCCACAACCCGGCGACACAAGCACCCCATCGGAGCCATCAATCTCCAAAGTAGAAGGCAATGGAGAGCTTGAGATCGTGACAGGAGGCGCACACTCAGCACCAACCCAACAACAAGCTGCTGGATCCGAAACATCAGTAGAGTTCGGAGTGGGCTGCACGTGGACGGCTGACACATCAACGCTGTCAGTTAGGACTGCTGATGGCATGGCCACCCAATTCCTTCCATGGGGCTAATTCTCGGACTGGCAGCGGAGGCAAAGCCGCTTCCTGCAAGCATGGGGTCCAGGGATGCGCACATGACCTGATAGGGGGAGGGCGGAATCCAGTTGCCAAAGTCAGCCGACTTTGGTGAAGAAGAAGTGTTGGGCATCGCGACCACAGCTCTAGGGTCCACCTGGAGCATCACTCCAGAGGGCAACACAGGCGCCCCACCGAGCGGCGGGAACTTATCGAAGCTAAGCTGACCGTGGACAGGGCGTCGATTAGCATGTTGCCCTGGGTTGACCTTGGCATGTCGTCGACTGTGGAGGCTGTGACGTGCTGGGCAGTTCCTCGATAGGTGCTTGCTACATCTACAGTGGAGGCACTTGAGCAGATCCCGACAAGAAGCAACCTTGTGGTCACGCGCAAGGCACCGAAAGCAACAGCCGTGAAAACACGCCATGGTCGTGGGGCTCTTCCTTGATGCCTCAACGACTTCACGCAGATCGGAAGACCGTCACAACTCCAGCTGGCCTCGCTGCAGGATGTCTTGCCACCCGTGCACGTTTAGCAGTGTGACGCAGTGGTGGCGAGACACCCTGGGCCCGAGCTGTCGTTGTGCCGGAACTCGTTGAGGCGGCGGGCGGTTGTCGACTCTCCGGAGCGGCAGGCCATGAACCAGCTGAGGCCATCGGCTCCTGCAACCATGCCTATGCTGCGCTGAGGCAGCCAAAGGACCGTGAACTGGGGCCCTATCACCGGCTCACACCAAGATAGACACGAGCCGAGGCCAGGAGGAAGCAACCGGCGGCTAGTCGTCGACGGAGCCACGAGCACTGGGGTCGTGGACCCGCTCCCGCAGCCAGCGATGCCTAGACCGTCTGCGACCCCGCACACCAGCACTAAGCCCAATCTCGGCCGCAGGCTTGCCGGCAGAGGGTACGCCCCCACCTGCAGTGGCCCAAGCACACGACATGTGAGACAGCGGCGAGTCATGGCGAAGCTTGTGACGAAGAGAATCGGTCGACTCAAGCGAGGCATCAGAGTCATAGTCAGAGCAGCCGTAGACATCCTCAGACCAACGAAGAGCCTTAGGGCGTCCAGCCGAGCAGGCCTTAGGGAAGAAGGGGGCTACCGATGGGGAGAGGGAGGAGCCCGTGGCAGCGACGCCAAGGATGACCGCTCGCATCTTGGGGGCCCCCATCCTGACTCTGGCGTACGCGCAGAGGGAGGTGGCCGCGGCGGCGGGATCCAGCGTCCGCAGCGCCGGCGTCGGGAAGGGAGTCTGCGTAGCCACCGTTGGAGCCGCAACGTCGTCGACATCTTCATCCTCGTCCTCGCCTTCCACGACGTCCTCGGCGACGACCAGCGACTCGTCCTCCATCAGCTGCTCCTCCATGGGCGCGGCCTCCTCGCTGTGGTCGAGGTGCGCGGCGATAGCTGCTCACGGTGTGGGAGACGTAGGGGCGGACGCAGCGGCGGATTCCAGCCCGGCTGCCGTGGGGGCGGCGCGGGGCTCCGGAGCCACAGGAACACGAGGGAGCAGCGGAACCTGTCCACAAACTCCGTGGATCGATAGATCAAGGTGAGGGGAGTTCGAATTTGGGTCTGGAAGGGGAGAGTTTGCTGCTGGTTGGTGGCTCGCCGGCGTGGGGCTTGCGGTGGTGGCGGTCTTGCGGGGTGGGAGGGATGGATCGGGGGGTGGGGGGCATGTTGAGACGGGTCCATCCTAAATTTGCCTCTCCCATCCAGCACACACCTTCAAATGCCATATCACTAGTCCACTTCACATTCTTTGTGCCCCTTCTACCACCATGCCATTGCCGTCAACCACCAACACAGCCTAATGGCAACTACCGTGCCTCCGGCCCCTCTAAACTCCATGCACCTCGGCTAGGATCGAATAAAAAATTCTACACCACCGCTTTCTATCACGACACCTATGCGCCAGGGCATGATGCTGCTCGTGTGTCCATGACCTCAACTCAGCCAGGGGCGAGGATCTCTAAACCTGAGCTTGTTACAGTTGAAGTTGTCGTCAAAGCATTCAAAGCCTCTTTGGAACCCAGGACTGCAGAAACACATGAATAGGAAAAACGTAGAAATAAAATGTCCTAACATCATCTTGAATCTTATGGATTGATAAAACGCAAGAAACCACAAGATGGGATGTTTGGATGCAGGAAAAAAAACACGGAGGTTCGACAAGAGAGAGTGACACAAAGAAAATTTGCCATGAGGTTCAACCTCTTGGTTTCTCTAAATTCGTAAATTCCAAACAAGCTATTCTAATAGAAGTTTCGTAGGAACCTTATCCTTATTCCAAACGGGTTCATAGGAAATTTTCCTGATATTAAATTCCTTTATTTTTTGAATGTACAAAGACGTCTGAGTGACCTCGCAAAATCTCGTGGCTAGGAATTTTGCAAAGGACTTTGTCGGTGGACAAAAGCGTCGTTCATACTAATTTCTTTCATAAAGAGGAGTAGTCGTGCAATACGCCGCGTAAAGCAGCGTGTTTGAACAGAAGAAGTAATTAGGAAGGCAGTGTACGTACGTATGCTGCTAATTATAGATGAGTTTATCCTATGGACCGAATCTGATTCTCACGTCAATTCAGCTTTGAATCCGTGCGCAAAGACACGTTGCTTTTGGACGAGGGTATAATTACACAGGGGATTTGCACGTGGCGGACATTCATTCCCCTAGTAATAGACACGCAAAAGCAAGGAAAAACACATTGCTTAGGCCAGTGTTATGTTATGCTCCCCATCCTGGCAGCAGAAGGCCACATCGATCAGCAACCAGATTGACGTTGACATGGATGGAATTGGAGATGGACACGGAAAGAAAAAAAATGGAAATGCGACAGTGCGCCGCTGGACTCGCGCCGGCCGGCCACCACTGCCCTCATCACCGGAGCCGATGCCGGCGTCCTCCTCGTCACCTCCTCCTGCGGCTGGAGACCACGAGGGCGTCGCGGTCGTGCCGTACTTCACACTCACATCGAGGCTCCACGTGCCCTGATGCCCCCAGCGGAAGAAGCTCGCGGCAGCCAAGTCCATTGTGCTCTTCGCTCAGCCACCTCTCAACCTCGATCTGTCCATCGAGGCAGTTATCGAGTTCCTCAACGCGTCTGACATGGTGGCTGTCTCCCACTAGAGTGTCGCGCCTGACATGTTGCAAACGTATGTTTCAAGTGTTTTAGATGTTCTAGAGCTATGTTGCAAGTGCTCCATATGGATGTTGCAAAAGTCGACCGGGATGTTGCATATGTTGCAAAGTGTTCCAGAGGCATGTTGCAAATTTTTTTCAGAGGCATGTTGCAAGCGTTTGTTCAAAATGTTTCATCTGTTTCAGACGTATGTTACAAGCGTTTTTTATTTGGATGTTGCATATGTTTTACACATATGTTAGAAGAGTATGTTCGAAATGTTTAAGTTGTTTCAGTCTTATGTTGCACTAAGTGTTTTTATGTTGCAAGTTGCAAGTGTTTTATCTAGATATTGCATATGTTTCCCACGCATATTGCAAGTGTATGTTTTAAATGTTTCATCTACTTTACACATATGTGTGTATTCAAGTGTTTCATGTTGCAAGTATTTTGTGTTTCAGAAGTATATTTATAGAGTCATTGGGAATGGCCCGGGCGCCGTGGGAAGGGGCGCAGCGAGCTGGGGGCCGGCGGATGGGGCGCTCGGTACGCCTGGGGTCCTATGGGCCCCATGCCACGCCTGGGTGCCCGTCCTTGTCCTGGCTCCTAGGTCCCGCCCGCGCGGAGGGAGAGGAGGGGGTCAGGGTGAAGGAGCTACGGGCGTGGCATGGGGCGAGGCGGACAGGGGCAGGGTTCGCGTGCGAGGCGAAACGAGGCAGACGGGGAAGGAATGCAGCGATACGGTGGAAGCGCGACACGTTTCTGATGGGGCGTTCGGTACCTGTCCGACCAAATCATATCCCATCGGACGTCCGGACGCCAGCAATTCCAAGAAAAAAAAAAAGAAAGGTATTTGGCAGTTCACGATCCATCCTCAGCTGCGTTCCTGCATTTATCCGGGGCGTGCGCTGCGACGTGCTGATCGGCCTCTGAATTCTGAAGGCCCAGATCAGAATCAGATGGTCCAAATGCGCCCACCCAGGAGCGCGGTCCACACCCCGTGGCCCGTGCTGTTGACCAGACGTCCAGAGACCCCAGCAGCAGCAGCGGCATGCATGTCTGCTGATCGGGTGTGCTTGTGGCGCGCAGATTTTAATGCCCGCCTCCGTCGACATGGCCGCCGAGGCGCCACGTATGTGGACGCCACAGCTTCTGTTCCCGGGGACGGGAGAGGAGAGGAGTGGAGTGGAGAGTGGTGAGCGGGAGGTGGAGTACACGCTTATTTAATGGGTAGCCTGCATTAAGTAATGCTAAATTCAATCATAACACAATTATAACGCCAATATGGTTTGGATAAACCGGCTGACTTTGGTAGCAGGTCAGGGTAATTTGGATTGTTTTCAGTATGGCCTTGTTTAGTTCCAAAAAATTTTCTCAAAAAGTGCTACAATAGCCATCACATCGAATCTTGTGATACGTGCATGGAGCATTAAATGTAGACGAAAAAAACTAATTGCACAGTTTGATGCGAAATCGCGAGACGAACGTTTTGAGCTTAATTAGTCCATGATTAAACACTAATTACCAAATAAAAACAAAAGTGCTACAATAGCCAAATTTCCAAATATCGCGCAACTAAACAAGGCCTATATATACGCTAGATCTGCATTTGGTGCCAATGGTGGGCGGTTGTTGTGGGGTCCTTGATTTGCTGACACAAAGCTTTGTATGGTCCAAATGCTGATAGCTAAAGAACCGTTGGCAATAAGTTTCAAAACAAAGAACAGTTGACAATTCATTAAAAAACATAAGAGTGGCGCTATTTCGATTTACTAGTTATTATCTACTTATCTTTTGCTTCTGATTTGTTTTTGGGAAATTGAATGCTTGAGTTTCATGAATCATATCATAATGTTACATTATGTAATGTTCTATAAACTTTTAAAACCTTAAAAATATACTCATCCGTTTCAAATTATAAATCGCTTTAGCATTTTTTGGCACATCGAATTCTTTCACAATCGAATCCTCACCAACTATTGTTTTTTGCCGCTATGTCAGCTACCGCTATATTACGCTTTAGCGCGGCTAAATTGCTTAGCTATAGCTTGAAAATAGTGGCACTATTTCAATTTTAGCTATAACTGTCACAATCTAGTTATGATCTACTTGTCTTGTGTTGCTAAGTTGATCTTTTGGAAAATTAAACACTTAATTTCATGAATCATGTTGTAATGTCATATTAAACAATGTTTCATGGACTCCTAAAACTTTAGAAACATATTTAGGTTCATCAAATTTTATGATTGACATATTTTTGTGAATCGATTATTTGTATTTTTTATGGTTTTTTAAAAAAACACTATATATCATAGCTTCGCTATAGCTGCAATATAGCTTTATAGCTCCTAGAAAAAATATTACGCTATTCGATATAGCCTCTAATTTCAAATCTTGGCGAGCATGGTCAATAGATTGTTATAAACTGGACTGCTAACGAATATGTTAGTGCTGCTTTATTCTACAAGTAGCTGCGAAATAGAAAAATGATTCCATTAAAAAAGCAGCAACGGGCCAAAAAATCATAGGAACTAACATTTTTTTAGTCTTACTCCGCGTGTCTTTATATCAAAGAAGTCATCTCATCAATAAATGTACAAATTATGAACTATGTTGCAATCTCCTCGATATAAATTATTCCCTCCATTCTAAATTATAAGTCATTTTGACATTTTTTTTTTACATCCAATTTGCTATGCATCTAAATAAATCAAGTAATCTCTGACAAATTCATCTCTTAGAAAATAATTATCCTATTATAGCATCAGCATCTAGAAGGCTACAAGTTGCAGTCTAACGGATTAAATAATTTTACAAAGTATAACCTAGTTAACTTCCGGTTGTTTTTTTAATAATAGATTTTCATTAGGCCTCTTGCTTGATGGAGGTTGTGGCAGTCAGGCCCGATCGCTCGTCTCCCCGCGGGCGCGGCACGACGGCGGGCCCATGCAGCATGCGGTGGGAAGGGATCTGAGGGAGGCGACTCAGGCGAGGAAGCATGGACATCGCAAGCTGGAACTGGTGAACTGCGATCCATTGCTTCCTCGGATCGATGGGAAGGAAAAACAAAAAAGGATCGCGTCACTTCGTCAGTCATCAACGTTAGCTGACCAAAGCCATCTTAGCAAGTCAATTTGGCCCAAACATGTAAACTACAGAAGAGACGGTTGGGTTTGGTTTACATATGTCTGGGTGTTCATTCATTCCTATGATGCACTAGTAGTCCGCATTAAACGTGAAGATAGATAGATGTATGGCACTATCTATCCAAGCTAGTGAGCTAAGCACTGACTTCTAGAGTTGGATTGAATCGCACAACCACCTGAGACGAACAAATTTGGCTTCTATCCTTGAGCTAGTAACGCAACCTTAACAAATGTTGGAGATAGATATGATATGATGCACCCATCCGTTAATTCTTGGGATTCAGATAAACCCCCACCAGCCCACCAAACTAACATTAGAGATCAATGCACAAGCAGGCATTTTTAGGCGGTTTCATGTAGTAGATAGGGAGATATTTCAACAAATGTTGGAGAGTGAAGATAGATGTACTGTGTATATATGTTAGCCTTCTACAGTACTCTCTCTGCCTAAAAAATATATATAAATCTCGTCTTGAGAAGTCAAACAATCTTAAATCTAATCAGATATATATAAAATACTAATATTTATGATTATAATAAATTATGTGAGATTAATCATAGAATATATTTTCATAATACATACATGCAGATGTTGATACTACTTTCTACAAGCCTAGGAGTGAAATTTTCATTATTCTTCTTGGAACAGAGGGGTACTCGTAGGATTTGATTGGTTACTCGCATCAGTATTGCATTGTATTAGATGTTATGTAGCATATCTTTAACCTGGACAAGACAATGCAATTTGTTGTTGTTTGATTTGCCTGGATAAAAAGTTATATATAGTGTTATACAGTGTGATTGGTTTCCAAGTGGCCAGACTGAGGAGGAAGGGTGTTGTAAGTAGACCCGTTGTTAATTGCAGTGGAAGAACAGGAATCCTCACAACCACCTCACAACACGTTTGGCCGCATTTCTGCATGTAATCCATGGCTGTGACTGTGAGTGACACAACCCCTAACAAAGGCCGGAGGCAGGGGCAGTGTCATCATGCATGTATGTAAGCACTTGTTGGCAGGGAGGCAGTGCAGGAAGACAGCTGTGGTGCACTGCTTGCATGCATGCCAAATTGCAATATGTGTGACACACTGACACCAGTACACACACTCGCTCGCCAACCGCTTTTTCTCTTGTAGGCGAGGCGACTATAAAGCAAAACAAACGATTAAATAAATAGAAATAAAAGGGAAAATAAAAAAATAAGGGAAAATGGTGTTCTTGCCCTTATGCAGGAGTCTAATTGTGATTTTGCCCTTTTTTCCTAACTTTGTGATTTTGCCCTTGCTATTTTGAATTGAATCATCCGTTTTGTCACGGAATAAATGAATTAAAAAAATTCAAAATCGAAAAAACAAAGGTGAAAAGACCAAATTGCCCCTTATCCTTATATTCAGTGCCTTTCTCACGGGCCGGCTGCATCGACCGGGGCGTCCGGCGTCCGGGGGCATCTGGCGGCATGGGCAAGGCCGGCAAGCAGGGCGGCGCAGTAGCGGCGGCCAGCAGTGTGGCAACTCTCCAAACGGCGGGGCTCGTCGCCTGCAGGCGCCTCCTCCTCCCTCCTTCCCGCTCCCCCTCGGCGTGGCTCATCCTCCCTCCTTCCCGCTCCCCCCGACGTGTCTCCTCCTCCCTCCGCCACACTCCAGCGCCCGCTCGTCCCGACGTTGCCGGCTAGGGTTGTGTGAGCTTCCTCCGGCGAGCTCCCCTCCACGCGAGCGCGAGCTTCCTCCGACGAGCGCGAGGCGCTCTCCACCCTAGGTGTTGCCACCGTCCTCCAGGCGCGCCCTCCACCCAGCGCCGCCGCCCCACCAGTGCGCGTTGCTCCCGGGGCCACGAGGTGGCCGCTCGATGCCGCCCCCAGTGCCGCCGTAGCCCTCCACCGCCTCGCTTGGATCATCATCCCCTGGGATCCATGAGGGCCGCTTGTCTGCTTTCGCGCTCTCGCTTTGGATCTGGCGAAAAGAGTCTGCGGTGGACGAGCAACTTCGGCGACGACGCTCCACGACGTCCACAGCTCCGGTGTGTGCTTGATGGACGAGCAACTGGCGGTGGCATCTCCGAGCATCTCGACGGACGGCGGATCCCGTGGCTCCCATTCTCCGCCAACGTGTCCCGCCGCCGGTATAACTTCCGCCGCCAAGAACCGCCAACCGAAGTTCGCGATGTCGCCTAGTCTTTGTAGAGAGCCGCCTTTCGCGCTTTAAATGGACCGAGCACGAGATCGAGAGCGCCCGTCGCGCTATCCACGCGCCTCCCGGGCGGCGTTCGCGTCCTCAGACGCACGGCGCAAAGGCGGCGCCCCGCCCCCCGCCCTTCGCCCCCCATACCCCAGTGCCCCACAGTCGACCTGCGCCCAACGGTAGCTAGGCCCCAAAGACCAGATCTCCGGTGGGCGCGCGCCATGGCGGGACGATCGACCCGCGCACACAAGCAGAACCGAGCCTCGGCCAGACAGGGGCAAAATCACAATTATGCATAAAAACAAGAGGCAAAATCGCATGGGCATTAATGTCTTTTATACAAAGTTTAACACCGTTAGGGGTGGATGACGGAGCAGGGGCAAACGGTGCTTCGTGAATGGCACAGTAAGGGTAAATTCACAAAGTCAAAAAAAGGGCAAAATCACAATTTCGATACAAAACAAGGGTACAAACGCAAGAGCATAAAAAATAAAGACGGCCAGTACTTGGCCATGTTTAGTTCCACCAAATTTCCAACTTTGACACTATGCAAAAAGAAGATTTCCCGTCACATCAAACTTGCGATACATGCATGGAGTACTAAATATTGACGAAATCAAAAACTAATTGTACAGTTTGATTGTACTTTGCGAGACGAACGTTTTGAGCCTAATTAATTAACGATCGGACAATTACTATCAAATAAAAACAAAACGACGTTGTAGCTACAGTATAGCTACAGTGTATCTGTCGGCGCCGATTTGGGGCAACTAAACACGGCCTTGTATTAGAAAGAGAGAGAAATTGCAATGCCCAGGCGGGGTGAAAGTGAAGCCGTGAAAGGAAGAGGAGATGGAGGCATGACAGCGGGGGGCATCAATGGTAGTGGCAGACCATGGCACACCAGCGTCCTCAATTCCCAAAGCCGTCCAGCATCTGATGACCGTTCTGCCCCTAGGCGTTGGTGCGTGAAACTATGGTTTTACCCGATGGACAGACACGGTAGACTAGACCCCTAGCTAGTGTCTTCGTGCTATGGGATGGAAGAACGTTAAACTGTGCCACCTAGGCAGGTAGCTTGGATTTTAGGGTGCCTCGGCCTGCACGTACGGCACAGAGATGCACTCGTGCAGTTGATCAGCCTCTTCGTTTTTTTTTAACCGTCCGGGCTTATTAGTCAGTTAATAGCGTTTTTTCTCTCACAGTAAATCAACACCAACCAGTTTTATCAGCCTAGAAATCAACCAACGAACAGCCCAGATGATTAAAGAAATTTTAAAAGGAGAGATCTATATACTAGTAAAGGACTGATATTTCTTTTTTCATTCATACACACACGTACTTACAACACCCTCAAAGAACCCATGCCAAGCAAAACGTAAACTGAAATGTTCTTTTGAAGAAATAGTTAGGGCGTGTTTAGTTCCGAAAATTTTTGGCTTTTGGCTACTGTAGCACTTTCGTTTGTATTTGGCAAAAATTGTTCAATTATGGACTATTTAGGCTTAAAAGATTCGTCTCACGATTTCTCGGTGTTTACATTTTGGCACACTCCATGCATGTGCCGTAAGATTCGATGTGATAGGTACTGTGCAAAATTTTTTAGGTTTTGGGGACATCTAAACGGGGCCTTACTGGTCTAGCAAGTGTGAATTTTGAGGTCACTTGCTTGATCAGGTGACAATGTACGTAAGTTGCCATAATTTTTGAAAGAAAACCGTGACGGTCATATTTTACCATACGTACTGGTACATTGGCGGTACCGGTACTATAGCAGCTATAAGTTCAGAGGGGGCGTAAATGCAGCAACAGGTGCGAGGCAGTAGGAGACACGCATGGATGTACTTTGGAGTCAATGGGGTTATACCACACAGCTGCACTTATTGCGGTGTGGTAGTAGGTCACTGAGACTGGCATAACTGGGAGCTAAACAGGAGCCGCGGCGAGTGCAATTAAGCAAATCTAACATGTCCTCTTTGGTTGATGGTTTCTGGACAGATGAACCGGCTGCCAGCCGAGACCGGAGAGAGAGAGAGAGGGGAAATGACAATGGGCAATGGCCATGGAGGAGGAGAGGTGGTGGTGGTGGCAGGCCGGTAGGCCATAGTACAGGTGTGGGAGGGGGTGAAACATGGCCCTGTCGGTGGGCGCCATGGGCTTCTCCTCCCTCACCACCCGCAAGTCACTCTCACCATTGCCTTGTGTGGGGGAGTGGTAGACTAGCTAGACTCAAGCCAAGCCAAGACTAGCCTGCCTAGCTACTCTCTCGGTTTCTCTCCCATACAGTGTCACCTCCTCCTCCTCCCCCTCTCCTCCCTTTGCTGTTGTTCCCTTCTTCCTCCTTGGTCTCGGTCCTTTACAAGGGTGCATGCATAGATGGATGATGGATAGAAAAGATGGATATGTTTTTCCTCTAGCTAGCTCTCTATCTCTCTCAAGGAAACATTCCCCACTTTGTGCCAAAACTGTTATTGCGATTGCTATGGTTAAGTGTATTTTTATCACTCCCTTGTAATCTAGCTTAGCTTTGCCAAGCAGTATAATCCCCACCACCATCTTCTCCTTCCCCCTTGAGGCCAACACCATCCTCCTCCCCCTATTTCTTCCACAAAACCTACAAGTAGCGCACACAGCGACAACACCAACACGGCCTCGCAAGAGAAAGCAAAGCAAAGCAAAGCTAGGAGGGAATGAAAGAAAGAAATCCTTTTCCTAGCTCTAAAGAGGCCACCAAACCCTGCGAGCTCTAGCTCAGCCTCCCAGCCTAGCTCGGTAGCCGAAGCCATGGAGTACAAGAGATCATCGCATGTGGAGGAGGAAGAAGAAGAAGACGAGGAAGAAGAGGAGGAGGAGGAGGCCAGAGGCCATCGCTACACCACAGCGGCGGCGGCACCCGTAGGCGCTCCACAGCAGCAGCAGCTGGTGCACGCCCAAGCTCTTGGCCTCGGCTCGCACTCCTCCCTGATGGACTCTGCCGCCTTCTCGAGGCCGCTCTTGCCTCCCAACTCATCTCTGGTGACGCAGCCACCGCTGCCTCCACCGGGCTTCCTGCCGGCTCACCGCCAGCCGCCGCAGCTCCATCCGAGGAAAGCGGAGAGGGAGAGGGACAGAGCCGCGGGAGCGCAGCAGCCCCAGGTCCGGCGCCACCAAGAACCAGCGAGGAATGGCGTTCTCGGCGGTGGCGGTGGCGCGGCGCCCCCATCGGCGGTCTCTACGCTCGGCCTCGCGTCCGTGGGGCCGGTGGTGGAGGCGGCGCAGTGGAGGTACCGGGAGTGCCTGCGGAACCACGCGGCGCGGCTTGGCGCGCACGTGCTCGACGGCTGCTGCGAGTTCATGCCGTCCGGGAGCGACGGGGCCGCCGCGCTGACCTGCGCCGCCTGCGGCTGCCACCGCAGCTTCCACCGACGCGAGGCAATCCCCGGCGGCGTCGCTGCCGCTGTGGCGGTATTACCCTCGCCGGTGACCCCCACCGCCAACTCCTCCCGTGTCATGCCGCTGCTCCTGGCCCCGCCGCACATGCATACGCGCCCACCGCACGTCCCGGCGTCCCCGGTGTCCGCGCCCGCCGCGCTGACCGAGTCGTCGAGCGAGGAGCTGCGCGGCCCCGCGCCCGCGCACCCGTCCGCGCCGACGCCGACGCACCCGCCCCACGCGCAGGTGGCCGTAGCGGGGTCGGCCTCCGCTCCCCCGGCGCCGAGCCAGAAACGTTTCCGGACCAAGTTCACGGCGGAGCAGAAGGACCGCATGCGCGAGTTCGCGCACCGCGTCGGGTGGCGCATCCACAAGCCCGACTCCGACGCCGTGGACGCCTTCTGCGCCCAGGTCGGTGTCTCCCGGCGCGTCCTCAAGGTGTGGATGCACAACAACAAGCACCTCGCCAAGATCCCGCCCTCGCCCCCATCCTCCCACCAGCCGCCGCCGCCGCTGCCTCACCACCACGAGCACCACCCACCTCCACCTCCGCACCACCTCCACCATCACCACCCGCCGCCGCCGCCGCCGCCGCAGCAGCAGCAGCAGCATGATGCATGAGAGAGCACCGAGTAGCCGCAGAGCAATGCGAGAGGATCAGACGATGCCATTAGCTTATTAGCTCCTTTATTTATCCTTCTTCTTCCCTTGTAATTTCGGTGACATCCCGGTTGTTGAGAAGATGACTCATCATGCTGCAGGTAGGAGGGATTAATATGATTATGTGACCTAATCTCATCTCAGACATACTTCTACTTCCCAGCCTTACGTCGTCCTCGTTGCTTTCTTGGATTACCTCCATTATTAGGTTATTAGCGTCAATGGCGCTTGCATTGACATCCATTACACTTCTTTCTTATGGTAATGACCTAATAATGTTCACTGTGTTAGTTTTAGGGCTTTCTCTTTCCCTCGCTCCTAGTGTCCTCTCTCTCATACAGAGATGGTGCATGCGCATCTGTGTTTGGATGTGTGCAGTGTCGTACCAGTGCTGCTGCAACCCTGCATTGCCATTGCAATGCTCTCTTGGGCGCCTCCTCCTTTTGACTTTGCTTTTTGGGCTTGTTGGATTCCTTTTGGCAGGGCAGCCGCTCCGGGGAGTCCAGAGCATTGTGCCGTGCTCTGTGTGCAATTGCATTGGCATTGCATGCATTGGGGTCTGGTTTTTGGTTTGGTTGGGTTTGGTGAGGGGCCCTTTTGCTGGGAGGGGAATGTACTTAGGCATGGGGCTTTGTCATTTGGTGTGCAAAGTACCATTAGGAGGGGTCATTAAAGCAGGGTTCCTGGCTTCTAAGCCCATCTCCCAGCAGTTGCTTTCTGTCCTCCCTGAGGGTGTGTGTCCTCTTCTCATCATGTTTGTTTGATCGTATCAGACATGCTTATCAGTCATGATACAATGTTTTTCTCTCGCAACAAAATAGCATCAGCCGGCTTATAAGACACAGAAACAATCAAGTGAACATGGTGTTACGTGGCGATGTATCGTGGACTAGTAGGAACCATTATGAATGTTTTAAGTAGGAAAGAACCCTTTACCGGGCTTGTTCAGCTGGTATTAAAGTCGGCTAATAAACCGGGTGAAGCTGATTTTTTGAGAGAAAAATAATGTAGATTTTAGCTGATAACCCGGTTGATAAATTCAAAGGAATAGGCCCTTCTGTTTGTATTTAGGCCCATAGATGAAGTTTAAATAGCTACTAAGAATGGGTTTTAGGAAATGAGGTGGGTTACACATAAAGGATTAGAATTTTTCTCTTTTCCCATGTTTGGCTTTTTTGGATTTAGGTTATGTTTATGTGGTGGGACTAGGCCAAAAATGTAGAACATGTTCATGTCGGATCCCTTATTTCATGAATGTCATTATGAACAATCATGTTGTTGTTTTGGAAAGATTTATGTTCTCGTATTACTATTGCATTACAAAGTATCCCTCCACGTAACTATTTTTGTTCTCCGTTCCTCGTTAGGTTTCCTCCCGTGAACATACATGCTAAGTTCTACTCAGTTTCAACTTTCAACAATGTAAAAAGAGTTAGCTATAAAATATTTTATTAAGAATGAGGGAGAATAATAAGTTAGCTTTTTATGAAAAGCTAAGCTCACACACTTTTTCTATTATTAATGTCCCCACAATGCAACTTAGATCGATGAAAATAAAAGTAAAAGTAAAGTCTATTGGTGGTCGTCATCATACTTGTTCACATGTGGCATGGTGGCCATCTCTAAACATGTAAATCATACGTTTAGATCCTCAAGCTTGTTCAATTGTATCATCTTAGATCCCTAAACTTGCAAAGCACCCATTTATTCAATTGTATCATCTTAGTCTTTAAACCTACAAATCATTTGTTAGGTCCGAACACAGATCGAGTATCTAAATAAGCGGTTAATGAGTTTAGGGACAAACTTGTTCAACTATATCACACGGTCCATAAACTGGTAAATCGCCTGATAGATGGTGAGTAAAATGATATAGCCAAACAAATTTAAGTACCTAAACTAAATATGTAGGCCCTGTTCGGCTTACCTTATAATCCACACTATTTAGCTTTTTTTTTTTCAGTCAGAATAGTGTTTTCCTCTCACAGCAATTCAGCTAGAGCAGTGTTTTTGAGCCAATTCAGTCAAGTTTCAGCAAGCCAAACGGGGCCGTGACGTGTGAGTTTTAGGGACCACATACCTAAACTTAGTCATTTTTAATCACTAAAATGTCAAACACTTTTACTCAAGTTTAAAGAGACATTAAAGTATAGTGGCTTTTAGCCACTGAAGAATAGGTAAAAGTGACTAAAGTGTAACGGCTGCTCGCTAACTTAGCGGGCCCCTAACCTAAGACGCAGCCGACAAAGTTTTAGAATCGGCGGTGGACTTTACTTAAAAAAGAAAAAAAAAGGAGCTGACGACTGACCTCGCGTACCCGTGCGGCGGGGCCTAGTGACGCACGCGGCGAGGCAGCTACGGCCGGCCGAGCGGGCGGCTGGCAGGTGGCAGCGCAGCTCTATGGGAGTGAGGCGGCCGCCGGCCCCGAGCTGCTACTGCTCGAGCTTGGCGACGGGCGGTTCGCTGCGCCGCGGACGGCCTGTGCGACGAGGCGAGGGGGACGGCTCCGGCGTCGCTCGTGGCAAGGCGGGCGAGGGCTCCGGCGGCCCTTGCGGCAAGGCGGGCGGCGACTCCGACGGTGTCACGAAGCGGGCAGCAGCTCCGGCACCACAGTGTACAACCGATAACCGGCGTCGGCAACTGGCCAACGTTGGGTGTTTTCCGGCCCTCGCATTCATGCGACCGCTCCAAAAGCTTCTAGAAGCCGCTGCTGCCGCCACCTCTACCCCTCTCGCCGCCGCGCATCTCCACGTTAACCTTCTCCGCTCTTCGCACCACCTCACCGCGCACGTCCTCGCGTGGTACCCTCCGGGCCTCGCCCGCGACCTGTTCGACGAAATCCCCAGTCCAACGCCTCGCCTGGCCAATGCGCTCCTCCGCGCCCACATACGCGCGCGGCAGTGGCGCGCCGCTATCCAACTTGGTCCGCGGCTCCGAGTGCGCCCGGATGGCTTCACCTTCTCGCTCCTGCTAAGGTCCTGCGCCGCGCTCCCCTCGCTCGCCCAGGGCCGCGCTGTGCACGCGGTCGCCGTACGCTCTTCACCGCGTCTGAAGACGCCTTTGTCGCCACAGCGATCGTGCAGATGTACGCCAGGTGTGGAGACATGGTTGGGGCCATCAATGCATATGGCGTGCTTGAGAAGCCGGACATTGTGCTTCGGACGTCTGTGGTAACCGGCTACAAGCAGAACGGAATGGCCGAGGAAGCACTGGGTTCGCGGTTGGCAACCGTTCTTTTCAGAACGATTGGTCAAGGCGTATGTAATTAATTATTTTTTATCTACATTTAATACTCTATGTATGTATCACAAAAATTTGATGTGATGTGTGAAAAAACTGAATCGGCAGCAGTTCACCCGAATCGGCGGCGGATGAAATCCGGAAGGGACAGGCGTGCGTTTTTGCTTTGTTTGTAATAATTGTCGATCGTTGACTAATTAGGCTTAAAATGTTATCTAGCTTTACAACTAAATAAATTAGTTTTTCTTTTCGATTTTATTTGAAGATCGGTGATTTCCAGGCAAATCTTCTTTTTTTATAGTTCCCAAGTTAGGAGTTGGGAGGAACTAAGACGGATTAGATCTAAATGTTTTTTGATTTTGGCACTTGTAGCTGCATGATTCTATTTAACAATTAGTTCAATTATGGACTAATTAGTTTCAAAAGTTTCAAATCTCGTGATTTCTCATCCAACTTATGCAATTAGTTTTTTTATCTATATTTAATACTCTACATTAAACTTTTGATGTGATTTGGTACTGCATATGGCCTGGAGTTCTTTGCAAGGAATGTGGTTGGTCAAGGCGTTATGCTGACACCAGTCACACTTGTGAGTGTGATGTCGGCAGCAGCACAGTTGGGGCATGTCCGGAAGGGACAGGCGTGCCACGCTTATGTTGTCAGGAACAGCTTGGGCTATGATCTAGCTTTATTAAATGCTGTTCTTGGATTTTATGTGAAGATCGGTGATTTCCAGGCATCTATGAGGTTGTTTGAGGGTACGACGGATAGGGATGTGATCACTTGGAGCTGCATGATCAAAGGGTATGTTCAACATGGAGATGCACACGAGGGGTTGAGAATGTACAGGGAGATGGTTAAGGCACGTGTCCAGCCCAATTCAGTGACTTTAGTGAGTGTTCTGCAGGCTTGTGCGCTTGTTGTTGATGCTGAGGAAGGTAAGAGAGTTCACCGGGTTGCTGTCAGAATAGGTTGTGAGCTTGAGGTGGGTGTAGCGACTGCTCTGGTTGATATGTACATGAAGTGCTCATGTTATGAGGAGGCAATGTGCTTATTTCATCGGATGCCAAAGAAAGATGTGGTCGCTTGGGCTGTTGTCATTGGTGGCCTCACACAAAATGAACTCCCTGGTGAATCCCTCCATGTGTTCAAATGCATGTTGTTGGATGATCATGTTCCTGATGCCGTCACGATGGTGAAGGTACTGTTAGGATTGTAGGATTGGTACCTCTGTGTTTAACCCGTAGATCCGCCCTGGACAATAGCGTCGTGACCTCGCGGACACCGATGTCGAGGCAGCTCCGGCTCGGTGGCGAGGTACATTGGTGGTCCAGAGCGGCCGGTGTAGACCTGCAGGGGCGACGGCGGTGGTGGGGCACATCCCATCGCTTCCAGCACTATCTTTAGATCGGTTTAGGTTACTGTAGGTGGGAGTGGCGGCTCACGGCGAACCTCATAGTTGTAGCCCCGATCCTCACCTTCTCTATTTGTATGTGCTGTGCGACAGGGCCCACCAATCAGTTAGGGTTGGGCTCCCCCGATCAGGGAGCAGGGGCAATGGCCCAATAGACCGTTGAGCCTATTGGTGGAGATCAACTAACATTCTCCCCCTTAATCTCATTCCATCTTTCACTATCATATCATTTACTTTTGTTCATTCCATTACAGATTAGCTCATAGAGCATGTCTTATCGTCACGGTCCATTTCCGATAGACTTAACAGCTACAACTCACTACTCTGTTCTGAAATAGATACTTATCTTTGGGTCTTCTTTTGTCTAGGAATTTTAGGCTTTCCCTTAAACCCATGCTAGCTACATGTTCTCTGAACATGTTGGGTGATAAGCCTTTTGTAAGCGGATCCGTGAGCATCTTTTCTATACTTATATGCTCAAGACTTATGACTTGATCCCAGACTTTATCTTTCACAACATAATACTCTATGTCAATGTGTTTGGCAGCACCACTTGACTTATGTTGTGAGCATCCTTTACTGCCAGATTATAATCGCAGTATAACTTTAGTGGTCTATAGATGTCGTCAACCACCTTCAAACCGGGTATGAACTTCGTTAGTTAGTTCACCTGCCCGTTGCCTCATAACACGCTACAAACTGTCATACATTGTGGACGATATAGTGACAGTTTGCTTTAAGCTTTTCCATGAAATAGCTCCCCTTTGCGAGATGATAGAAAATCCACGTCTGGATATGCATTCACTCTCGCATAATCAGAATCTGAATATCCCACCATATGGAGTGAATCAGATCTTCTATATGTTATCATGAGGCCTTTCGTTCCTTGTAAATAATGCAAGACTTTCTTTACTAATTTTAGTGTTCTATTCCAGAATTGCTCTGGAATCTGTCAAGTAAAATCCGGTAACAAATGCTAAGTCAGGGCGCGTACATACTTGAGCATGTTGCAAGCTTTCGACAGCTGAAGCATATGAAACCACTTTTACTTTATCGATTGAGCTCATATTGGTTCCTAGGGCATTTAAAATCCCCATATCTGTCGCCCTTGACTATAGGAGCAGGTGAGGGACTACATTTGTGCATACTGAATTTCTTTAAGATCTTTTCCATGTATGCCTTTTGTGACAGTCCTTATACCCTTTTTTCTTCTATCTCGGTGAATCTCGATCCCTAGAACGAATGAGGCTTCGCCAAGATCTTTCATATCAAATTTCTTTGTCTCCAGTAGTAGACTGACATCACTACTAGCAAGTAAGATATCATCTACATACAGGACAAGGAAGATAAACTTCCCATTCTTAAACTTTGTATTGACACAATTGTCATCTATATTCTCTTTACTTTGTATAGACACAATTGTCCTCTACATTCTCTTTAAAACCCAAAATTCTTTCTTGTCTGATCAAACTTCAAGTACCACTGTCTTGAAGCTTGTTTTAATCCATAAATGGATTTCTTTAGGCGACATCATATCCGTTCTTTTCCTTACATGACAAAACCTTTCGGTTGTGCCATGTAAACATTTTCCTCTAAGTCTCTGTTGAGAAATGCCGTCTTTACATCCATCTGATGTAATTCTCAATCGTAATGTGCCACTAATGCCATTATGATTCTGAAGGAAACTTTACATGAGACTGGAGAAAAGGCCTCATTGTAATCAATCCCTTCTCTTTGCATATAGCCTTTTGCCATAAGTCGCGCTTTATATTTCTCTATATTCCTTTGAGAGCCAAGTTTTGTTATGTAGACCCATTTACAACCTACTGTTTTGACTCATTTAGGAATTATTTTCAAGTCCTAAACTTTATTGGCATTTATTGATTTCATTTCATCTTCCATGGCCTCAAGCCACTTTGATGAATGATCACTTCTCATGGCTTCTTCAAATAAGGTGGGATCATCCTCTATTTGAAATTCCCCAGTGTTGTATACTTCATAATCAGCAGGAATAGCTGATTTTCTAACTCTTTGAGACCTTCTAGGGTCCTCCACTTTTAGCACATCTTCTGTTTGAGGCTGTTGTTGCTTCCTCTCATGTGTGGCAATAGGTTCTATAGAATCCTGAAGAACAGGTTCCTCATCTTCATTCATTGTTGCCACAGGTAGGATAACAACAGGTGCTGGTACCACAGTATCTAGCACTGTCGGTGCAGCTACAGCAGGTAGTGAGAAAAATGGCTTTGGAATCATTGGAGTGGGCGCATACACCCGCTTCACTTCAAGGACAATTTCTCGAGCTACCATGCTCCCCCTCATCTTTTCGTCCTCTAGGAAGACAGCGTGTCTCGTTTCCACAAACTTTGTATGTCTCCCTGGACAGTAGAAAACGAAAACCTTTTGACTTTTCTGGGTAGCCAAAGAAATGGCACCTTACTATTTTGGGATCTAACTTCCCAATGTTTGGGTTAAAAACTTTAGCCTCAGCAGGGCTCCTCCACACACACGCAAGTGGTTTAGTGAGGGTACTCTTTCTGTCCACAACTCATACGGTGTTTTGGGCACCGACTTTCTTGATACTCTATTAAGAATATGAATGGCGGTTTTAACGCCTCCACCCACAGGCTCAACTGTAAGGTGGAGTAACTTATCATACTGCCCACCATATCCATCAGGGTGCGATTGATTCTTTTAGCTACTCTATTCTGCTGAGGTTCGTCCGGTGTAGAATACTGGGCTACTATGCCATTCTTTTAGGGTATACCGACCGTAGTACTCCCCTACGGTCAGACCTGACTATCTTAATCTTTAATATCTTAAATTTATCCAATACATCTTTTTCTTTCTTTAATTGGATAAATATAGCCATAATGGGAGTAATCATCTGTGAATGTTATGAACGGATCATAACCATCCACACTCTTTACAGGAAAGTTGACCACAGATATTTGTGTGAATAATCTATAAAATTTCTGCGCTTCGTTTGTCATCTTTCTTTATATACTTTTCCTTTTATGCATTCTCTGCATTGTTCTTAATCTGAGAGCTCTAATGGAGGAAGAATCTCATTCTTAACTAGTCTTTCTATTCTCCTCCTCGAAATATGACCTGAATGATAGTGCCATAATTTTGACAACGCATCGTGAGCTCTCTTATTCCAACACTCTGTCACCAGCACTTTATCAGCGGTAGCATATGTCTTTGAAGAGCCAGTGAACTGACTCTTTATTCTATCGAGGTACTCGGTGACCGTGTCACATTCTAGGATTGAACCCACAATTGTAGGCTCAATCGTGTTCTTTATCACAGTCAAACATTTCTGGTTGGCAGTGACACACTTCCTATGTTCAAAGTCATAGGACTATCTTTTGGGATTCAAAATCCCTCTCTTTAGTTGCCCAAGTGGCATCATTCTCTTTTGTCTCCCTCACCGGTACCACAAACTCAGTGGAACACGGTAAGGTGACTACCCAGTTCACCTTAGACAAGATCAAAACCAGGTCAAAAGTTTTGTTAACATAAAAATAACACCATTTGCATGCCTTGATTCCAACGTTGGTCAAAATCAAAACATACAACTATTCTTATACACTAATTCTACATCACCGTTGGGCAGAAATAGAATTAATGCATAAACCGTTAACTTTCACAATTGTTCTTACACGCTAATTCTACATCACCGTTGGGAAATAGAATTAATGCATAAATTATTAACTTTTACAACTATTCTCATACACTAATTCTACATCACCGTTGAGCAGAAGTAGAATTAATGCATAAATCATTAAAATTATAATATTGTTATTAACAACGTTGGTCAGAAAATAACAACATCATAATCCATGACAAATCTCTTTTTCTCCAATTAAATACCACTTTGGTTCAAAATAACTGGAGAATCAATAATTTCTTTAGCAGCAGAAAACTCACTTTTTCTCCAATTAAATACAACGTTGGTTCAAAATAACTGGAGAATAAACAACTTCTTTAGCTATGGAAAAACTCTCTTTTTCTTAAATTTTACCCACAGGGAAAATTGATTTTCCTTTTTCTTTAATCCATTAATTATTTTTTAGGAAATAAACATTTACTAAAAAAACTTTCTTTTTCTCCAGTTAAATATCATGTCGGTTCAAAATCAATGGAGAATATACTTTTTCTTTAGCAGCGGAAAAAACTTTCAATCAATTTCTTGAATTTTACCCACATGGAAAAATTTACTTTTTCTATATTTTCTTTTGAGCCAATTTCAATTTTTTTTCAATTTTCTAGAAAAAGAAAAAAATCGAAAACGGGCTCCTTCTTCACTATTTCGGCCCAAGACTGGCAAAAGCCGGCTCGCGTGCCCAAATTCTTGCCTGCCTTCGATCGCACCTGAAAGCCACAACTTTGGTCTAGGCTTAAAAGTGATTCGGCACACATACTCACTTTGGCCCATGAAGTTGGCCCATTTAATCTTGATCGTTCATCCAGCATCGGACGGCCAAGCGTCGATTTCTCTCGGTTAAAAACCCCGATGCCGTGCGCCCGGGGGAAAACCCTAGCTTCATTCTTCCCGGTGCTCTCTCTCTCATCGCCTCTCTCTCTTTTTCTCTCAACAGTAGTATGCCGCAATCCGAAATGCGATTTGACGGCGAAAGAGCGGACGGTGGAGCGAGGCAGCCAGCAGGCGACCATGGCGCCGTCGCGTCAGCCCTCGTCGCCGCCGCTGCGTGCTCTAACGGATGAGCACGCCGCCGCCGAGCGGCTTGCCCATGGTGCCCCTTTGCTTGAGCCCAATGACAGTACCCCAGTTCGGCCTTTCTTCTCCACGCCAGTGAAGGCCGGGCGAGGTAGGTCCACCCTTCCCCTTGGATTTGGATCTCCTTTTTCTCTTATCCGAATCGATAGGTGGGGATTAGGGTTTAGGTCTAGGGTTAGGGTTCATGTGCCAACCTCGTTTCTTTTCCCCTTCCCTTTCGGATTTGAATCTCGCCCTCTTTTCCGAATCGGTTATAGATCTAGGGTTCTAATCCGACCTGTCATCTTTTCTGATTTGTCTTTGTGATCTTTTTTTTTCTTTTCGGAGTTCATCCGAATGGATCTAGGGTTAGGGTTCGTGTGCCGATCCCTGTTTCTCTTCTTCTTTCTTTTTTGTCCTTTCTTTTCTTTGATTTCTTTTCTCTTTTGGAGTTCATCCGAATGACTTTCCCCTTTTCCCTTTCTCCATGCGAGTTAGGGTTAGGGTCTTTCCTCTTCCCCTTCTTCTTTTGGGATTAACCCGATTTGGGATTGGGGTTAAAATTAGGGTTAGGTCTTAGGGTTTGGCCAAATCCAAACTCACTCTTCATCTTTCCTTAGATCCGAACGGGATCTGTTTGGTTCTTTACTTTTGCCGTGCGCCGTTGAACGGTGCGGCTTCTTTCCCCCACGCGCGGTGGCGGTGATGACCGGTAGACCGTGATGTCCGCCACCCCGGTCACTCTTTTCTTTCCTTTTACCCGGTTAGGGTTAGGGTTACACACTTGTAACCTGGCTCCGATACCATTGTTAGGATCGTAGGATTGGTACCTCTGTGTTTAACCCGTACATCCGCCCTGAACAATAGCGTCATGACCTCGCGGACACCGATGTCGAGGCAGCTCCGGCTCGGTGGCGAGGTATAGTGGTGGTCGAGCGGCGGTGTGAACTGCAGGCGGCGGCGGTGGTGGGGGGGCACATCCGTCGCTTCCAAAGACTATCTTTAGATCGGTTTAGGGTTACTGTAGGTGGGAGTGGCGGCTCACGGCGAACCTCGTAGTTGGAGCCCCGATCCCCACCTTCTCTATTTGTATGTGTTGTGTGACAGGGGCCCACCAACCAGTTAGGGTTGGGCTCCCCCGATCAGGGAGCAGAGGCAAGGGTCCAATAGACCGTTGGGCCTATTGGTGGAGATCAACTAACAGTATTTGCTGCATGCTCAGAATTTGGTGGTACTCGCCCATCCATTTGTCTCCGTGGCTATTTAGTTAGAAATGGTTTCAATAATAATGCATTTGTAGCTGCTGCACTTCTTGATTTGTATTCAAAATGTGGAGACTTAGATAGCGCTGTCAGGGTATTTGAAGGTACTACAGAAAAAGATGTTGTGGTGTGGGTCTCAATGATTGCTGGTTATGGAGCCCATGGCCTTGGTCAGGAAGCTGTTGCGTTGTACCAAAGGATGATTGCCTCATCAATTCAACCCAACAGTGTGACATTTGTGTCAGTGTTATCAGCATGCAGCCACTCTGGCCTGGTTCAGGAAGGAATACAAATTTTTGATAGCATGACTCAAGTTTTTGGAGTCGTGCCAAATGCCGAGCATCAAAGTGCCATGGTTGATCTCCTTGGTCGGGCCGGTGAACTGCAAGAGGCTATAAGGTTCATTCGTGATATGGATGGAAGAGCTGTTGCCCATACTTGGTGTGCCTTGCTTGCTGCATGCAGAGAACACAACAACACTAAGATGAGCATAGTAGCAGCAAAGAGTCTGCTCAAGCTGGACCCTGACCATGTTGGCTACTACAATCTCTTGACAAATATATATGCATTTGATGAGAAGTGGGAGAGTGTAAAGGACACAAGGGACACGGCGAGGGGTAGAGATCTGCGTAAAGTGCCAGGTTACAGTTCAGTTGAGGTCGTAACTTAGTGCACACGTTCATTGCTGGGGAGAGGACTCACCAAGATTGGGATAATATCTGTACATTGCTCTGTGATCTGTCACGGAAGTTGAGAGGCGAGGACTGCTCCTTTCAAGTAGGCACTAGCTGAGCATTCGAGGATTCTGCTGATTGCTCTTCTTTGAGTTGAAATTGATACTTGATGTACCTCAACTATTGGTGAACTTCTAGAAGAAACCTGGTGGAAGAAAATGAAATTTTCAAAGGTGGAAATTCATCATACAAATTTGCAGTAATTTTAGGATTGTATATGTAGACAGTTATATTTGAGTTAAAGATCAGTAAGTACTAGGTAGGTTGGAGCATGCATATCCTGTAGTTTTGTTCCTAAAGAATGTTTGGGCATTTCAAAGTTCTACAACCTGCAGATTTTGTAGCCTGTAGGCAGGTAGCTTATTAAAGTATTTGAACAGGTCTTATTATAAGCAATTGGAGGGTGTCTGGAATCTTCATTGATGATTCTCTGCATAAATTGCTAGTTTTTAGGGAACAGAAAAGCTCCAAGCCTCCAAATTTTTGCTAAACATTCATGTTAAAGTTACCGGCATCTTCTACATTCTGATGAGTGCAACTTTCAATAGCTAACATTGCCTTCCCAATGGAATGATGATGGCCTTCTTGTATTGTGTGTAGGGAAATATGCCCATAGGTACTGCAAACTAGTGCCTGTCTTTTGTCCCTACTATGTATGATATATCGCATGCAAATGAACAGGTATTGAATCTGCTACCAATTTTCTGTGATTACATTATATCTGTGTTGTGAAATGTGGTCTTAAATTTCATGACTTAGTATATGAAAGTGTGTAGAATGCATCAGCGCTATTGCAAAGCAAAGCTACCTGTAGGGGAAAAAAAACTCTTTTTGTGATATGTTTAATGAAACCCTTTTTTGGTAGTTGTAGTCTTCTTTTAGATAAACAGGATATGAAATGAACTGGCCTTTTCACCTTCATCTACTAGTTATAACAGGTTAAGGAAATTTAGGTGTATTGGTCAGCCTAGTATAGTATTATCTACCTACTGGTGCATGTTAGCACCAAAAATGGACTTTTTTATTCTTTTATCACAAATGGTAAGAGTTGTTTAGCCTCAACACTCGAATGGACTTCACAGCACTTGAACAAAGTTGACACTCTAGAATGCTAGTGCTTTGTGGAACTGTTACTATTTCTAGTCACAAATCATTGTGGTCTGGACACTAACAGGAATCTAGCTGGCTTCAACCTGCAGAACAGACAGTAAGGTATTTGGGTCACCAATATATTGCATATATAAGCCGTGGTAGCATAATTCAAATCTTTTCATGCAGTCGGAACCCCTTTCTTAAGGGCTTTTGCAGCCTTTTTTGAGGGGCAATTTTGCTTGAGCTGCTTCTACATCTACTGCCCTTCTGCCAAAGCTCTAGTGCAGGTACAGTAGTGAGCGTAGCACGGGGAGTAGAGGGTTTTTTTTTTGGCCCCATCACTGCCTTTGGCCACAACCACAAGTGCAGCATTACTGTTAGTCTGTTACTGTAGCTGGAGTTGGGGGCCTGGGGGCTTCGGCCAGAAGGCAGGTGTGTGTGCCATGTGAGTGTGAACTGCTGTGTCAGGAACTCGAAAGAGAGAGAAAGAAGCCCTGTGTTGTATTCGAGTGTATGCTGGATTCATGGATTATGGGTACAATGCAGCAGGGTGAATGATGATATGTGAATTGTCGGCAGCTGGAGGCTTGGATCGGAGCCATCCAAACATTGTTGTGTCTGATGTGTTAAGGAGAAAAAGGTGTGTTGTCTTGTTGGTAACGACGTCTCATCTCATTTAGTCGTTTTATGTCACCAGCACAAGCATAACAACAGCTACAAAATGATAGGGCAATTTGTAGGAAGAGTAGGGTTGGTGGAATTGGATATTTGCCCTAGGCTGGTATATAGAGAGTTTACATGACCTGGGGATCAAGTCTATATGAGATCGTAATCCTAGCTAACTCTATTCTAGTCATAATATACCCTAACACCCCCTGCATTCACGGAGGGAACGCCGTAGACAATGAGATTATAGAAGAAGCTGAAGGTGGAAGGTTGGAAGCGGACAATCAACACCCCCCCAAGTAAGTAGGCATGGTCCAAAAGGTTGTGCTGGAGATGCCATGTTCGCTTCTCTTATAATCTGTCTTTTTTCACTGTTTTTTCAAATAATGAGTGTTTTCTCTCACAACAAATCAATGAACAGCAGTGTTTGACTTTTTTTTCAATGGCACGGGCCATGTCGAGGCAGATGCACAGGAAAGCTCAGGCGCAAAAGAGGTGCCATGGTAATGACAGACACATCGAAGCACTCGCCATGGAAGAGGGCGATGATGTGTCGGTGACAGTGGGATTGGAGAAGATGCACGTCTTTACGAGAGCCGGGTATTCCACGCACCATCGGTTGATTAGACCTAGTACGCACGATGGCGCGAGGCGCGATGAGGATGGAAAAGTTAGCAGAGGCATTCGCCATGGCTGAAAGTACTGTTGGCTGGTTTGGTGTGAGAGAAAAATACTGTTCGTTGACTGATAAGCCATGGCTTATAAGCCAAATACGACCGAGCGAACATGCTGTACGAATACGTGTTGATGGGATGACTGAGAAAGTGAGAAGCGATGCAGGAGGCGTCCCCTCGATATCGTGTGTCTGATCAAGGAAAAAATAGATAGCGTCAGGTCAGGCGGTGGACCGGTGGTCGTGGGCTTAGGGGCAGCGCGACAGTCCAACGTCTTGACGGCATGACGACCGACCACCACGGTGCAGCGCTCAACACCCCGAACAATGGGTACGGTAGCCCACTGAGATGAAGACGATCACAAAGAGGTAGGCTCGATCCGCTACTTGATGACGATGACGATGACGACAGACTGGCTGGATCAATAGGATCCGTCGTCTAAACAGTGGCGCTGCCACAGTGGAGATTGATCTCTCCGGGAGCGCGTGGTGTGAAAGCGAGCGACAGCTAAGGTTAAGATCTGAATCTAGTCTCAGGATACCATTTAGGAAAAGTAGAATTGGTTGAATTGGATTATTTGCGTTGAACCTCTACAGCGGTATATATATATAATTTACATAACTTAGAGGTGAACCCAGTACGGCCTTGTTTGGATACACATGTATTCATCTCAATCCACATGTGTTGAAGTTGAATTAAACTAAGTTACATTTCATTCCACTCCAACACATGCGGATTGGAGTGGATATATATGCATGCAAACAAGGCCTACGTGGGACCGTAATCACAATTAACTATCATAATCATCATATACTTATACATTAACACATTTACTCTTGATTCTGAATTCTGTAATTGGTGTTTCTGTGTCTAGTTCTGAATCGGGAGTATCTTGTAGTAGCACAGATAAGATTTGCGTGATGTATCTCTAAAAATTCTCTTTCGTACCCTTGTTTAATGCATTCAGGATTTCGAATAACATTGGATGAACTAGAACCTCACTTTTGATATATGCCAATGTCAATAGAGCTTTTCGGTCATTTTTTCTATTGATTTTCATGCGAGCAGCAGCCGCCGCCGCCGGGGCAACAAAAACTACAGAGTGCACAAACACAACCAATAAATAAGGGCCCCCTAAATCTGCAGGTACCGTGTACTTTGCAATAGCTCACCTTTTGTGGTTCCAAAAGCAAGATTTTCAGACGACGTTACTGATACAGTGATATGGGTGAACGTGTGTGACCATGCTTATTAATTCGACCGGAGACTGCATCATTTACCCGAAGTCCGAACCATCATTGATCTACCATGGGGACCAGCACTGGGTCGCACTATTGTGTCCGTCACTTGTCTACGTAGTCAAAAAGACTCTTTTGTTTTTTGGTGTAATCAGTACAGAAGAAAATAGAGTGACAGCCAATTAAAAAAGAAGAGAAAAGAAACAAGCTCATTAGAAACTCCTTCGCTCAAATTCCTGTTTTCCACAATGTTAATTCTGAACACTTGCACTTTATTTT
Source organism: Miscanthus lutarioriparius (assembly GCA_904845875.1). Classification (NCBI taxonomy): domain Eukaryota; kingdom Viridiplantae; phylum Streptophyta; class Magnoliopsida; order Poales; family Poaceae; genus Miscanthus; species Miscanthus lutarioriparius. The sequence continues at coordinate 16,020,527 of CAJGYO010000008.1, forward strand.
ATGCTCTGAATCTGAGGTGCACATTGTTCTGAGCTCAGATGAGGAAAAAGTAATGCATTGGTGTAAACAGGATGAGACGGTTTCAGTAACCGGGCATGACACGAGGCAGCGAAGAAAGTTCAGAAAGAAAAATCGCTTGCAACCAATCAATTAAAAAACGGACAAGTTCAACAATTATCACCTAAATAACTTGATCCTTTTCTTTGGCACAAACAAGCGTACCAAGAATGGGGCACGACTGCACGAGAGACTAGGAAAAAGTTAAAACACAGCGCAAACCTACTAAAATGAGTTAACTATAAATTCAGTTGACCACAACCGGCCTATTTGTATGTCCATCCGGGGCCAACCCTTGCTTCAGGCAAGGCACATGGAACAAAACTGGTGGGAATAGACCCTCCGTCTAAAAAATGTCCCAAGGGATCCAATTCCAAAACATGCAATACTACTTAAAGTCAGTGGGAGGTGATTGTCACTCATCACCAAACCCAATCTCTGATAACTTGAAACCTGTGGCTTCCAGGTAGATATTTCTTATTGATCAAACCATACCCTCAGAAGCAAGCTTGATGCGTTGGTGATGCTCAGTCACTTTGTAGTCAACTACCTCCGAAAACAACTGGGGATCCAATATACAGTCAGGCCGGCCATAAACAGCAGCTTGCACACTAGCCACCAGCTTCGCAATCTCCCTGCCAGAAAAGCCATCAATCTTCCTTGCAGCTTCCCTGAGCAAATCGTCGCTTATGCCATTCACCTGAATCTTCCGCTGCTGCTTCTTGAATAATGCACCCCAAGAAGATCCTTTGCCCTCTTCCTTGAGTATATATTGGTCCAAGTATAGCTTGAGCAGTTGAAACCTCTCCTCCTCCCCAGGCAGGGGGAACTCTATGACTTCATCAATGCGGTCAGTGATAGCAGCATCAAGGTCACCCGGTCTGTTTGTTGCCAGGACAAGGACAATATCCCTGGACTGGTCACCAGTTCGAAACAATAATGCATTGAGAGCGCTCCGCTGAGCTTCGCTCATATGGGTACTGTTACGCCTGGTACATTGGTAAATAAAAACAAGCGATTAGAGATAGATGGAACCTGTGGAACTTCTTGTACTAGTGGTACCAACCATTCAATGCAAACACATTTACAGCTTTATTATAATTTTTATATTAATGGGCTCTGATGCACTAGCTGAAGGGGAAGGGATTTTTTCCAATACTGAATCATTCTTATCTTAATTCATATAGGAGAGGGATGAGCCCATATAGACTGGATGGTGAAAGAGTATGGGTGAGAACAGAAAACTGTATTGCTCCTGCAAGACCACATAGTACAAATTAAGGTGCTGTTGGGCTCTGATTAAGCCAGGGCCAACTTAAGATAATTGAACTAAAAAGCTGCAAGGGCTGATTAAACCAGGTTGAATTTATTTTAAGATTCAAAATTAGTTTAATTCAAGATCGATAACTAAGGTAACATTTACGTTACAAAAAAAAAAAAAGATAACTAAGGTAACATTCAAGTGCTTGAGTTCAGTTTCATTCATACTAATCATAACATAACCTAGTAGCAACAGGCATATAATTTTAGAAAACTTACTCGCACAAGAATGCATCAGCTTCATCAATGAAAACCAGCATGCCTTTCTTGGACTTCTTAGCCCAGTCAAATATTTGATGGATCTTGGTAACAGCCTCTGATCCTAAGGGTGCAACATCTCCTCCTGTCATCATGGCATAATCCAGGCCCTGTCATGTCAGGGATGTAAGGGTGCGAGTATTATTGGATACCAGTTCGAACTGATTAATTAATTACCAAACTTGTGTCCCCCACTAGTCCCATTTCAAAAGAGGAAGAAGAAGATAATCCAATTACTTAACATAACAAAAATACAAAATCTAACAACTTCCATAGACCACCAGCATCTCTATTATCGTTTTAAGTCTCAAAGTGACAAGGAAAAACAAGTTATTTCAGGGGACTAGCGTGTTCCTATGGATGGAGGATGGTGCAAGAAAAAACAGATCCACAGAACTTACAGATTTGCGAGCCATCTCTCTGGCTACTAAAGTTTTGCCAGTTCCAGGAGGTCCATAGAACAGCATGTTGCGGAATGGTGCACCGTGAGACTTTGTATTTGCAGTTGCTCGTGCAAGATGTTCAATCCTCCGCTTGAGTGAAGGGTGCAGAATAACATTCTCAAAGCCTGCTCCCCCCGACAAAGATGCTGAGCTAGGTTTGAGTAACCTAGACATTGGTAGTGGGAACTTTGGCATTGATGATTCACGGATCAGCGAAGGCTGGCCCAAGATTCTATTGATGTAACTCCATGTAACCCTCGCACCTTCCCTGAAAAATGAAAATAGAAAACAATAAAAGTTAGAAGTCTCTATTATCGTGTGCGAAAATGTAACAGGTACAGCTAGGATTTGTTAATGTTTTGTGTCTAGCACTAAAGGGCGTACCCAGTGCAGAGAGCTCCCGCTCTGTGCGGGGTCTGAGGAAGGGTGTCAGTGGCAAGCCTTACCCTCGCATGTGCAATGCGAGGAGACCGCGACTCGAACCTGGGATTTGTTAATGTTTTGTGTCTAGCACTCTAAAAATAAAATTAGGGAGGCAAACCTAGTAGTATAAACTCCAGCAGCCAGTGCAGTAACTCCTCCAATACCCATTATTAGTTTGCTCCTATCAGTTAACAGCGCTTTGAATCCACCTACAAGTCCACATGAGAAAGGATCATAACCAGTGCAAATAAGAAATTAATATATTTGAGCATTATTTTAGTACTAGAGTTGTTTATAAGAAGAATGGCTTTGGTCCTTGTCTGTAATTCAGGATAAAATGGTTTCAGAAAACATGATGCAATAGTATTGATGAGACCAAAGTGCATATGCACTTGCAAATTACTACAAGAAAAACTTTTTTTAGATATAAACTACTACTGTTCCAAATTGCAAGTTGTTCAGGATTTTTTTAGATATACATAGTTATGTATCTAGAAAAGCCAGAACGACTTACAGTTTGGAACGGAGGGAGTATTTAAAAATACAGGATCAGCAGACATGTATTTGTCCAACTAGACCAAAATAGAGGTTTATCTTTTTTTAATTGCCTGGGACATTCTAGTGAGAGCGGTAGATTAACTTCATAAAATTGCTAATGAAAAAGGCATTGAAACCTTCAATGTGCGAAAAGGTTATATTTATTGCAGAGAGCCACTTTTCCTTTTCACCCTTCATACGTTCCAACATCATTCTTTTCAAAACTTCTTCTGATTGCTTCTCTTCATGAACGCGAGCTTGTGCTTCTGCTAAAGCTTTAACTCTGTTTATTTCTTGATCTATTTCAGCTTTTTCCTTCTCAGTCTGTATCATTTCTTCCAAAATCTTCTGTTCTGTTGCACGCCTAGCTTCTTCTCTCCTGAGGGCAGATGCCTCTTGCATCTTCACAAGTTCAGCATCCTGTCGCCTCTGTGCAGCATGCTCTGTCTGCCAAAATGGATATGCTTGATTAAATTGTGTGTAAGCCACTAAGCCTCATAGCAGCACCAGCATTATAGGAGGTAGCTAAAAAAATATAAAAAGAGAGTTTTCAATACCTGCATTCTTTTTCTAGCCAATTCATCCTCATAGCGTAATGCTTGAGCTTTTGCCTGAGCTTCTTGTTGCAAACTATTTCTGTAATCTTCAGCTTTTTTCTGCATCCTCTCCTGCAGATCAGATATTGAGGATCACTGTAGGAACATAAGTTCACTGCTGGAAATCCATACCAAAGAACCACAATAGTTGGATGCATACGCACGTGCACACAGAGAGATGGAGAAGTTGAAAAACTCTTAAACACATTACCAAAGTTCTACAGTTCGAACTTTTCATGTTGATCAGTTGTCCCGTTGTCCGTTTTATATGCTGTGGACTTGTGGAGTTTTAAATTTGTAGTTACTTGCTATCCACAAAGGTCAGGCAGAGTTGTTTTGCACGTCCACTGTTTTGATGAAGCCCGACATCTCATTGTAAAGTTAATATGCTTCACTGATCCCAATTATAACGGTAACCCCAATCTTATGCAATTGATTTCCACAAAGTAAAGCGAGGAAGATAGTCAGGCTGTTAGGCATATAAGATAAGATTCAGTAGTTGAGAGGTTCGGGTCGCGTGAGCAACCAATCTCCAGACGCAGCCGACGTCCTGGCTGCAACATCAACATCATTTGCATCAAGAAAGGGGACAAGGCGTCAGGAGCTCACCATGTCCCTGAGCCTCTCGTGGATGGCGTATTGGACCTTCTCGGCCTCCAGCTCAGTGAGGCGCGTCTCCTCCTGCTTCCGCATCAGCTCAAACACCTGCACCCGAGCAACAACATGAACAGCGTCAGGAGGGGCAGACCCCGTTAGGTGGCGCAAAAGGGAGGGCACCTTGCCTGCTTGGCGAGCGGTGAGTTGTTGATATACCGCAGCGCTCGGGCCATGCGCTCCAGGGTCTCCGGGTCGCGGCCGAACGCGGAGGCTCCCAAATTGTCCTCGTCGCCTGGATTCGACGGCGGGGACTGGCGGCGGAAGAGGCCGTCGGCGTAGGCGACGTTGGTGAGCGACGCCATTGCAGCGGCCGCGCCGGCGACAGCCGACGCCGCCCTACCTGGCGAGCGCAGGCGGAGGCGGCGCCGCATGACGAGGGAGGCGTAGGGACCCAGGTTTTTGGCGGTGCGTCGGCTGTGGGGAAAAGAGACGCGAGGAGGAAGAAGGGAGCTGCGCGCCTGCGCCGCGATGGACTAAGGGGCTTCTGGCTAAACCCTCCGCTTTCTTTCTTCTTTTCCAAGAGTCCAGCTTGACCTGGGCCTGCCGACAAAGCCGTTGGACACTGTCCCTCTCCCTCAGGAGTCAGGACCAGTTTAGGCCTTGCTTGGCAAGACCCAACACAGGCCCATCAACATGAGGCAATGGCGAACTGGGTCTTACCAAACCAGGCCTTACACGCTATAAATCCAAATACGCCTGGGTCACTAGGGATTCAATCAAGGATGTAAATGTAATGGAGATATGTTAACTCGGAAATTCTGTCTGAGAGCAAAGTATGCATAAAAATTTAACAATCTGGTTAACTTTCATTGACCCTATGTTACAAATCGGAAAGAGGTGGGGGAGGAAGTCAAGATGCAAACAAGGAAAACAAACGAGTTGGGGCTGCAAGAGAAGGGAGGCAATACATAAAGAATCATGTGCGGCTAGACGCTAAATTGAAGTTAATACGCTACAGTAACCCTACAACATGGAGGAGTTAGTAGTCATCTTCGTCGTCCAGGTCTGGATCATTCGATGGCCGTAATCTCTTGCCATCTCGCCCACCAGAGCGCCCTCCCTTCTTTGGTTTGCCTCTGTCGAAAGTAGGCAGGGAATCAGAACCAGGCATCAACACCATGAACCAAAGTTCATTTTGCAACAACTAAGACAAACTTCTTCATTCTAAGGGCTCAAATGTTTAGCGAACTTCATAAAATCACTGCAGAAATTGTATCTGAAAACTTACTGCCCATTTGCAGGAGTGCTTCCACCCTTTGAACGACCTGCTCCATACTCTCTTCCATCTGCCAGGATTATACAAGTATTGAAAATTGAAATGTGCTTTCTTTGGCACCATGGATTTAAATTTCAACCAAGAAGGAAATTTAAGAAAGCTTACCATCTCGTCCAGCCAAATGTTCATCGACCTGTATATGCACAGGAAAAGGTAGCAGAAATTAACAAACTCCAAACTTTGGAAAGCCATAGGAAAAGAATAATTTGAAGCCGTGTGCCATTCAGCAACATTTAGCAGTAATGCTCGTACCGCTGGAGAAGTAACTGATGATAGAGAGAATAACCTCTCGTCAGCCTGAAATTTCCGAGAGCGCTTAACGCTGAAATCAGTCAGAAGCCATCATGAATGTTCTATGTGATCAGCATTACATGAACTGACTCAAAAATGCAAAATCGAAAGAAAAAAAATAACAGAACATTTGCCTCTACAGAATAATCACGTCACACCATAATCTCAAATGGACAATGATCACCATAGTCTAAATTATATTTCCAAAATATAAAGCTCTCATGCTGAGTTGCTGACACTACACGCAGTAGGTAAAGGAACTGGCATGACAAGACATAACACGAGCATAGAAGGATTCCTTGCACCCAAATTTTCCTCCAATAGATAGACTATACATGACCCATGCTGATATATACAGTTCTAAGGTCAGGTCTCAATCATATAGTAATGCAATCAAGGAACAGAGACATTGAAATGTCAAAAAAAAATGATACTATATGCAAAGAGTACTATATGCCAAAAAACTGAAGATCTCGAACTATTGAAGATTGCAACAGTTACTCAATATCAGAATAATGAAAACTTAGGTGTCTTACTTAGAGGTGTTTTTTGAGGATGACAAAAAAGATTCGAAACCCTTCAGAACACTTCCAAATTGATTAGACTCTTGTAGGTAGGTGGTCTCCATATCATAAACCTGGGATTGTCATTATCATTAGTTCAACAAAATTACTAAAAGAATGTAGACTAAGAACTTTAAATTTCTTTGGTTGCTTAATTTTTGTTCATGTCTAAAGAACAAGTTATGTTTTTTCATTTTTGCTAAAGACAATTGCCCATCTAGATATTACTGGTCTAACAAATAAGAGCACACTTTAAAGCGGAAGTTTACAAATATTTGAACATTTGAATGCTCCTCAGGTATATAAGTTTAACTTAGTCAACTTTACTACATGCAGGTGACACTACAGATATTCTGCTGTCTCTAGAACATAGGATTAAAAACTGCTAATTTGGTTAAAAAGGATCAACCACCAGTACTTTGCCTCCTCAGTTGAATTGAAAGGCTTCAAACAAGGGCAATATGTATCCTTCCCTTTTATGAAAAAAGAAACATTGCCTTCTTTGATAAATCGGCTATTCAATTGATTCAAGGACGAAAGCATAAGATTCAAAACTAAAGTATATTTTCTGTATTCTGAAACCCTTAATAGAGCCATGTGAGAAAGCATACTGGAATACAGAATAACTATAACTAATTCTTCTGGTCATCCTATAAGTCGAATACATTGTTTATTATTTTGTAGTTTGGTAATCAGCAAATGCAATTTGTTAGCATCAAGTGTTTCATATCACTTGAACTTAAGTGATTAGCAAAGCATATTAGGAAAGAGGGCATGTTAAGCGCATCAACAAAAATTCTGTTCACTAATCTAGATTCTTGATTTAATCCAATAGCAAACTTTGGTCACTGCGTCGGTACCTCCACCGAAATGAACTCACAGTTTACTTCCATCCTCTCCAATGGTCAATGGAAACTATATTCTTTAGGATTGAAGGCCACGATGGCCCTGTGCATGTGCAATTACATCAGGGTTCAATGTAGTTGTTCTGAAACTTTGTTTTTTCACTAGGATTTGTATTGTTCTTGAGCCAATACACACGCATTTTAGGACAAACTTTGGTTGCCACATACATCTGTGAGTCGAATTCTACGATCTCTCAGCGCCTCAAATCAAAATGTCGACCAACAGTCCTCCCGGAGAGGGAGCGGGGTTTCATATCTTTGGCAACGGCAAGTCCCGTGAAGGACCCGAAGAAAGATCGCAGCTTTTGAACAACATACGCGCCTACCGACACAAACCCTAACGGAAAAGGGATCCTGGTGGGACAGTGGGAGGTGGAGAAGACCTAACCTGGCGCTCGATGGAGCGGAGCTCCTCCTGGAGCTTGGCGCGCTTGCTCATGAGCGCCGAGAGCATCGCCGTGGGATTAGGCGCCGGTGGCGCCGGCGAGGGCGCGGAGCCCGAGGCTGCTTTGTGCGCGCCGCTCCCTCCTCCGCCTCCCGAATCCATGGCCACCGTTTCTAGGGTTTGAGTTCGCGTCCGCCTGTCCGGGATGTTGGGTTTCGGCTCGGTTGTTGTACAGGCGGGTCGTTGCCAATCGACCACGTCACGCGCGAATCCTCGAGCGAGACCTTTTTTTTGTCAGAAGTAAAATTGCATTGGAAATGTAAGACTAGCCACAGTGTGTGCGATGCTTAAAATTTTTATCCTACAAAGTTTAATTGGTTGGAACTCCCGCTTAAGCCACAACGTGGCACACGTGGCTATCCACATGTAAGATTGGTTCCTTCTCATTCGCTAGAGGCATACCGGTGCCTAGTTTTTTTTCGGCAACTCGGCATCCGGCCACAATGTTAGGCATCGATGCTTGGAGTTCAGGGATTTTACAACGTTGTGGCTAGTCTAAGATTGGTTAATTTGAAGTTCAGGGAGAACTTTTTGTTAATTTTGTTTTTTAACATTAAAATTTTGAGCCAAAAATGAAAGCAAGGTCGTTGCGCAAATTTAGTGGAGCCACAGATTTGCATTGCGTTTTTTTGGGCAAAGAGAAAGCTTTATTAGTTAAACGGTAATGATACGTCACGTCTGGACGCGGCTCATCCTTATCCACTCATCCACATACCCCACCCGCAATGCGCTGCGCGCCCCCGCTCGCGCGGGACAGACTCCCTTGCCCGTGCCACCCCCACTCGTGGGACGAACTTCGTCTGCGCCACTCGCCGACTCCAGCCCCGCTCAAGGCTCGCGAGACGAACTCCGCCGACGCCACCCTCGCCCGCGCCGCGTGCCTCCCTCGCCCAGGCTCCCGCCTCCCGCCACAGTCGCGCTCCATCCGCCTGCCACGCCCACTGTCAAGGTCCGTGCCACCGTCGAGCTCTGCACCGGCGACCTCCGCGACTCTGTGGCATCGAGCTCCGCGTCAACATCGAGCTCCACAACGACGAGCTCCAATCGTCCAAGCAGCAAGGTGGCATTGCGCTGAAAGCACATGTTGCAAGCGTATGTTTCAAGTGTTACAGTTGCTTCAGAGGTATGTTGCAAAGGGTTTTGAATGGATGTTGCAAAAGTAGATCGGGATGTTGCATATGTTGCAATGGTTGTACACTTATGTTGCAAACGTCTATTTCCAATGTTTCATCTATTTTTATCAGACGTATGTTGCGAGTGTGTTTATCTAGATGTTGCATATGTTTCACACATATGTTGCAAGTGTTTTATCTACATGTTGCGTTTGTGTTGCAATATTTTTTTTAAGTGTTTCATGTGTTTTTTAAGTGTTTCAGACGCATGTTTCAAGCACTCTATCTGTCTTCAGACGTATGTTGCAAGTGTTATATCTGGATATTTCAAAAGTAGATCGGGTGTTGTATCTCCCTCCTCGCCTTTTGCTGCCTTGCATCCTTCTCAGACTGGGGAGGGGGCGCGCCGAGGCCCGGCGGAGGGGCGCATCGGGGATGGTGGCGTGGACGCGAGCGCACGCTCTCCCCTTCGGTTACACGAGTAGATAGCGCTTTAGTTCACTTTTTCTGTTACGCGGGAAAGCTTAGATGGGATGCTCCCATTGCTGGGCCTGAGACTGGGAGCTAGGCCATGGTTCGGTTGGTTGGGACCGGGGGCTGTGTTTGAACACAGTAGATACAATGAAGATAATTTCTAAAGTTAGTAATGAAACACAAGTACGAAACTTTTTTAATGGCTTGTGAGTAATAAATAACTTTTATAATGGCACATAGCTAAAATCCTCCTTTTCATCGGAAGTAAAATTGTGTTGGAAATGTTCAGTTGGTGCTTAGATAGTACAGTAGTAGATACAATGAAGTTTTAGGAGGAACTTCCTCTTGTCAATTTTGTTTTTTAACACTAAAATTTTGAACAAAAAATGTAAATAAAAAGTTGGAGGTCATTTGTGCAAATTTACATTTGTCGTGGAGGGACCAAATTTGCATTGCATTTTCGATAATGTTGGGTCAGGACGTTCATCTGTCCCCACTCGTCCGGACACTGGCCCCTAAATGCGCAATGGACCGACCCAACGACCCCCTCAAATCCCCTCATCCGTTTCTAATAAAAAACACCCATCACTCTTATCCGCTCATCGCTCCTATCCGCTTGCCTAGCGCCTCCGAGGAGCAGCGCTTGCCCACCAGACTGTCTGTCCTGCATGCCAAGCACAGCGCGCGGCCTCCTCAGAGCCATGGCGCTCGACCGCCTCCGAGCCGTGGCGCTCAGCCGCCTCCGAGCTATGGCTGCCCTATGCCTCCCTGGCGCCTCATGCATTCGCTACCGCCGACCCACCACGTACAAGCACCGCGGGGCCGCTGTCTCCGACGAACTTAACACGTCAACGAGCCTCTATTCTCCCAAGCAGCAAGGAGATGTTGCAATGTGGTGAAAACACACGTTGCAAGCGTATGTTTTAGGTGTTTCATAGGTACGTTGCAATTGTTTCATGCAGATGTTGCAAAAGTAGATCGAGATGTTGCATATGTTGCAATCGTTGTACACATATGTTGCAAAGATCTGTTTCCAATGTTTCATCTATGTTTTCATATGTATATTGCAAGTGTGTTTTATATGGATGTTGCATATATTTCACATACTCCGTATGTTGCAAGAATTGTATCTGGATATTACATATGTTTTGCAATGTTTTTCAAGTGTGTCGGGTTCATAAACCCGGGGTCCTTCATGGACCGGCTTCCCAACAAAGGCTCGGCCTAGCAGACAACATTGCGAACCAACGCGCATCTCTTGGGCCGGACCAAACACCTAAACGATAGGCCGGAAGGGCGATCCAATCTTCAATCGGAAGGCCTAGCCGAGGAGAAACGGCGCCCGCTTCTCTAACTCCGGCCCGCCACTCCGACCGAAGCGCTCGCTTCAGTCTCTAGCCCGCCTCTGGACGGCCTCTCTGACCGGAAGGCCTAGCCAAATACCGTTTCCGACTCTGACCCGCGTCTTCGACCGGGGATACGCCGAACCCCTACTTACAAGCTCCTTTCCAAACTAGCGCGGTCAGTGCCGACTGGGGCCAACCGACCGGGGATGCCCGCCCGGTAAGGACCAGGAAACGGACGGAGAAAGTAAGGCAGGACGCACAAGTCAAATCGCAATATCAAGGACCATACCCTGTGCACCTACCAGGCAGTACCCTGCGACCCTCCTGGCACGACAGAACTCAAGCAGTGTTGTAAGCGCCGACATTTTCCCCTACAGTGTTGTTGGTGCCATTAACTCCCATACTAGACAAATACGGTAAGGCTCTCCCCACATGTCTCTGGGCATCGATAGTGTTGTGGGCGTCGGCATTTACCGAACCAGACGAATATGATAGAAAACCCTCGCATGCCTCCGGGTATCAACAGTGTGGCAGGCGCCGAGGTCTGCCATACCCAAAGAAGACAACACCCCCCCACGTGCATCTGACATTCAACAGTATTGTGGCCGCCTACCATCATCCTGTACCCACTGGCATGGGAAACAAGACTTAGTAGCATACATACTCTCTCCCTCTCACTTGTAAGACCATCCCCTTCATCTATAAAAGGGGATGCACTCTCTTTCAATAGTTAGATTGTTTTAGATCGACCAGTTCACTACAACACAACAACAGAACCACCAGGTTCAAACCACGAGCACGCGCTCGAACACATAGCACATAGCGGAGCTCCCGTCACTCTTGGCCCCTCTGACTAGAGTCCGACCGGACCTCTTGTACCCCCCATCTTTCTCCCTTCCGTTTGTAACCCCACTGCAAACTTCGAGCACCTGGGCTCAGGAATAAAGTCACCGACCGACTCAAACTGGACGTAGGGCATGTTGCCTGAACCAGTATAAACCATGTGTCATTAAGTGCTAGGCCACCTTCAATCACAACGTATGGTAAAACTATAAATATTTACGTGTTGGTTACTTTCTGCACCGACAAAGTGTTTTCTAGGTGTTTTTTTGTAAGTGTTTCAGAAAAGCATGTGAAAGCATCTAGACCCCTTATTGGGTTTCGGTGATTAATGACAATACGAGATTACTGTGACTAACATGTGTTTTGTAGATGCAATTAAGTTAGGTCATGGTAATGACAATTGATTGGGCAATCATGGTGTCATGCCCCTACGATGGAAATCGTTTTGGTTTTTCAAAGGATGGACGACAAGGTTAAGGATGGACTAGTTCTAAGTGTCGTTTGGTGTTGAAGAGACACTTAGAGTAGTTTATGACTTTGTTTTTCCTTTGGCCGTACTATTAAGGGGGGTATGGACGGGTAGTTTGACCTAGGTGAGTCTAGTGGTTTAGGTGTGGTGCACACTTGTTAAATCTAGCACTAGGTAGCTCTTAAAAAGCCCTTAGATCAATTGGAGCAAACTTCATTCACATATGATTACGATTTGAAAGTGAATAGAGGGTCAAATATTGATCGGACGCTGGTTCCGGTGTGACCGGACGCTGGCGCAGAGTCCGATCAGTTCATTTGATCAAGGTGAAGTCATCTGGATGCGACCGGACGCTGAGAGTAGAGTGACCGGACGTTGGGTGCCAGAGTCCGGTCAACTCCAGTAAGGTCCCAGAGAGGGAGAATCCTGATTGGACGCGTCTGGTCAGTGCTGACCGGACGTTGGTTAGGTTCCGGCTACTGACCGGACGCTGAGCAGCAAAGTGACCAAACGCTGGGTTTCAAAGTCCGGTCAACATCAGTAAGGTTCTAGAGGGCAGTTTTCGTGACCGGACGCTGGTCTATGTCCGGTCACAACTTAACTGCTCGGTGGCGGGGAGAACTGACGGAGCGTCCGGTCACCCCGCAGAGGCACGTAACGGTTCGTTTTGAACAAGGGTGTATAAATACTTCCTCTATTCATGTGAGGGATCACTTTTGCTCATTCCAACAGCTGAGAAACACCCTTGAGAGTGCCAAAAGAGTAAGGTCCTAGTGAGGTAATTGAGATTTGAGAATCCAAGTGAGAGGCCTCATTAATGAAAGGAAGAGTTGCAAAGTGTGCATCCACCCTTCTCATTAGGCTTGTCATGGTCAAGTGAGAGTTCGTGCTTGTTACTCTTGGTGATCGCCATCACCTAGACGGCTTGGTGGTGATTGAGAGCTTGATGATCATCCAGCGGAGCTTGTGGATGACCCAACTCAATTTGTGAGCGGTTGTGGGTGATTCACCGTGATGGAGTGTCGAAGAATCAACCCGTAGAGAGCACTTGATCCTTGCGCGGATCAAGGGAGAGCTACACCCTTGCGCGGGTGCTCCAACGAGGACTAGTGGGGAGTGGCGACTTTCCGATACCTCGTCAAAACATCGCCGCGTTCCTCCTTCTCTCTTTACTTTAAGCATTTACTTTGAGCAATTCAATTCTTGTATTTATATTCATAGAATTTTCATGCTAGAGTAGGATTGGAACATAGGTTGCTAAACTTTTGTGCGGTAGAACAATAGAAATACTTTCTAGGCACAAGGGGTGAAGTGGGCTAACCGTAGGGTTTAATTATTGCAAAGAATTTTAGAATTAGCCCAATTCACCCCCCCCCTCTTGTGCATCTTGATCCTTTCAGCATGTTTCAAGTGTTTCATCTGTTTTTAGACGTATGTTGCAAGTGTTGCATCTCGATGTTTCAAAAGTAAATCTGGTGTTGCATCTCTCTCGTCGCTTTTTTGCTACCTCACCTTGGTGTCTTCTCCTCCTCCGGGCGTTGGCTAGGCATCCTTCACGCCCTACTCCTCTTCCCAATGCTGGTGACATTTGGGGCGGCACGAGAAACTTACACTTGAAGTGGATGGGGAGGGCGCAGGTGGTCCCCGCGCGGCATGCACGTGCCGAAAAAAGCAGAAGGAGCGCGGCGCGAGAAGTGGGATGGGGCTCGAGTGTCCGGACGGGGAGGCGCGGAGGGGGCGCGGGTTCATACGTGCGCGCGGACGCGTGAATGTAACAAAAGGCACCGTCGTCTAGCGCCAGTAAGGCCCTTGCATTTTCGGGGTAAAGAGGAAGCTTTATATTAATGAAAGTCATTTGTACAACTATTGATGGGTCAAAAACCCATGCAGGCGCATGCCTCATTTATACCATTGAATGGTTGTTTCCCCTAGCTAAAAGAGTCCAATCATTTCCTTCCTTATTGCATCCTCTCTTTACATATACCAGCATCAACAAACAAAGTTTCTTTGCTTGTGCGATCATAAAGCCGATTTTTGATCTGTTCGTACCTGAACTCTGCATCACTTGAACCATCGTTGAGCAACCTAATTCAATGGTGATTAGAGCATGATGTCTCCTTTGAATCACGATCGAGCACTCTAACACCAGCCTCACCCATACTTGCCATGAAAGAGACATCGATGTTCATCTCGATCCATCCATTGGGGGTTTAGGGGCAATGGCCCCGTTCGCGTGCCTTTAAACCCGGCTTGATCCGCTTATTTTTTCATCCGAAACAGTGTTTTTCTCTCACAAATTCTTCCAAACCATCCAGATTCCTCCAAAATTCAGACAAGCGAACAGATCCAATGTGTTGAAGCTTGTCGTAGGCTTGTGTTGTATTTGGCTTCCATGGACGACCGAACCAAGATAGACTGCTTTCTCTTGTAGTATATAAATATATAATAACATGTTCTTGTTATCGGGTGTTCGACAGAGTCTCCCAGTAGTTTAGGACATAATGGACCGATTCAATAATTAATTTGGTACCTGATTAGTGGGTTATGTTGTTGTGAACCGGTCATGATCTCCATAAGCGAGGTAGCATAAGAGTCTTTTGACTTAGAAAGCATTTGTTCAAAAGCAGTAGCAATAAGCTTGGGCCGGAGGGACAAACTATTCCTCGGTTTGGTAAATAATCCTAATGATGCCACATATTACTATTTACTCCCCACCGTTTCAAACTATAAGTCGTTTTGACTTTTCTAGTACATATATTTTGCTATGTATTGACGTACATAGCAAAATAGATGTACTAGAAAAGTCAAAGCAACTTATAATTTGAAAGAGGGGAGTATTGTTTTACTGTACTTAGTTAATAAAACCACTAGATCATATAAATAATAACTAAATATAAAGTAGGAAGACAGACACAAAGTCAATCTTATTGTTACAATTGCAACTTAAGAATTTCTTTCTAGCGAAAGTTAATCAAATAGTTCGCAGTAGACACGGCACAACCAGTACGTCCAACAATTGCAAGTTGAGCCTAGTCGGCCAAACTTGAGCAACATAAACAGAAAAAAGCTGCCTAACCCAAATTCATGATATTCATGTTGAGGATAACGTTTCTTTGTTCAATCATGGAGGCAATGTCTGTCTCTCTGAATGCTCCAATGTACTCCCTCCATCCCAAATTATAAGACGTTTGATTTTTTTTTCTCGCCTCAAGTTTGACCACTCGTCTTATTTACAAAAATTTGTGCAAATATAGTCAAATTTAAGTTATTCTTGAAGAATTTTTATTAATAAACCAAACCACGACGAAAGAAGTGATATTTTATACAAATTTTTGAATAAGACGAATGGTCAAACTTGGTGTCAAAAAAGTCAAACTTACAATTTGGGATGGATTGAGTATTCCCTATTCATTTTTCCTGTCTTCAGAGACTGTACCAAATATGCACAACACAACACGACTCACGTATTGCCTTTTGCGATATTAGCCGCTACGCTAACGCTAACCACCTCGCGATCTCTCATTGTAGCGCATTGGACCACCTGCCAATGATCTCAACCTGATCGGCAGTGACATTGCCTGCCAACCATTCTGGAACACGTCAATGTAAAGCTTTTTTCTTCCATGTTCATGCCTCTTTGCAGTTGTGACTCTGATTAATTCTCGTTAGGCTACTGATTCTGTGGTCTTGTATTCCTCCATCCATAAATATACAATTTTAATATAACATAGTATTGAGTCAAAACATTTTTAGTTTGACTAAGTTTATATAAAAAATATCAATATGTATGATACTAAATCAGTGCTATTAAATTTCGCAATGAGATATGTTTCTATAGTATGTCTATTTGTGTTATAAACATTGATATTGCTTTTATAACCTTAGTTAAACTAAAAAAAGCTCGAGTAGAGATAAAGCTAGAATTTCGTCTTTTTTGGGACCGGAGCTAGTATCATCGAAAAGTATATGCATTAGATGAAACTTTGATCAAAGTTTGGCGCATCTTCAGTGTCTCGTAGCTGCCAAAGGATCATGTGGGTCTCTGTTGCCGCTGCTCAGGGAGTCAGGGACCAGCCTGCACAGTTTGATGCCCTGGTCAGTTATCCTTTTTGCGGATCGCCCAGTCACTTGGCCAAGATGACCAGTTCTTCCTTATCATACAGCTGTTGAGTACTTGGCCCTGAGTTTGGAGCTATAGGCCAAAGCCTGTCCGCGTTATCACATCAGTCAGCAGAATCAGCAAATAATGGCGACAAACGGAACGCGTGTGGCTTCATGGCTCAACCAAACCAACACCACAGGCATGCCCGAATTGGAGGATTGGAGCAAAGCAAACGACAGTTACCACACACAAGGAACCACAGATTTATTTCACCATAGCATAGCACAACGCTACCAGGTAGCAGAGTACAGCAAACAGGACATACACTTGGATGGAAGCCACGAAATAGCATAGTTAACATCTTTAGAGAGCGCACCAATCATGTTATTAGTTTTCTGGACCGATTGCTGCTTCACGGTCTAGAGATATAAGCTCTTCCAAGATCACATTCATGGCGGTTTGGGGTGCCTCATCCTGAAATAAGAAACCACAATGGGTCACTGTTATCCTTGGCCGAATATTGGAAAGATGTGAAAGCTAGACTCGGTATGCACTCTCATGCAACACAACAGAAAAACCCCCACTAGTGAAAAGAGCTTGCACCTGTAACCTGTCATAAACAGAACACCTTTAAGGTAGCAGGGTTCTATACTGCTTTAGATGCAAAACTTTGCGAAAATATGCACAAGGTTAATAGGCATGGGGCCTGGGAGGAAAAGGCTACTTCTACCTTGGATTGACATTCTAAAGGCATGGGGCCTGGGAGGAGAAGGCTACTTCTAGAAAAAAAGAGCTTGAATTGGCGTTCTAAAATTGCCTATTTGTTTCGCAGAGAAATATGATTTGGGTGCTCAACTTTACAGAAGTTTAATGGTAGCAGCACAAACTACTAATGGTTATCGCTTGCAGAAAAGAATTTCCAGGCCAGCACTAAGGTGATCAGGTAGTATTTAGATCAGCAGCTGCAGGGGTGTACTGGAGTCTATCCAATATTTCCCAAGATAACTAATGTATAAACTGAAACTAAATTGGAGCAGATAACAGCTATAGTTATCCGGTTCAAATGAATGGTGTTGTCAACCAGGATTTAGCTGTACTTGTCACTTATCTTCATTTACTTGAATTTGCAAGTTGCCAAGCAAACCTGGTGATCGACAGATAAATAATGGACAAAGGAACAAATGGTAAACTCCAATTAAAATAAAGTCTAAATCACAAAGAACAACCAGAAGAAAGAGCAAAAAATCACATCACAAGTTGTAAATAATCCTTATAAACAAGGGCCGTACCATAGTAAGGGATTATCCTAAGACGAAGCACGACCTGCAGTATAGCCTATATAGGCAAGTTCATAAAAAGAAGGGAAACTCTTTTTTCAAAAAAAGAAGAAGAAGAAGGGAAACACGCATATTTTTGCTTGTCCATGGATTTCTGATTAGCAAACTAATAACCACATAAATAAACGTTAAGAAATTAGTTAATGCAGTAAATCTTAAGAACCAAGGTTTTGACTTAAACTTTTGGAAAGCATATGACAATGATAGTCAAGACTGGCCCCATGCATACACAATTTAAAAGGTGAGTAAAGGGGGGAACAGAAGGAACAAGCTAGAAAAAGGCATGTCGAAGATTAGAGGGGGAAAGATAATCTAGGTGGACAATGGACCAAAGAAAGTAATGAACATTAAGTCAACAACAGTTTCAAAGTCAAGTGTCTGCATCAAGAAAACAAAAGCAACACTTCTACTGCACGTGTGCCAAAGGCTAGCGTGCTAAACAGCATAGTAAGAAAATATGCGATGCAATGCAATGCCATGATGTAGTGTTAGTGGACGAAAGCCAGGCGGGAGTAAATAGGAAACTAGAGTTATGGCGGCAGACTCTTGAGTCTAAAGGTTTTAGATTGAGCAGAACTAAAACCAAATACATGAGATGCGACTTTGGCGGAGTTGTACAGGAGGAGGGAGATGTAAGTTTGGAAGGTCAAGTAGTGCCTAAGAATGATACCTTTCGGTATCTGTGATCGATGGTACAGAGGGATGGAGATATTGACGCGGACGTTAGCCATAGAATCAAAGCAGGGTGGATCAAGTGGCGACAAGCTTCTGGCATTCTCTGTGACAAGAGGGTACCACAAAAGCTAAAAGGCAAGTTCTATAGAACGGCGATTAGACCGGCTATGTTGTATGGAGCAAAATGTTGGCCTACAAAGATTTGACATGTTCAACAACTGAGTGTTGCAGAAATGCGTATGTTGCGATGGATTTGCGGTCACATAAGAATTGACCGAGTTCGGAACGATGATATACGTGATCGCCTAGAGATAGCACCAATTGAAGAAAAGCTTATCCAACATCGGTTGAGGTGGTTTGACCATGTCCAAAGGAGACATCCAGAGGCACCAGTGCATTGTGGAGTCCTAAGCCAAGCTAATAATATGAGGAAAGGTAGAGGAAGACCGAAATTGACATGGGGGGAGGCAATAAAAAGAGGTTTGAAAGCTTGGGATATACCTAGAGGTCTATGTTTGAATATGAGTACTTGAAAAACAGCTATTGAAGTGCCTGAACTGTGACTTGGGGCTCTTGGTGGGTTTCAACTCTAGCCTACCCCAACTTGCTTGGGACTGAAAGGCTATGTTGTTGTTGTAATGCAATGCCATGATGCATAGATGGAGCAGAGATGTAGAGAGCAATGTGTTACTCTACTCTACTACCTCTTGTCACCATTGTTCCTGCCACAAGAATTGCTGCTGCTTCCACTACCACCGGAGCTGCTGGAGTGGGATCCTTGACTGCCTTCTCCAGATTCAATTTGCCGCACATCCTTCTTCAGCCATTTGTAGTGCCTCTTCACATCCTCAGCGGTCTTTCCACAACCAACTGCTCGTGCAACATTGTGCCAGCGGTCTGGTGTGTCCTTGTCATATATTGCTAGCGCACTCTCGAAAAGCTTGTTTTGACTGTCGGTCCAGGACGAACTCATTATTTTTTCTCCCTCTTGTTCTCTTTACTCAGCAAGAGAAAACACCTAAGAGAGATGCAGGGCAAGCAATGGCTGCTGCTTGTGTCTGTTTGGATGAAAGAGTGAGGGCAACGGTGCTCTTTATATAGAGGGAGCATCGAATAATACCCAGTAGAGGTGGGGGTGAATTATATCAACAGTACAGAACAAGTTGACAAGTCTATATAGGAGGAAGCCGTATGAGAAAGAGCATGAAGTGTCATTGCTCCATTAATTCCTCATGTATTACAACTTGTTCGGAGGAATAACCAGAACCTCAGGTTTGCTGGGGAAGATGACGAACTTTTTATTTCTTTTCTTCGCGTCCAATCTTCATAAAGATTCTCTTGTGCCATCCATAAGAGGTGGGTCAGTCTTCATTATTACCTTCAGTTCTCTTTCTTTCATATTGATCAGAATCTTTTAACTACTAATATGATACCAAACTCAGTAGCAGTTAACAGACATTAACATATGCCTATGTGGCCTTTCCTTAATTAGAGAAAGAGGAGCTTTTATTGGGCCAGAAAGGATAGGGTTACTTATTCAAAGCATTTACAAAAACTGATGGACAGAGAAGAAAGATAACATTGTCTGCTCAACGGATAAATTGGGCCCAATAATTTGATATCCATCTCAATCATCAGCCCCTTTCAGTGTTATGGTGACAAATTGGATATTTTATTCAGCAATGTATCGACAGATAGAACTTTATTGGACACAGGCCTCAAAAGAACATGGAAGTCTAGAATTCTAGCCTTCTGAGATCTAAACAACACTATTCTTCACGAAAAAACTAACCGAAATTTAAGAATATAGCACGTATCTTTTTTTCAAATGGTTAAACCCTTCTAGTTTCTTCAAAATGTTTGCTGTTACATATTTATTCTGTAAGCTGAGCACAACATTTGGTTGAACTTGTATACAGACTACAGTGTATGTAGAATAATTCTCTCAAAAACAACATTAGTCCAGAATTTGTATCTCAACAAAATTATTAATAAATGTTTCTGGCTTAAAGTTACCTTAAATTATTGATATTTCAGTACCAAACCAAATACAAAGAGGCTACATGGGCATGGCAGTAACTCCTGTAGTGTTGGAGTTGGACAGTATAAGTTCAAATGTAGTCACTTACAATTACACTTCAAACAAAAAGCAAATAAAGAAAAGATGATTCAACGATGACATGTGTCGAAGACACAATGGGGCTACTTTGTGTTACCTTGATAGCAATGGATGTATCTTTAATGGTACAGGTAGAAACATCACTCTTCTTTCAGATTTTGATATTCCCTATATACTGAAACAGCACTAAGAAAAAGATGCGTCAACAAGGCAATTAGCATGTAGTAAAAAGTAACAATTCTTTGTAGGAATCATAGAAACATTTGTGTCCTATCCTCATTTCGAAAGAGAAACTTGTGTATTTCTCCAAATTGATCTCGTGATTTGTCAATTAAGAACATAGTGCTACAGAATATGCGTCTTTGCCAGCATCCACACTTTGACTGTGAACACATCTGGAGCTTTAAAAAGGGATCTGTGATGAATAAAACAACTATTGAGTAATCATGAGTAGAGAGTTCATGCCTATATTTTCCCCTGAATGTACGGAATGCTAGTACTGCTTTACATCAGTCACATCAGAACAAAACTAAAGGAGAGTGAACATTTGCAGATCGCCCATGGATACTTTCTTATCATTTTAACTTTTCAGGTACAGACAGGCCTTGTTGGGGTGCTGCTGGTAGCAAGCCCCACCACGAAAAATAGTAGGATCCTCAATCAACTTGAATTTAGTTTTACAAGTCTACTTTTTAGGAAAATTTTCACTCAAATATTCATTTGACTCTTTATTGTACCGTACCTCTAACAGGTGAAAGCAACTGAATTTTGCTATTTCAATCTCGGGAAGACGGTATTGGGTTCCAATTAATTTGTGTTACTTACAAAAGTTAGAAATATACTGCTCCTTGATTCTACGTGTCCATGTCAAATTTTGTTTTAACTGAAAACACAAGGTTCACCACACCATCATCCTGCGCCACAATATGAACAGAAAAAACAATATAAAACGGATACAAACATCAAAAGCTACGGTCAAACGAACCTATTGCAAAAGGCAGCAATGACTTTAGATACAAACATCAAAAGTTATGGTCAAATGAACTTAACCAAAAGGCAGCAGTGTTGGGATGCAAAGAGAAGGATCTGTGGGATGATCTACTGGAGGAATGGTATATCCTAATTTTCTGATATCCTGATACTCTCGAAAAGACTGAATAGACAGAATTCTCCGACCAAGTGTACATTTCTCTAGGAATAAGCATGGAATGTATGTGATGATGATGTCATAATAATAGAAGAATCATCAAATATTGCATCTGAAAGATTGGATTCTCAACACAGATGTGAACTTTTAAAGGCAGGGAACCTCACAAGAAAAAGAAAGTTGATAAATGATCTGTGGCCTAGGAGGTAAAGAATGATGCCCAGATAAGATGTGATGAAACCACTGTGGGAGGAGGTGACGAAATAATAGATAGAAAAGGAATACGATCCAGCAGATCCTCGGAACCCGATGTTCCACTTACAGAATACAATACAAGTGGACCAACTTTTGCAGACAGGAATGGCTTGGACAATGACGGTGGAATGAAGCAACGCTGTTACAGTCTTGTTCACTCCGTGCGAATCCTAAGATGCGAGCTAGTACATACATATGTACAAAGTTTGCAAGATCACCCCACCAAAGGGAGAGCGTCTAAGACCTTCATCTTCATCCTTAATTAAATGGGTGGCGATCCCGATCACGCCATCGCCACTCCTAGTGGGTCAGTGCCCAAGCGGCATTCACGCAAACGCCTGGCCTACACGCGGGTCGCGTAGGAGCGACGGGGTGCGCGCTCACCTCACATTCAAAGCACAGTCAGACAGTCACCTTGAGCGGCCGAAGGAGATCCACGGCGCCTGCGCCGCCGCCCTGCGGACAGGAGCTCGCTGGGCGTTGAGCGCCCCACGGCCCCACCCGCGGCCCCCACCCCACGCTATGCGCCGGAGTAGACCAGTAGACACTGCGACACTGGACTGGCTCAGGCAGAGCCGCAGAGGCAGCCGAGGTTGCGCGGCCTTTGCGCGAGCAGACGAGCGGGGTTTGTCGGGCCGTACGCAATTGTGGTCCGTGAGGGGGAGAAGACAGAAGATGGGCCCCAAACTATTTATTCCATGACCACTTATCCGGTTATCCCCCGTGTACGTACGCGGCCTTGTGGGTGGGCCTGCCAAATCGACGACGCGATGCGCGGGCCATGGCCCATCGCAAAGACGTGGGCTCGGCTTGCTCAGTCTGATACAAACTGTACTGCACGGCCCATTTGTAACTGTACCATCTCGCGTCTGTGGAACATCTGTCTTGCAGCGCACACGCAAGGTTCCCGCGGAGTGAAGACTGAAGTTGCACTAGCCTTGGCCTGAGCTGGCAGCGCGATTGAAGTGCCAAGTCCTCGAACGTGACAGAATCGCAGCCTGACATAATTGTTGGAGCCTTCCCGCTTGCTCATCCAGACGGACGGATCGCAGCCGCAGCACACTGCACACCCGTCTGACGCTGATGAGGCCCCGAGACCCCGATCACCGCGGGGGCAACTTTACCAAATCAAGACCGGGACACCGGGTTGGCGAGGCGTGGTGGAACAAGCAAGCAACACAATCCAGCTCTCCAGTGCTCCACACGCACGAAGAAGAGCTCAACTCAAAGCAGGCGTCGGTGCTGCCGCCGTCGGTGCATACAAACTACCGCGACGTTCACGTCCCGGGGGCCAGGTCGTGCAAAAGCGCAGGCGTCATACGCGCGTCTGGCGTCGTCAGAACCCGCAAGGCTCACGGCTGGCACTCGATCTGCTCCGGTCGGACTCGCTCTTCCTTCCATCCATCCTCCGTCACGTACTCACGTACGGTTCGTGGCTCGCGCGCGAGTCTACCGGCTGCCTTTATTCGTTCCCCTCCTTGTCGTCGCACTGAAACGTTCAGAGACATCGACGCGACGTCCTGAACCGTCGTTCGGCTTATTCTATATTCATTTTGTTCGACTTTTTTTTTTAGTTAGAACAGTGTTTTTCTCTCACAACAACTTAGTTAGAACAGTGCTTTCAACCAGTTTCACCCAAAGATTCAGCGAGCCGATCACTGATGACTCTCCGTGTATTTTTCTTCCTACTTGCTCGATCGGTTTCGATCGAACGTTGCGTTTGCGCCGACCGAAGTGAGCCGCCCTTGACTGCTGACTCTCCGTCGTTCTGTCGTACGGCCCGCTCATTTGGTTGGTTTTTAAATTTGGTTTGGTTTGCTACTGGTCTTTGGTTTATTGTGGGAGAAAAAAACATTGATATTTATTAATTTGAATGATTGAAACCAACAAGCGAATAACTAATTACACAGATTACGACTAATTTACGAGACGGATTTTTAAGCCTAATTAGTCAATGATTTGACAATGTGGTGCTATAGTCAACATGTGCTAATGATAGATTAATTAGGTTTAATAAATTCGTCTCGTGGGTTACCGAGGACTTCTGTAATTTGTTTTAGGTCCCGTTTAGATTCCAAAAAATTTGCGTAGTACCCGTCACATCGAATCTTGCGGTACATGCATGGAGTACTAAATGTAGACGAAAAAAAAAACTAATTGCACAGTTGGGTGAGAAATCACGAGACGAAACTTTTGAGCCTAATTAGTCCATAATTAGACACTAATTGCCAAATACAAATGAAAGTGCTACAGTAGCCAAAATCCAAAAAATTTTGGATCTAAATGGGGCCTTATCATTACTATCCGAATATTCACATGTGACACCCCAATATAACATCCTATATGACGTTCCTAAACTTTACTCCATGTATTTAAACACCGCTGTAACGTGTGTGGTGTCTGGTGTGGAAAGAATCTCCAGGGAACAAGGTTTGCCTGTTGTGCGATCAGGACGAGAGCAAGTGCACCTGGCTGGCCCGGGACGGGACGACCGTCAAAGTTACACGACGTTTCGTCCCCTGACACTGTCGAGTGTCAACCCCTACGCTGGTGGTCACCGCGCGCTCGGTAGCATGCGCACCGGCGCACCGCACCGCACCGCACCCAGCAGGGCAGGCTTCTTCAAATGCGCGAAGCGGTCATGCACATATAATACTAGTCGCGTTCGAAGTTTCAAGTTTGAAGCCATCGTGAGCGAGCATTGCCGTCGTATTCGTATCGCTCCTTTTTGCGTTTGCGTGTGTTGGCGCGTATTGGACTTTGGGCAAAGGCACGTACCATTCCATTTCCATCTCCTCTCTATACTCCTATCCACCTCGATGGCTATAGCTCGATCCCGTGTTGTCGTCACCAGTGGCTCATGCAGCATACGATCGAGTACCTTTCTTAACCGAGGTCATGTTTAGTTCACCAAATTTTTAACTTTGACACTATACAAAAAAAAGATTTCTCGTCACATAAAATTTACGGTAAATGCATATACTACTAAATGTTGACGAAATCAAAAACTAATTGCACAGTTTGGCTGTACTTTGCGAGACAAATGTTTTGAGCCTAATTAGTCAACGATTGGACAATTATTGACAAATAAAACAAAACGTCGCTGTAGCTAAAAACACGGCCCGAGTGCATGACTGATCCGTCAGTCCGTCACCCAGCTTTGAGCCCTCGAGACGATGCTCACACTATTCTCCGATGCTCACATTCACCAACGAACGACGATGCCTTTCTCGGTCAAAAAAGGGTCGTGCACGCGTGCTTTTTCCAATTCCGATCCACTGCGGCAGATTGATATGCAACCGCTGCGTTGCGTATTAGCGAGAAACGGCACCCGGTCCATCGGTGTCTTTTATTTATTAATCTCTCTCTGGTGTCGAGAAGAACCTGTGCAAGTTTCCACGACGCATCTCGTGAATGACCTGACGCTAGTTTTAAACTGCCACACGTAGTAATATACTATACTTTTCTTTAAGACTTCGGCGGCATATGTACAGGAGGTCAACGGTCGAGGTTTGCCTGCCCGTGGCAGCGACGTCGCTGATCGGCTGATCGTGATGAGGTCGACGGCCGGCCTCTGCTTTGAACGCAGCTGCGTCCTCTCTCGCGCGGGGGTCGTGGTCGTCGAGTCTGTGTGCCGAGGCCCCGTCGCTACGCGCCACAGGAGACCAGACACGCGCTCGTGCAACACCGGCGGCTCAGAGCGCGTACTATTCCATCTCAAAACGTGGCACCGTGGCAGTGAATGGCATCGTGGAACTGGAAGCCTGGAACGGGGGAAAAAAAAAGCGGGGTGAATCCGGGAACTGATTGGCGCCGGCGACTCGTCGATGAATCGCCATGGCGCGCACGGGGGGCACACGGCTCGGTGGTCCCCGTCTCCCCGTTGCCATCTCTCGCGCGGTCCACGCGCGGCGGAGTGGGCGTCCACGCCGTGCCGCATATGGTCGTCGATCTACAACACTGCAGCCGCGTGCCATCACGATTCGTAAACGAGACATGTGCTCATCAGGATCGGATCGACTACTAGTAGAAAAAAAGGAAGATCGATACGTGTCCGTGGACACTAAAAAAAACGTGCCACACAGAATGCACAGAGCACCACTACCGGGGGTAACTATCGAGACAGAATCATCGTGTCCACCTGCCAACAACCACCACCCCATGTCCACCACTCTCGACGAAATCTGATCGACAGTCTATCGAATGATATACTCATGATGGTAGATGATCGGTGGAGGTACGCGTAATAGGAACCATATGATGACACAAGGCGCAGAGATAGCGATTTAGACGTGTTCGACCGTTTGATCGACGTAATACTCTACGTCATGTATCTTTGTTGTATTGTATTGAATATGGGATGATTTTGAGGGGATACCTACGTCCTGTGTCTTTATTGTATTGTATTGAATATGGGATGATTTCGAGGAGGGCTCTGCCCGCCTTATATAGCCGAAGGGCAGGGTTACAAGTCGGTTAGATCTAGATCTATTTGGCTATATGATAAGTATTTACGAAGAATACGATATCTATCATATTTGAACAGATTCTTATCTATCTTCAAGATTCTTCTGATTGTCTTGCGGTGCACGTCGATCAGAGCCAAACACCGTAGGCCATGATCTTATGGGCTGGACCTCCCCTGGTGGTGCGGCCTATGTCCATTGTTGTGGGTATCTGGGGTTATACCCCCCACAGCTAATCCCTAAGCGCCTTGTATCCTTTTAAGCAACGTTGTCTTGAACAACCCCGAGTAGTTTGATGTGAAGCCGACCAGTTTTAACTGGTGACCTGGACGGTGAAAGTCGAGGCCGACCAGCTTAACTGGTGACCTAGGCGGTGAAAGCCGAGAACGACCAGTTTAATTGATTAGCAGACCTCGGACTTAGCTAAAGGCTTGCCAAAGGATGTAAGGGGCTCAAGATTAAATTTGAAAATTCTTCACCTCAGATGAAATATAGTCACTTAAACTATGTTTCCATGACTTAGTCAATAAGGAGGGTAAATCAGAAAAAAGCACTATATTCACCGCCAGGTGAAGTGTAGCCACTTAGTCCCCGAGCCAACAGAAAGATGAAGAATGAATCTTATAATAGGGTCAAAGAAAATAAGTCTGAAACCTTACCGACATCATCTGACATGTGCATATCAAGACCCCGACGCGCTGCCCAAGATCAACACCCTGATCCAAATAGCATGGAGCAACTTGATAGCACACCGATGAGACGTAGCAAGATCCGACCGCTAGGGGAGTCCCTAGCTTAGCTGGTGTCAGTGTTTCGAACAAGCACCGGCTAGTAAATTTATAATTATTGCACGTTAGGCTCGGATGATGTACTAAAGGACACAAGGTTTATACTGCTTCGGGCAGAACGCCCCTACGTCCAGTCTATGGTTGCTCATGTTATTAGTACCGAAAAAGGTTCATAGTATGGGGTACAAACGGTCGAGAGAGGGACATGTCCCAAGTCTCTGATGGAAAGGTCGAAAGGACGCCAAGAGCTCGGTTGCTGCTTGGTTGTGTGTTGTGTGTTGAAAACGATCGATTAAAAGTTGGTCCCCCTTAGTGGGGTGCCCTGCCCTCCCTTTTATAGACCAAGGGAGAGCAGGGGTTACAGAAGGGAGAAGGAGGAAAAAACCAAAGGTAGAGAAGGTCCTTCGGGGGAGCCGTGTCTTCTTTTTCCCGTGTGCCTGTCCTGCTAACATGGCAGATCGTGTCAGGGATGGCGTGTTCGCTGATCCTTATAGGGCCGTGCCCTGGCTTCTGTCAGCAAGTGGGTGCGTCCCATCCTGCGCCGGCGTATGGTGCGGCGTGTCAGAAGGCCAAGCTACGACCCTTCGAGGAGTAGACGGGGAAGTGACCCTACGTCCATCACTGTAGGTGATGTGAATTCTGTCTTGGATCGTAGTGGTTGTCGCATGCTTGTGTTAGTATCTGCGTCCGAGGGCTGATGGCGGTGCCTACAACACTGTGGGACAAAAGTCGGCGCCTACAACACTGTTTGGGCACTGTTAGGTCGAAAAAGACTTAAAGCGTCCATCCCATCGTATCCTGATGGTGCCTTCCTGCAGGCATACAGGGCATGGCCCTCGATACTGCGGTTGACTCAAATGTCATGTTGTACCATGCGCTCGTCTTTATGAAGGGATAGGGTGCAGTCGTCGGGCGAGGCGGAGCCCGCCCTCGGGCGTTGGTCGAGGCGGAGTCTAGCCCTTAGCCGTTGGGTGAGGCGGAGCCCGCCCATGAACGTCGGGCGAGGAGGAGCCTAGCCCTCGGGGGTCGGGCAAGGAGGAGCCTAGCCCTCGGGTTCGGAGCGGAGCTTAGCCTCGAGCCATCGGGCGAGACGCCTTAGCCATCAGCCCTGAGTCTAGTCCTCGGTGGTCGGGCGAGGCAGAACCAATCTTCCGTCGTTCGGGCAAGAAGCGCAATAGCGTTCTTGTCTGACCGGAAGTGTCCATGTTCGATGGTTATTAGTTCCACCTCATTGGGTACCTTGGTATTAGGTCCCTAACAGTAGCCCCCGAGCCCCCAGGGTGATTCGGACAGAATCGGCCGGGGGTGTTTTGACTTGCTAGAGGGTGCACGCGAACACACCCGATGGGTGTAGCCCCCGAGCCCCGGGTGATTCGGGCAGAATCGCCCAGGGGGTATTTCGATTCGCCAGAGGGTGCGCGCGAGCGCACCCATCGGGTGTAGCCCCCGGGTGATTCGGACAGAATCGCCCGGGGGGTGTTTTGACTTGCCAGAGGGTGCGCGCGAGCGCACCCAACGGGTGTAGCCCCCGAGCCTCCGGGTGATTCGAGCAGAATCGCCCGAGGGGTATTTTGATTTGCCAGAGGGTGCGCGCGAGCGCACCCATCGGGTGTAGCCCCCGAGCCCCCGGGTGATTCGGGTAGAATCGCCCGGGTAATTTTGGACCCTTCGCGGGTAGGGCTGTGAGATTAGGTTTTTATCAACTGGGTAGTTTTAAGGGAACCCTGGTATCCCGTTCGCGGGGATTTAGTCCACGGTTAGCCTGGATTGGGGCTCGACTACAGATCAAGGCCCCACTGATGCTCGTGTACCTAAGTCCTGGTCGCTCGTGGGCCCATCCCTCGTTGGGACGACCATCGAGACTATTGGGCCGACCCTTGGACTCCTGGGCCTAGGCAGGCCGAAGATGAAGCTTTTTGACCCATATCCCCTGTGTAGGAAAAGAGTCCGGTCCGCTTGGGAAGGCGAACCGTCTGGCGCGATTTAGGTGAGAAAGGATAGGGATCGTGGGCCGTATCCCACGACGTGATGCGGCAGTGTATCATGGCAGGCTCAGAGATCGAGGCAGACGTTTGCTCTTCGTCGCCCCTATAAAACCACGGGGTTTGCCCCCAGGGTTCCGTACTTCACCTCCTCGCCTTTGTATCTACAACCTCCGCCGCCAATCGCCTGAGCCTCCCGCACCCGTATTGCCGCCACCATCAAGCTCGCATCCGCATCGCAACCGCCATCGAGGTCGCATCCGCCCCCTTTCCCATTGTTTCAATGGAGCCATGGTGTAGATCCAACTTTACCCCTCAGCGCCTGGAGGGCCTCATCCGCCGTGGCCTCCTTCGCCCGTTGTCCGCCGTCGAGGAGTGGCGGCTGCCTAGTGATGAGGACAAGCCATCGCCGCCCGAAGGGTATGTCATGTCCTTTGCTCTCTTCCATGAGCGGGGATTCGCCGTACCGGCTCATATGTTCCTTCGGGGGCTGTTGGAGTACTACCAGGTGGAGTTGCAGCACCTTAATCCCAATGCGGTCCAGCATATTGCGGCGTTTGTCGCCCTGTGTGAGGGGTTCTTGGGGATTAGTCCCCACTTTGATCTATGGCAGTATTTCTTTGTCGTCAACCTATCGAAGAAGCGGGTTGGGAAGCAGGAGCTGAGCATGCCGATGGGGTGTGCCAGCATTCATCTGCGCAACAACCGGGCGAACGACTACCTGTTGATGCGTCTATCGACCTCCAACAAGGGGTGGCATTCGTAGTGGTTTTACGTCAAGGATGACATGGCCGCCCCCTTGCCGATGTACTCCGGCGCCTCATCAAAGAGGTCCCGAGTCGTGGAAGTGGGGGTGTCCCGGACAAAGATAAGAAGAGGATCAAGGACCATCTCGCCGCCCTCCAAATTCTAAAGGAGAGGGGTGTGAAGGGATCGGGGATCATCGACGCCTACCACATGCGGAGGGTGGCACCGCTGATGGGCCACGCGCTCCCCCTGTACCTGATGGCGCCCGAGGCATCGCCTGAAGGGACGACGCTCACTGACGAGGTGCTCCCCCCACCAAAGTGGCACTGCGGATCAAGGAGGCGATGGAGCCTTTGAAGGACACCGCTGGTGTTGTCCTTGACTTCGTATATCCGGTGCTAGGACATCCTCCAATGCGGCCAAAATCGGGGTTCATCGATTTTGTAAGTTCCCCTTTCCCGTGCCTTTTCTTCACTTGAATTTATGACCCCTTGATGCTGACCTCGGGATAGAGGGACCAGCCGAAGAGACTCGTCCTCGAGGATAGCCCGACTCCGCTGCCGAAGGACCGGATCCTGGCAGGAGCGAATCGCACCGTGACCGAGTGGGATAAGAGGACGAGGGAGCTCAAGAAGAAGAAGATGCTACGGAAGCAGCAAGCACGGGATCGAGGAGAGGAGACAGGCAGTGATCATGACAATGACGACGACAACGAGGTAGTTGCCGACGTGGATTGGGATGTCCTAGAGGGCGAAGATTCGCTAACAGGCACCCAATTGTCCACGCAGGGACCCTTCCTATTCCACGTGGGGGGAAGTGAGTCCTTGAGGTTGATGGAGGCGGGCCAAATCACCGACCCATCCTTGGGGCGGGTGGGAGCCGGTGGATCCATCGCTACACCCGGGGTGCCGGTGGAGGATCGGTGGATGGGGGGAGGCGGATCTGCCGCTGCCCCCGAGGTGCTGATGGAGGGGGGCGGCTCTGCTGCCGTGCCCCACGAGCCGATGGGGGCGGGTGGTTCTACCGCCATGCCCGAGGTATCGACTGAGAGGGATGGCTCCGTTGCCGCGCCCTCAGAGATAAAGGAGGTGAGCCTCCCTGCTCGGGAGCAGGAGGCAGGCTCGAAGCGGCCCCGCCCTGACGAGTTGGGATAGGAAACTAGGGGTTCATCCCCAAAACGTCCCTACCGCCCAACAACGCCGGAATAAGTCACCGATTCCTCTGCTTTTCCTGTTTTTCTGTTTTTCGATGTGACCTTATGCCTTTTAACTTTTTGCAGACTCTTGCGACGGGTCGTTCCTTGGCGCTGGCGCCTAAGAAGAGTGTCGCTCTTTAGGCAGAACGGGTGTCGTCGCCTGATGTTGCTCCTGTTTCGGGCAGGAGTGGAGCCGATGTTGCGGCCTTGTCGGCCGGTCAGGCGCCGGCAGCGGTGGTGCCCGTGCCCTCAAAGGGTCATGCGGGCGCCGAGGCTGAGGAAGCGCCCTCGGGGGTCGCCGAGCAGGCGACAGCGGAGGTGACTCTGCCGCCTACGTTGGAAGGGATGGAGCCGCCGCCCGTGCTTGTGGTGCCTCCTATGGTTGGCGCGGCGTCGCAAGTTGAGCCCCCGACGTCGCAAGCGAAGGTGGCCACGACTGCGCCAAGTCAGGAGCAGCCGGACACAGCCACGGCGGTGTCCGAGGGAGTGGCACAATCCGTGCCACCGACGGCCCTTGTGGCGGCGCCCGAGGTAGGCCGGATGGAGGAGGATACGGCCGGAGGGTTCCCGGGCATAGTGGCGGTAGTGGAGAGGATCAACAGGGGGGTCGCCCACGCGGGGTGAGCCATCACTCCGGTGGATGGCAGCTCAGGACCCAACGTCGACTCTCTTCTCGCTTGACGATGCTTTCGAGAGCATGGAGCGGGAGAGTCTCAACATTGGGTTCTCAGCCATGATGGATGCCTTGAGCCAGGCCAGGGGCGTCCTGTGTGACGTCATCATTCCCACTGGCCGGGTATGCGCTTGATCTTCTCTCTCGCTTTCTTCTTTTCTTCATCTGTTCTTGTATTTTTGTATTTTTGATACTGGTCTTCTTTTTAGTCCCTTATTGCTCGTAGCCAGGGAAATCCCAGTTCCTCCACGAGTAGAAGGCGGAATGGGACCGCCTCACCGAGGAGGCCTGGCTGCACGGAGATGTGAGCGCCCAGCTTGCTGTCGCCCAACAGCGGGAAGCTGAGGCGCGTCGGGACGCGGAGGAGGTCCACGAGATGTTCGAGGATCTATCGGCGAGGGTGTAGTGGGATGAGGAGGCGGCCACCAGGGTCCGAAAGGAGCGGGATGAGCTGCTCCAGAAGGATGCCGAGGACAGCCAGCGGGCCGTCGACCTCCTGGCTGAGCTAGAGGCGGAGCGGGATCTCAAGCTGAGGGCCAAGGAAAGGTCTACGGCCCTACAGGAGAGGGCGAATCAGGACGTCGGGGAGATCACCCGGCTGCGTAGGGTGCGAGACGAGCTACACCAGACCGCAAAAAGACTTTGGTTGGAGCGTAGTTTGGTCCGCGAGGAGTGCGACCGGGCCGTCCGAGAGCGTGACGAGGTGCGCCAGGTGGTGAACTCCCTCTGGGCGGATCTTGGAGTTGCCGTGACCCAAAGGCTGGAGGCCGAGAATGTCTCTGCCGGGCTAGGCACAAAGCTCGCCGAGGTGCGAGGGTTTCTTCAGGCTAAGAGTGATGAGCACGATCTCCTGCGCGCCGCCGTCGATGTGGTCTTCGATGACCTGGGGGTGGCGCAGCCGGAGGAAACCAGCTCACTTGCGGCCCGTGCCGTGGGTATCACGGCACGGGCGGGCCAGCTTGAGGAGAACGCCTTCCACACTGGGATCACTCAAGCTTTTGCTGTTGCCCGCTCTCATTATGATCGTGAAGTTAACCTGGAGGTGATGAGCCTCGGCTTCGCGCCTGGTTATGAGAACTCCGAGCTGGATGAGATCGAGAAGGTGGTGACTCCTATCGTGCGGAACCTGGAGGACAGGCTGAAAGGCATAGTTCTCCCTCCGAGGAAGTAGTTAGCTGAATAAGTTTAGTAAACATTTATCTATAATATGTGGACAAGTGTCGGTGCTTTTTGTGTCCAAAAATAGTTTCGTGATTTCGTTTCGTAATTTTGTTTCATTTGTTCGATCTTACTTTCTTCCCTTTTGCAATAGAGAAAAAAGGTTTATGCGATCCGACCCTTCCGTTTGTTTAAGACCATAGGGACCGCGGTGTACAAGGGGGAAAATTTGATTATGCTGGTGAGCAAAGTTACCGTAGCCATCGGGGTGTGGGCTTTTTGCTGTCTTACCAGGCGTGCTCGTTTATGTGTTCCCACGAACCTTGCCGCCAATCTTAGCACGAGGAAAAAGGTCTGATGCACTGAATGCTTCGAAAAAAGGGAGGTATTCATACCTTTATTAGCCCCTGAGGGAGATCCGACCCCTTGCGGTCGCAGGGGCCAGATGTCGCTGGAGACCAAAGCGAGGGCAACGAGCTTGCTATTGTATTTGCATGTACCCCTTACTTAGGATTTTGGCGATCGTTCGATGACCGTGCGTTTGGTCTCATTGCTCGCCTGGCCTTCCCCGAGCCCCCACGCGTAACGTTCGCACCGTCCCTAGTTTTTCGCAACTAGAGGGGTTGAGGCGGCGTCACTTGCCTCGATGGCTCGAGTGACGTGTCTGATGAGCTCGCTAACAGGGGTGTTAGGACGGAATCCGATCCCGTTGCTTTGCGACAGGGTCGGCAAAGTCCTCGGGTGGCATTTCGTTGCTTCTTGACATGCCTTCCAATAGATTCCCCTCAATGGGGATTCTATGGGCCCGGCAGGAGGCTGGATTGAACTTAGAAGGTTGAGATGACCCTATCCGCCTCAATGCGGGTTGGCCAAAGGCCGCTAAGGCTCATCTGTGTTTTCTCCTCTGGCTCTTGTTTGATGCGAGGTGGCTCTGGACCCTTCGCGGGTCAGCCTTCAAACCTCGGTCCCTCGATCTCGGATCAAGCGGCTCGAGCCCCCAAGCCCCTTAGGGTCTGATAGGGGTCGGCTGTGTTTCATGCGTTACCCTGTCCTCGGTTTCCGCAACCGGAGGGGCTGAGTTGACGACACTTGCCTCGATGGCTCGAGTGTTGCGTTCAATGAGCTCGCTAACGGGTACGTTCGTGTGGAATCCGGGTCCATCATTCGCTGATGGGGTCAGCAGAGCCCTCATGTGGCATTCCACTACTTCTTAACCCGCCTTTCGGCAGATGCCCGAGCCATTCGGTAGGCTCAGGTGGCCCATTGGCCTCTCCTCGACAGAGATTCTGTGGGTTTGGCTCGGGGTTAGAATCGAACGAGAAAGGTTGAGATGTCCCTGTCTGCTTCTGAGTGGGGTCGGGCAAGGCCGCTGGGGCTCATCATGGTTTTTCTCCCCTGGCTCTGTTTGACACAAGGCGGCCTCGAGCCCTTTGTGGGCCGGCCTTTGAACCTCGGTCAGT
The DNA here is from genome assembly GCA_904845875.1 of Miscanthus lutarioriparius. Taxonomy (NCBI): domain Eukaryota; kingdom Viridiplantae; phylum Streptophyta; class Magnoliopsida; order Poales; family Poaceae; genus Miscanthus; species Miscanthus lutarioriparius. Next base: position 16,054,646 of record CAJGYO010000008.1, read on the forward strand.
TGCCGCTCATATCAAATGAGGCGGGCGCCGCTTCGTGGCGTGACATGAAGTGTTGAGATGCGAAGATCGCGTATGCAAAGTTTGGATGATGGGATTAATGTGTGATTTAATTGAAAGGAAAGCGAGGGTCGGTAATGTTACCTCGGTGGTATGAGTGACGAGAAGCTCTTACCGGACATGTCCGTGCGGGTTTCGAGTCCGGCGTTTGCGTTGGGGCCGGCGTGACCTGCACGAGCATCACGATTTTTCATCTCTGTCTCTCGATGGCGATTCGAGTCGTTCCATTGACTTTAAGCGACCTGATAGCTTCTCCTTGATGGAGATTCTACAGGCAAACCCCTCCGAGTCCCTCTCGAGAAGGTGGATACAGAAACTCGAGGGTACGGGGAACTGCGAACTTGATTTATGCTGGTGAATGAAAACACCATAGCCGTCGGGGCATAGGGTCTAGCGGTTCGTCCAATTCTACTCAAAGTTCTACACCCGCACCCCGTGTCTCTGGTTTTTTAAATGTAAGGAGGGGTTAGGCGATGAGGATGTCAAAACAAGTAGGCACCCTCGGCAGCCCCTGAGCAATGTCCGTGCCCCTGCCGTTGCCGGGGTTGGACGCTCGATAATGAAATTAACACGCGAAGTAGATAGCAGAGGTGCTTATCTTTCAGTAGTCGTTCGTTCGTTGTTTTACTTGGGCCATCTGACCGACCCAGGAGGCCCGTTGGGCCCCCCTGGACGGGGGTTCTGTCGTCGGGTCATTCTATGGTGTTGCCTGGGGAAGCGGAGAGTCGCCTGCATGCAGGTGCGCCCTGATTCTCACGCCCAACGCGCGGTAGTGGTGGGCCATGCCCAGGCAACATCCTATTTTGACCAGGCGACGTCTCGTTGATCAGAGCACGTCCCATCGGTCCAGGCGCATCCCGTCGGTCCAGGAGCGTCCCCTCGGATTCCCGTCGGCATTGATTTCCCATCTGCATTGAATAGGGAAGGAAGAGAGTTTTTCATCCCAACCTTTCACCTTTCCTCAGCTGCTATGCCTCTTCCTTAAATAGGGAGGGAGAGGGGAGTTCCCGTCCCATTCCTTAGCCTGCTTCTGAGCCGTTACCTCTTCTCCTTCCTTTCCACCGAATGCGTTCGTGCGTCGCGGCGGTTCCTAAGTGAGAGAGTGTAATGCTAGGGAGAGAAAAACTCACAGATCCACTTGTGAATCCAGAGCGTGATGTCGAGCTAGGTGTCCTCCAACGTAGATGAGATGGTACTGGTTGCCTTCGCTGAGAAGGGACCGCTTTCACCGAAGGGAGTGGTACACTGGAGGGTGCTGAGTGTCGTTGGTTTTGTCGCCGTTCGTGGCGGCCTTTCTTCGGTGGGAAACACCCCCCGTCCAGACGCCGTTGTTAGGGTTGTGGCTGATCATGATGGCGTAGTCCCTGGATGCCCCGGCGGAGGTGCCGTTGTCAGGGTTGTGGCTGATGACGATGGCGTAGTCCCTGGACACCCCGATGAAGGTGTCGTTGTTAGGGTTGGGGCTGATGACGATGGCGTAGTCCTTGGACGCCCCGGCGGAGGTGTCGTTGTCAGGGTTGCGGCTGATGATGATGGCGTAGTCCTTGCATGCCCCAGTGGAGGTATCACCGTTGTCGATGTGGTGCTTTGACGTTGTAGATGACGGCGCCCTTGAGGATCCCGTGGAGCGGTAGGATGTCGTCGATGGAGAGTGTGGCGCGGCGACCGTAGTAGTACTCATAGTAGAGCTGGTCAGAGACTGTAATCGAATAAGTTTGTGAGGGAGCCCCCGAGTGAATAGTCTTTTGTATTTATGAATACGTTAGTCCTTTTCATGATGAAATCACTTTGTAAGCGAGAAATTTGTGCGAAAAAATTAATAAGTTTTCAACTTTCGCTACGGCAAACAGCTTTTCGGCTTTTCTCCCTATTTTCGTAAAAGAGATCTCTGTGCCCTCTGACCCTTCTCATAGTTAAGGTCGCAAAAAACTCAGAGGGCGGGAGCGCCAACTCTGATCATGTTGGTGAGCAAGGAGGCCGTAGCCGCTGGGGCATGGGTTTCTCGTAGTCCTACTAGTTATACTCAGATTTTGTTCCCGAAATTCTAGCCTTTAGGACTTACCATGAGAAAAGAGGGAAAACACAGAGAATGTTTTGCAAAGATAACACAGAGAGTGTTTGCAAGATAAACATACTTATATCAGCCCCCGAGTGAGGTCCGACCCCTCACACATTGCAGGGGTCGGATGTCACTAAGGATCGAGGATTTTTTAAGACAAAAAACTAATAAGAAAGAGTATGCGTTTATTTAAGGGTAAAAACGACATAGCTGCTCAATGTTCCAGGCGTTGGTGAAGACCTCGCCGTCGATGGTTTTCAACATGTAGGCGCCTGCCCGGAGTACTTCCACGATGACATATGGCCCCTCCTAGGGTGGGGAGAGCTTGTGACGGTCCTTGTTGCTCTGCAGGTCGCGAAGGACAAGGTCCCCGATGTTGAAGGCTCGGTCCCGCACCCGTCGGCTGTGGTACCGACACAGCGTCTGCTGGTACTTGGCCAAACGGAGGAGGGCGATGTCGTGGCTTCATCTAGCTAGTCCATGGCGTCTTCGTGGGATGCCTTGGCTCCCTGCTCGTCGTATGCTCTGATTCTTGGCGCTCCATAGTCAAGGTCCGTCGGGAGGACGGCCTCGGAACCATATACCATGAAGAAAGGTGTGTAGCCGGTGGCCTGGCTAAGAGTTGTCCTTAGGCTCCAGAGCAGCACCGCAGGGAGCTCGGTGACCCAGCATGCACCGAACTTGTTCAACCGGTTGAAGATCCTGGGCTTGAGGCCTTGTAGGAGCATGCCGTTTGCGCGCTCGACCTGCCGTTCGTTCAGGGGTGCGCGATGGTAGCCTAATTGACTTGGATGTGTTGTTCATCGTAGAATTGAATGAATTTCTTGCCAGTGAACTGTGTGCCATTGTCTGTGATGATGGAGTTCAGTTCTCCGAAGCGATGGATGATGTCGAGGAAGAACAGCATAGCTTGCTCAGACTTGATCACGGAGATCGGCCGAGCTTCGATCCATTTTGTGAACTTGTCTACGGTGAAAAGCAAGTGGGTGTAGCCCTCGGGCGCCTTTTTGAGAGGCCCAACCAGATCGAGCCCCCAGACCACGAAGGGCCACGTGATGGGGATCATCTGGAGTGCCTTGGCCAAGAGGTGAGTTTGCCAAGGGTAGTACAGGCACCCTTCGCAGGTGCGTACGATTTGCTCAGCGTCGGCTACTGTAGTGGGCCAATAGAAGCCCTATCAGAATGCATTCCCAACCAAGGTTCTAGACGTGGCGTGGTGACTGCACACCCCACCATGGATGTCGCCCAGCAGAAGCTTCCCCTGTTCGACGGGGATATAGAGCTGCAGGATCCCGGTGTGGTACGAAGGAGGTAGTCGTGGTAGAGTGTTCTCTAGTCGTCCAGAGGGTCGGGCTCTGTCGCTAGTTCCTCTTCAAGCTCCATGACCTTGGGACCAGAGGGAGCTATCAGTTGGTTAGCCCCTGAGGCTGGATCAGATGGGCCATTGTCGGCCCGTTCCGCCCCTTCGTAGCGTACCGAGGGCTTATGTTGGTCACTAGCGAAGACACCCGTTGGCACCGGCTCTTGACTGGATGGAATGCGTTCCCCACCAAGGTTCTAGGCGTGGTGTGGTGATCGCAGACCCACCATGGATGTCGCCCAGTAGAAGCTTCCCCTGTTCGATAGGGATACAGAGCTGTAGGATCCTGGTGTAGCTCCATTTGTAGATTTTGCTTTCTACGAGAATGAAGGACTTGGCGTGACATGCGAACCATCGAGCCTCCGTCTTGTCCGTCGACAGCGTGTCATGGAGGAGGTAGTCGAGGTAGAGTGTTCTCTAGTCGTCTAGAGGGTCGGGCTCTATCGCTGGTTCCTCTTCAAGCTCCATGACCTCGGGGCCGGAGGGAGCCATCGGTTGGTCAGCCCCCAAGGCTGGATCAGATGGGCTATTGTCTGCCCGTTCCGCCCCTTCGTAGCGTATCGAGGGCTTATGTTGGTCGCTGGTGAAGACACCCATTTGCACCGGCTCTCGACTGGGCACCGCTTTTGCAAGTGTGTCGGCCGCCTCGTTGAGGCACCTTGGGATGTAGTTGAGTTCGAGGCCGTCAAATTTGTCCTCCAGCCGTCGGACCTCCTGGCAGTACACAGCCATCTTGGTGTCATGGTAGCTAGACTCCTTCATGACTTGGTTGACGACCAGCGAGGAGTCGCCTCGGATGTCGAGGTGTCGGATGCCCAACTCGATGGCGATGCGTAGGTCGTTGATGAGTGCTTCATATTTGGCCACGTTATTTGATGAGGGAAAATGGAGACGAACCATGTGCCTCTTGCGGGCCCCGAGGGGTGACACGAAGACCAGCCTTGCGCCGGTGCCCTTCTTCATCAGCGACCCATTGAAGTACATCATCTAGTACTC